>SKCR01023559.1:0-43811 GCA_019454045.1 Zanthoxylum bungeanum
CACGTTCTTACCGATTTAAGAGACATAGTTGGCTTCTAGCAAAGCGTCGTGCCTACCCAATTCTCCAGAAATATTCTTTAAGGAATATGTAATCTATAACAAGTGTAGTATACGTAGTATTGCGTATTGCGATCCAGTATCTGATGTCACATGCAAGGCCTGAGGCTGGAATAGTGTCTGCCCCGTACGAAGCATATATCGATTCACAAGCAACTAGTCTCTATAATTGGATAATCATGACCTTATCATATTATCCCGATAGTTGCAACATAATAGAGAACCAGTTTTGTATCCCTGCGTGATCATCATCTCCATATGACTGAAGTGATACTTCCATCTTGACATTACACCCAATACACTACGATTCTCAATAAACCCAGAAGAGGCGTACACAGAACCTGTTAAAGTCCCGGACGACCAAAACCAAAGCGTATTGATTGTCGCAAGTACTAGCGATGCAAGTCTCAGGTTAAGACCAAATACACTACCCTGATTCGGATTCCCATAGACACATAGTCATACTACCCATGGGATTCCGAGGGGTCTATCCAGAGTGAAGCTGTTTCCGTACCATCGGCAAACAAAACCTCATATCACACTTGCATAAGCATCCAATACTTAAATATATGAGAACTATGTTGTTACGCTTCCGTAACACGCACAAGTGCAATATTAGTCTATTGCGCATTATCGATGTCTAGTCTCGATAATACTACGACTAGGGATATTTAATGATTAAACCTTTGTGGATGATATTGTCTCATATCTTATTAATCCGGAACTAATCATAAGGACTTTTATCATTTATATATTCAAATAATCTAATTATAAAATGATAAAATAACAATTTCCTTACAAACCACAATGTCTTTTACAAATAGTGACGCTATGGGTCATAATTGTCCAACAATCTCCCACTTGGCCTATAGCTAGTCACTGAAGCATCTAGCACCTGAACTATGTACATGTCGCTCAAACTTTTACTGAGGAATAGCTTTCGTCAGCGGATCTGCAATGTTGTCCTCTGATGCGACCTTCTCGATCTTCACATCGCCACGATGTATGATCTCACGAATCAGATGGAAACGTCGAAGAACATGCTTGGATCGTTGATGAGATCGCGGTTCGTTAGCCTGCGCTATAGCCCCGTTATTGTCACAATACAATGGAACGAGCTCAGCTGCTAACAGAACTACTCCTAATCCAATTAGGAAATTTACGGATCCAAACTGCCTCTTTTGCTGCTTCAGCTGCAGCAATATACTCCGCTTCTGTTGTTGAATCGACAACAGTCTATTACTTGGAAGATTTCCAGCTTACTGCTCCGTTGTTCAAATAAAATATGTACCCTGATTGCGACTTACAATCGTCTTTATCAGTTTGGAAACTTGCATCGGTAAACCCAGTTACCTCAAGTTCTCCATCTCCATAGATTAAGAACGCATCCGTAGTTCGTCTAAGATACTTAAGGATGTTTTTAACCGCAACCCAGTGACCATCACCTGTATCGGCCTGATATCGACTACACATGCTCAAAGCATACGAGACATCAGGTCGTGTACATATCATGGCATACATGATCGATCCGACTATCGAAGCGAACGGGATCCGACTCATGTTGTCTCTCTCATCTTGAGTTTTAGGACACATGTCCTTAGATAGAGTGACGCCATGTGATACTGGCAACAGTCCCCTCTTAGACTGTTCCATGTTGAATCTCTTTAACACTTTGTCAATATATGTGCTATGGGAGAGTCCAAACAGCTTTCTAGATCTATTCTGGTATATCTTTTTCCCAGAATAAAGCTGTTTCTCCCAGATCCTTCATGGAGAATTTTAATGAAAGCCAAGCTTTCACCTATTGTAGCATGGGAATATCATTCCAATAAGCAATACATCATCAACGTAAAGGATAATGAATGTCAGTGCGCTCCCACTAACATTCTTATATACACAAGGATCATCCTCGTTTTGCACGAAATCATATTCTTTTATGATCTCATCAAAACGTTGGTTCCAAGAACGCGTGCTTGCTTCAATCCATAAATGGATCGATTTAACTTGCAAACCTTGTCTGCATGTTTTGGTACTACAAAACCATCAGGCAGTTGCATATAAACATCCTCCAAAAGGTTTCCGTTAAGGAAAGTGGTTTTGGTCCATTTGCCATATTTCGTAATCGAAATATGCAGCAATAGCAAGCATTATCCGAATGGATTTAATCATGGCAACAGGTGAAAAAGTTTCATCGTAATCGACACCATGTCGTTGACGATACCCTTTCGCTACAAGCCTAGCTTTGTACGTTTTATGTTGCCATCCATGTCGGTCTTCTTCTTGAAGACCCATTTGCAACCAATAGGCTTTACGCCTTCTGGTGCATCAACCAGTGTCCAAACTTGGTTGGTGTACATGTAATCCATTTCGGACTTCATGGCATCTTGCCATAAACCGGAGTCGATACCTTGTATCGCTTCCTCATACGTAGCGGTTCGTCTTCCTCAATAAGATTAATATCCACATGAGGTGAGATCAGAAACCCATACCTCTCAGGTTGTTTTCTGACTCTCTCTGACCTACGCGGTTCTTGTGTATTCGAAGATTGTGGTACAGTCCCATCCCTGATGAACTGTTGATGTTTCGTTAAGGATTCTGTGTCAGGAACAGTATCACTCCGACTTTCATCGAGAGTTTACTTCTACTTTTCCCACTAACCACTGCATTTAGGAATTCATTCTCAAGGAAAACCGCATGTAGAGCAACAAATACTTTGTTCTCTTGTGGGTTGTAGAAGTAATATCCTTTGGTTTCCCTATGATAACCTACAAATGGACACTTATCCGATTTGGGTTCAAGTTTGGTACCATCCAAACGTTTAACGTATGCCCATCAACCCCAAATCTTCAGGAATGAGAAACCAGGTTTCTTTCCTGTCCATATTTCATATGGAGTCTGTTGAACAGACTTTGACAGAACCTTATTCAAAATAAGTATTGCACTGTTCAATTCATATCCCTAGAAGGAAATAGGTAGCTCTGTGGCGACTCATTATAGACCTTACCATGTCCAACAAAGTCGATTTTCTCTCCGTTCGGACACACCATTTAATTGCGGTGTTCTGGCAGGAGTCCACTGTGAAAGAATACCATACTCTTTCAAGTAATCAAGAAACTCATTGCTCAAGTATTCTCCACCATGGTCCGACCATAATGTTTTAATACTTTTGCCGATCTGTTTTTTTCTACTTCGTGTCGAAACTCTTTGAATTTCTCAAAGGTTTTCGACTTGTGTCTCATAAGATACACATAACCATAACGTGATGCATCATCCATAAAGGTTACGAAGTATTCATATCCACCTCTAGCCTGGCTAGACATGAGCTCACATACGTCACTATGAACGAGGGCTAACAGTTCGGTGGCATGTGCACCTTTACCGCTAAAAGGTGTTTTAGGCATTTTGCCTAATAAATAAGATTCGCAAACGTCATATGAATTTGGATCAAATCCGTCCAAGTACCCAATCTTCGAAAGTGTGGATATGCGAGTCTTGTTAATGTGTCCCAGATGACAATGCCACATATAAGTTTCATCTCTTTTTACTTAATTTAAGCCTTTTGTTTGTTACATTATATGTTTGAGATTGATTTATATTCAAAATATAAAGACCCTTATTCACATCAGCACTGCATATCTCCATATCATTTTTATACATAAAACACCCAGTGTTTCTAAAAATAAAAGTATAGCCACATTGGGTCAATATATACAGATATAATATTCCTAGTCAAACTAGGTACATAATAACAGTCTAAAAGATTTAGTACATGTCCCGATGGCAGTTCCAAAATATAAGTCCCATGGTCCCATTTCCAACGCGGAGGTCAATCTCTCATGAGGCCAGTCTCCTACTAATCTGTAGATCCTGCACATCAGTACATATATGAGTACCACAACCAGAATCAAAAATCAATTTTTAAAACTAGAAGTAGACATGTCTATTTCTATAACAAACATACATGAAGCCGGTGCCTTGCCCGCTTTGATTTCCTTCATGTGCGCCTTGTACTCACGGCAACACGCTTCCAGTGACCCCGTTTGCCACAATGCAGCATACATCTTGGGATTTGTCATTTGCCTTCCCAGAAGACTTTGACGATTTGGTCTTACTTTCTTCTTCTTCTTCTTCTTCTTTACACCTCCAGTAGCCTTCGGCCAAGCCTTGGGAGACTGAGATGTTGAAGCGAAGTGCACCTCACGCTTTTTGCCCTTCATTAGCTCTTTTTCGGCTTCACGCAACATTGCCATCAACTCTCCAAGAGTATGGTCTTGGTTCATCATATTGTAGTTCATGATGAACCCGCTCCAACTATCAGGTAGAGACTGCAAGATCAAATCTATAGAAGTCTCAGCCTCAAAGGTTATGCCTAGCTGAGCTAGCTGTTCAATGTCAGCAATCATCTGTGACACATGATGCTCAAAAGATGTACCCTCTGACATTCGAGAGCGAAAGAGCTTCTTCTGCAATTCATACCTTTGCGATCTAAGGTTAGATTGATGAAGGTCCTTCAATTTTGCCATCATAGTATAGGGATCCAATCCCTTGTTTTGGTGACGAAATTGAGGGGTCATCGCAGCGCGAGCATGACGGATTGAGTAGTTAAGTTGTCATCGATATGAGTCTTCCAAAGCTCAAGCTCAAGCAGCTGCTCATTTCTGGGCTTAGGCCCGAGGTCTCTCTATCGTATAGAGCATCCTCTCAGCCCCCAGGACAATCCTGAGGTTCATATCCCAGTCAGGAAAGTTCGCGCCATTAAAGATATTTTCGCCCATGATAATGTCTCTAACTCCGATCTTTCCAGTCATCTTAATTGCAATAGTCAAACTATTCAATTAACGTTATTGGGTACAGTCCAACTGTTACAAGAAAAATAATAAAATATTAGTCCAACTAATAAATATATAATTGACGAAATAATTTGAAAGCGCGTATTTGGTAAGTACTTGAACGAAATTGCAAAATCAATACTAGCCTCCCACTATTTTTCGGCGAGCCTCTAACCCTCTGTTGAGTACTCGGGAAACCTAGTTTCCTAGTGGGCTAGGATCCCGTTAAATAACACACAACCTTGACTTTGGCCAACAAGCTGTATGATATTTAACTAGGTAGATCTCTAAGATCAATTGGATCTCATCCAATTCCTAGATCCAGTAGGTGGACCTCCAAGTCCGAAACATATAAACAATATATATGCCAATTTATCCAATATATTTTCCTAACCTTTTTCCTCTGAATCAACTAAGCCTTGGCTTTGGCTCAACAAGCTTAATGATTTCAGTTAAGCGGGACCCATTAACTTTGGAAAGCTTCGTAATGGATGTCGATGAACAAGAAGTGATATGACTTTTGCCAACAAATCACAACTTGGCCAAGACATGCGATATGGAACAAAGCCTTCATGATTCAAACACATCCGCGATGGACAAAGGTCTTGACTTTGGCCAACAAACCAATGCCAATCTTGGATCTTGAGAATGAATCACTCAATGAAAGGAAAACGCTTAATATTTGTTGAGGGTTTTTCGCGTAATTGGCAACCAATTAATTATCTTTGATTAGGTCTCATCATACACCCTTAAGCATGCATTCTAAAAGCATAATAAGACGCGATAAATAAAATTAATAATGATATGCAGATGGATATCTAATAAATTGTTCCTAGAATAAATCACTCACTTCCTCTCCCCGGCTAGCACTATTCTAACTTCTACCCAATTACACAATACAATAAAGAAACCTCATTACATTAAGGGGAATTGGTGAGAAGAGAATTACAAAGAATCGAGAGATAAAGGCTGGACACGCAGGTCCAATTTAATAAATTCTAAATTTATTACAACAATTTCCAAAATTGCCCTCACTCATATAATATCCATCAGATATTTATTATTCATACAATACATCCATGTATTCACACAAAGCATGTTATTCAATCAATCTAATCCAATAATTAATCTTTGAATTAAATGATCATCCAATGTTCAAACAACGATTTGATTTGCGCTAGTCCAACTCGTTTAAGAATAAGTACTCAAAGTACGAATTCTTGAATTATATCGAACTACAATTTTAAATCCGATTTAATTTGTATTAAATATTAATTCTTATTTAATTCCAAATTAAATAATTACACTTTTAATGTGCCTTTTACGACTTAGATTCTAAATCTAATCTTAATGAGTCTCAAAGCCCAAATAACATCCAATGTCAATTTAATTAAAGTCCAATGGGCTTTCAATTAATTTATTAAGGCATGGACTTTGGCAACAAAGCCCAATAAGGAATCACCATTTGCAACAAAATTAATTTTGGCCCATTAGGCCCAATTAATTATCTAAGGCCCATTAGTTATATTGGGCTTAATGGAATGGTTTTAGGCCCAATTTGGATCCAATCCAATTGTCCTACACCAACTTGGCCCAACCAAGCCCATTTGGCACAAATACAACAATTTTAGCCCAATTCCAAATTAAGCCTAATTAATTAAATTCTAATATTCCAAATTTCACAATTTAATTAATTAAAGTGTATAGGCATAATTAATTATTTAAATTAACATTTCCAAAATATCAATTTACATAATTAATCATGCTTTATTATTATCAATACATGTCCAACATTATTGAAGCAAAATCAATCCATTAACATTCTCTAATGCTCACGGCAATAATGGATTTTTTTTCATTAATTTTGATTTCAATCCAATTAAATCACAAATCAATTTATCCATTCATTTTAAACTCATCCAATGGTCTAAAAATTAAAATCACCTGAGCTACAAGGGTCCTTCACATTCAGCCAAGCCAACATTTTGGGGAAAATTAATCCAATTAATTTTTCATAAAATTGATCATGCATAACTCTAAGTTAACATTATCTAAGCATACTCAAACAAACAATTTGATTAAATCATGCTCAAATCAAAAATACCCAAATTCAAGATTAATAACCCTAATTCAATTTCATGCTTAAATAGGCTCATGATACCATTGTTGGGTTTCTAAGGACAATCCCAAGATCATTTAAGCATAATAGTAGTGTGAATACGCAAAGAAGTTAGCGGAAAATACTTACAATGCTCGGTTGGATGTAGATGTAGAGTTCAAAAATTCCACTTTGAGAAGTTACTCCAAGCTCCTCTCTTTGATGTATGTTGAAGCTCCAAGCTTGAAGTTTGAGATTCCAAACTCTAGAGAATATTTCCCTATCCCCTTTTTATGATTATTTGTGTGCTAGCACTTGAGATTATTGAATCAAAAATCAAAGAAAATGAACCCTAGGTTCACGCCCAAGTAGAGAGAAAAATGATGAAGTTCACGCCCAAGTGAGGAAAATGAGAGAGTGAATGATTTGTGTTGACTTACTTTGATTTTCCAAAAAATAAAATATAATATACCAAAATCAAATGTTTGGTAAAAGTCTATCACCTTTCACAATTGTGTAAGAAACAAGTCATCAATAACTTTCATCACCAAAAGGCAAATGATAGACTTGTGATGTGACTTGTGGCCCCCACTTTAATTCAAAATTCGAGTGGGCTCGGAAACACATTCTGGGCTCGGGTTCGTTAATTCCGAATTAACGAATTTTCCGTTGCAACGTAATTAAATCAAATTTAATTAAATAATTATGCCTAGCAAAATTACTATTAAAGTCGCTCGCGAATTAATTCTAAATTAATTCGTTCGCCCGAATTAAAATCCAATTTAAATTCCGTTATGAAATCTAATTTCATTTAATATATCGAATATATTATTTTATCGATTAATTCCGAATTAATCGTTATCTCTCTATTAATTGAATTTTATCCCAGATAAAATCTTTCCGCAATTAATCCTAGATTAATTTTCTCTCTTTTATAATTATTCCCAGATTAATTATGTTCGAGTCATACGTCATCGGTGAATCTTGGGGAAGCGACCCATGAGATCCCTGGATATGTTGGCAGTAAATCCGGTCGTTGGACAATCCAAACACGTGCGTACCTGGTACCACGTTCTTACCGATTTACGAGATATGGTTAGCTTCTAGCAAAGCGTCGTGCCTACCCAATTCTCCAGAAATATTCTTTAAAGAATATATAATCTATAACAGGCGTAGTATACGTAGTATTGCGTATTGCGATCCAGTATTCTGATGTCACATGCAAGGCCTGGGGCTGGAATAATGTATGTCCCGTACGAAGTATAGATCGGATCACAAGCAACTAGTCTCTATAATCGGATAATCATGACCTTGTCATATTATCCCGATAGTTGCAATATAATAGAGAACCAGTTTTGTATCTCTGCGTGATCATCATCTCCATATGACTGAAGTGATACTTACATCTTGACATCACACCCAATACACTACGATTCTCAATAAACCCAGAAGAGGCGTACACAGAACTGTTAAAGTCCCGGACAACCAAAACCAAAGCATATTGATTGTCGCAAGTACTAGCGATGCAAGTCTCAGGTTAAGACAAAATACACATACCCTGATTCGGATTCCCATAGACACATAGTCATACTACCAATGGGATTCCGAGGGGTCTATCCAGAGCGAAGCTGTTTCCGTATCTTCGGTAAATACAACCTCATATCACATTGCATAAGCATCCAATACTTAAATATATGAGAACTATGATGTTACGCTTCCGTAACATGCACAAATGCAATACTAGTCTATTGCGCATTATCGATGTCCAGTCTCGATAATACTACGACAAGGGATATTTAATGATTAAACCTTTGTTGATTGATATTGTCTCATATCTTATTAATTCAGAATTAATCATAAGGACTTTTATCATTTATATATTCAAGTAATCTAATTACAAAATGATAAAATAGCAATTTCCATTGTCACATAGTTAATTTGTACAAAAACCACAATGTCTTTTACAAATAGTGACACTATGGGTCATAATTGTCCAACAAAAAGAACCCATGCCTTAGTGCCTTGTATGCGATTGACTGTCCCCCGACATGACTCCCACAAATCCTTCTGTGTATTTCCCTGAGCACATAGTCTGCTTCCTCGGGTGCGAGACATCTTAGAAGTGGTATCGTGTATCCCCTCCAGTATAAGACCCATTCAATCAAGCAGAATTTAGAACTCCGGTTCTTTAACTTTCTGGCTTCCTTCTTATCTTCAAGTGCCTCTCCAATCTCTAAGTACCTCCTGATCGTGTCCATCCAAGAGGTCTTCCCCTCGACATCCACCTCCATTACCTCCGGCTCCCCGACACTCTTTACCTGCAGGCAGATCGGAGGGATAGTCCTAGGCTTCTCCGACTTGATTGATGATGCCAACCGAGCCAAATAGTCCGCTTGATGATTATTTTCCCGGTCGATCTGCTCGAAATGTACATTGCCCATTCCCCTAGCCAACGTTTTCACCTCGGCCTGATAAGCTATCATGTTCGGCTCTCTGGCCTAGAACTCGTCTTTTAGCTGTTGGATGGCTAGTTGAGAGTATCTCTTTACAGTTACATCTCGGACCCCAACTGCCGTGCACAGCCTCAACCCTGCCAAATGGCCTCGTACTCGGCCTCATTATCGGTTGCCTCAAAGGTGAATCTCAAGGCATACACCAGCTCTTCCCCATCGCTGCTCCGAAGGACAACTCCAGCTCCACAACCTTGCAAACTGACCGAACCGTCCACAAACAACTCCCATTTGGTCTCTGAGACTGCTAAAACTTGTGGTTCCGTTAACTCGGCGACAAAATCTGCTAAGCTTGCCCCTTTATTACTGCCATCGGCAGATAGGATATGTCGTGCTCGCTCAACTCCACTGACCACTTTACCAACCGACCCGAGACCTCTGACTTATGCAAGATCTACCTTAGAGGATGGTCGGTGTATACCCCTATAGGATGGGCTTGGAAGTAAGGTCCCAACTTCTGGGCTGCTGTGATGAAGGAAAATGCCACCAATTCATGGGTCGGGTATCTGGTTTTTGCATCCAGCAAGGCCTTACTAGTATAGTATACCGGTCTCTGAACCTTGTCTGTCTCATGCACCAACACCGAACTTACAGCATACTGAGAAAAAACTAAGTATAGGAACAAAGTCTCACCTGGGGCTGGCTTGGCCAAAAGAGGAGGTTGAGCCAAGTATTGCTTCAACTGCAGGAACGCCTCCTCGCATTCTGTCGTCCAGGTGACCTCCTTCTTCGCCTTCTTGACTAGCTTGAAGAAAAGATGACATTTGTCAGTGGCTTTGGAGATGAACCGGTTCAATGCAGCTACTCGGCCTGTCAAGCTCTGTACCTCATTGACTGTCATAGGGGGCTTCAGTTCCAAAATAGCTCGGATCTTCTACGGATTTGCTTCGATACCCCGAGCACTGACCATGTATCCCAGGAATTTACCCGACGCTACTCCGAATGCGCACTTATCAGGGTCAGCCTCATGTTATTCTTCCTTAATAATTCGAAAGTCCCTTCGAGGTCGGCTAAATGATCTTCAGGCTTCTTGGTCATTGTTATCATTGTTGGGGTTTTGGGCGAAGGGCGAGGCGGAAGCGCGGTTCGGGCGAAATCAAAATTTAAAACCTTTTCAAATTACCGAATAAATTATTCAATATCTAATATGAATAATCTATTCATATTTCACCTAAATCTATTTATTCGATATCAAATAGCGACATAAATATAAAGGAAACGTCGCGAAATTTTACGAAAAATATTTTTCCGTAAAATGACGCAAAACGTGTTTTTGACCAAACCGACCACCCGACACTTATGGAGACTGCCCAGGTCAGCCCCAATAGTGTTAGGGAAGTTCATGGGCTGCCTGAACAGTGACAAATTCACTATTTGGACAGCCGTTACCCGGTTGGCTCAAAAATCACTCGATAACGCCGTTTTTTTTCCGTTTTCGCTTATTTCAACTCCGAAACACTTTCCGGTAATTGTTAAAACTCCCAAAACACATCCAATACATTCATATGACATCAAATGCATCACAAAATTTTCAGTTTTTCCATAACTGATCCAGAAATCGAAATTACCAAATTTCATGCTTTAAATCCAATTTTCAAGATTAATCCAATTAATCCACAACACCAATCAAAGTCACCACACATAAAGCACCCAAGAACAATTCTAGGTGTTACAAGAGTGTTCATAACACTCTTGAATGGAAACACGTCATCAAATGAACAAATTGGACAAATATTACAATAATTCCATCCAAAACTTATTCACACATGTATCAACACTTCCAATTCATCATCCACAACCAAAAGCCCCAAATTTTCAGATTTAAAGAAACCCTAGAACCTTTCTAGATAATCAAGAAACAAGAAACTAAATTTCTAAGCTTAGGGTTAAAGTATAATACCTTTAACCTCTTGTTTCCTAAACTTTTTTTCTTGATTTTTCTTCATTCCTTTCCTTGAATCATCAAGCATGATTTGGGAACTATTTTAGGGGTTTCATTCGGCCATGGAGGAAGATAAGTGAAGAAGAAAACATTTTCCTTCTTCAAATAATGAAAACCGACTTCAAGGGGGTATTTTTGTCATTTTCAAAAAATTAAATCAATTAATTAACATAAGCATTAATGTTAGCAAATCACATTTGAACATTTAAGCTTAATAAATTCATGCCATGTGAACCAATAATAATTGGACAAAATTCATAACATTTATGAAAAAAGTTTATTAATTAATCATTTAAATATTTAACAATTAAATATCCAAATAATCAATTAATATAATTATTATTACATATGTATTTTTACTTACAATAAATAACAAATACATATATTTTTGGCATGTGTCAAAATCTGATGACGGATGAAGAGCTGAATGCAGAAATGTTAAAATAAATATGTGAAGAAATGATGGAACAAGATGCATGGCAAATACAAGAGCAAAAGTGGGAGTATAATGAGAATCCCATGACACCAGTTGAGACATCACAACATGAGGGAGTAGATATTGGGGACACTGCCCAAAAGCTTGACAGAATGACACAACCACTCAAGTCAAGCACCATATGAGACCTCCTGATATTCTTTATTTCCTTTCAAAATCGCACAGAGCTATAAAGTTTAAGAAGGTGGCACGAGCACCGAGTCAGACAAAATCCTTTTGGCCACCTCATTTTTTGAAAAGACGCTGGAAAAGTAATGCACATGGCATTGTCGTTTCCAGGACGTCCAAATCCACACTGAAGCTCATTGAACGACAACATTTAAACATGTCTGGCTGAAGACTATAAATTTAGCGCTAGCAATGAGGCAATCCATGCAAATTTTTATTTTTATTTTGTGTACATATGTTGTAGCATTTTTAATTTTGTGTGTTATTTCTTGTAGGAAAAAGCACAGACGGAGCATTTAAGGCAGAGCAAGACAGAAGGGATGTTGACAATCCCAAAGATAAGATTTAATTCATTAGTGATGGCATTAGTAAGGAGTGGATTCTTGAGACGCATCCTAATGGATATATATCAAACGAGTCGCGTATCGCGTACACAATTCCGTTGCCTTAAATAATTGCTTTAATTTACTTTACTGTTTTGATTTCTTTTATTTTCGCTGATAAGATCTAAACTTTTTGACTTTCACGATCTAGTTTACCATTCATCTAATAATTTTCATTTGGCAGGTACTAGTGCAATAATTACTCACCCTTTTTCAGGATCTATAAATTCAGCTCGTTACTTCTCTCTTCGACACATCCAAATAAGAGAAAGCAATGGAAACAACTTTCAAGCAACGAGTTACTCATATCTGCGTGTTTTGTGGATCTAACTTTGGGTCCAAACCAGAATTTGTTGAGGCCGCAAAAGAATTGGGGAGAGTTATAGCAGAACGAAACATGCACTTAGTATATGGCAGTGGTAATCTTGGATTGATGTGTTCTGTTTCAAAAGCCGTGCAAGAAGGTGGCAGCCATATTTTGGGGATCATTACAAAACCATTGGCGGACGAAGACCTTATCGGGGGAAATCAAACGGAGAAAAATACATTGTTTCAGGTATGTTTGAACAACTTATTGAAATAGTCAATCATGCTGACGCTTTCATTGCTTTACCATGTGGGCTAGGTACGTTGGAAGAAATATTCACAGTTGCGTCATGGCTAACTTGAACATTCATAAAAAACCCATAGGATTACTTAATGTTGATAATTTTTTTGATTTTATTTTTGTATTCTTTGAGGATGCCAGAAGGGTTCATCTTCAAACCGGTAAAAGACATATTCCTAACTTCAAGAAAAACTGATGAACTAATTAACCAACTCTTAGCCTATGAACAAAAAATCGACCCATTGTTTCCAAGTTGAGGTGATGCTACACCCCATGTCATTGAGACACAATCCGATTTTCTGAGACCTGTTGTCCTGACAATCAATTATCAATGAATGTCAGAGGGAAGTAACGCGATGTATGCTCAAGCCTTTCACATCACAACGATAAGATGTGAGATATGTGAGGGCAACCACTTGAGTGATCATAGCACATACAACTACAATCGAAGGTCGCAAAACCATCAGACTTTTACATGGCATAATAATGAAGGGGATCCACCTTTAATATTTCAAATGTAGAAATCTCACTTTATTATAATATAGAAATTGTCAGTATTATCCGATTAATTAAGTCTCACAAGTAGATTGTTATCCCAATATTAATAAAAAAAGATAAATTAAGTTCTCGACAATGACGTTAAAACTTGATCGTGATTTTATAAATCTACAACGAAAATGCACGTATCGCTAAAGAAATATAGTGACTATTGATGAGTGGAAAATATATCAATATTTACCACCCATTTTACTTAATATTTTGTATAATTTCTCGAGTTTTATGAACGTTTTGATGTGTTTTTATTTATTTTACAAATAAAATAAAATTGGGACTCAATGGAATCAATCAGGATGAAATGTGGAACAAATAAGGGCAAAAATTGGACTTGACATTTGGATTTTGGAGGTTGGAAACTTGAAATAGCATTCTAACGAAGTACAGCTTCGGAAATTTCAACTTTGCGTAATTTTCGTATTTTGGCCATACCTTTCTACTACCATATCAGATTGAGGTGATTCAAGTTCTAAATTAAAGAAGACTCAAAGATCTATAATTTTGACGTTCATAATAATTTCGAATTATGAAGTTTTCATGACCGAAATTGAAAATATACGGAAGTATGTTATGTGTAATTATTAAAGCCATTTTCAAAACAAAAAAAATAAAATGAAATAGAAAAATGAAAATTGTGTGGAATCACAACCCTAGATGTTATCTTTATTATTAATTTCCTTTGTTTTATTTTGTATTTTTAATTATTTAGAAAATCCACATTCAACCAACCAATCGGCAATTATTCCTTCTCCCTTTAATTAAATACTGTAATAAATAGAATCAATAATTAATAACAACAGTACAAATTAAGTCCTAGTGGGATCGATATTTTTATACTACTTGAGCGATACGTGCGCTTGCGTTACGTTTGTGATTTCACTGATCAAGTTTTTGGCGCCATTTCCGGGGACTTATTTTTCTTGCGTTATTAATTTTGAAGCTATCTATTTTACTTGTATCTAATTTTCTTTACTTTTATTTGTAATTTTTATTTCTTTCTTTTATTTTCAGGTGGTTGAAAATAGAACATTATTGGGCGATGGAAGAATTATGAGCTTTACAAAGAGAAGATACACCCCATATCAGGGAACAACAGTATGGTTTTCTGAGGCCTGTTGTCCAGCCCAACAACTATCCATGGATGTTAGAGCCATTTAAAACAACATTTACTCAACCATTTCAGAACACAATGATCAGATGTGAGATATGTGATGGTAACCACCATAACAATCATTGCGAGTACAACTACAATTCAGGGTGAAAGAATTATCAGAATCCTTCATGGTACGAAGAACCAACACATTTTATTGAACCTTATTCTCCATCTTATTCACCATCCACCTAAGATCTTCATCAAGAACCAGAACCATCAGAGGAAGATCGGGTGATTGACATGCTCAAAGATTGGCTCAAGAAACAAGACGAAAAGTGGGATGTAATGGATGAAATTTTAGAGCAACGCGACATCCATACAAAGAATTATAGATCAAATGAGATAATTAATAGAAAATCAGAACTTCCACATCACGAAACATTTTCTAATGACACTGATGAAGCCTTCGAGTACCAAGCATTTCGTGATGACACCTTAACAGGTGAGGAGGCTGGGGTAGAGGTATTAGTTCAGGAGTCCTAACATTCAGAATTTCAATTTGATCTTTATTATTCATCAGACTCTAACGAGGATAAAAAAGCAGAGCTGTCTGTGCCAACTACACCAACAAGTGAGGATAAAACTCTGCATCCTCAAAATGAAGATCTTGGAGCATGTACTGCACTGATGTTTGAAGAAGAGCTACCCGAACCATTCATATAAAACACAGAGGATAAAGACCTACAATCAGACATATCTTTACATCCTTAGGTTGACACCTATGGACTGGAGCATGCATTTCACAAATGACAGATGAAGAGCTGAATGCGAAAATTTTAAAATTCATCTGTGAAGAAATGATGGAGCAAGATGAAGAAAAAATGGAAGAGCAAATGTCTGACCACATTGAAAATCTCATGACTTCAGGAGAAAAATCACTGTTTTAGGGAGTATAAATCAAAGACACCACCCAGAAGCTTGACAGAGTGGAACTCCCATTCAAAGTCAAGAATCATACTAGACGTCCTGAATTTCTTTCTTTCTTTTCAGGAACCACTAGAGCGACAAAGTTTAAAAAGGTGGCACAAGCACTGAATGAGACAAAATTCTTTTTGCCACTTTAATGTTGGAAGAGACCCTTCAAAAGCAACGCTCATGAGATTGTCTTTAATCGGACGTCCAAAACCACACTGAAACCTCTTTGACGGATGTACTTCAGTCACGTCTGGCTGAAGACGATAAATTTAGCGCTAGCAGGGTGGCAACACCATGCAAAATTTATATTTGTATTTTCATTTAATTTAAATTTTTATATTTTGTGTATACATGTTGTAGAGTTTTTAATTTTGTGTGTTATTTTTACAGGGAAAAATATAGACGGAGCACTTAAAGCAAAGCAAACCAGTGAAAACGAGGTTATCAAGGAATAAAGTTTGACAAAATCGCGAAGTTAAAAAGTCAATTCAGTAGAGATGGCGGAGTAAGGAGTCAACTCTTGATACGCGTCCTAGTGGATATATTCGTCACGGTAACATTACTCCTTTATCATTCTTTTGTTTTGTAACGCATTGGGGACAATGCTAGGTTTAGGTTGGGGGTGAGGTTGTTTATATTTATTTGTTTTCTCCGTCAAATTTTTTCTTTCCCGCATGTTTTTATTATCTGCATGTCGTGTGTTTTGAATGTTTTGTGTGTTTTAATTTCTGCATGCTTTATTTAAAAATTAAAAATAAATAAATAAATAAATATTATATATATATATATATAGTCTAATGATGACATTGTTTGTCTTAGTAAAAAGTTCTATGAAAAGATAAATGCTTATTTCACTTTTATCCTATACTTTGAACCTAATATCTAGGTCAGACTCATATGCACTTAAAAAAATAGTTCTGTAGCAATTAGATAATAAGGAATTGACAAAGTGACTAGTTAAAATAATTGGTTGTTGATGAATGACCGTTTGCCTAAATATATGTTTCTATCTGCATCCATTTTTGATGTGAGGAATGATGATAAAAAAAATAACAGTGTATATTAATAAATAACATTTAAGATCCGAGTAATTAAGTCTGTATGGGTGTCTTAACACCTAGTGCCCTAAAGCCAACTGGTTTAGGAGTCACTGGCCTAAAGCTCGCTATATGGATTAAAGATGTTATATATAAAAAAAAAAGACATCCGAGATGCGAGTAATTAAATCTGTAGGGGTGTCTTAACACCTAGTGCCCTAAAGTCAACTGGTTTGGAAGTCAATGGCCTAAAGATCGCTACATGGATTAAAGATGTTACAAAAAAAAATCACATACCTCACTTTGCGCAGAGTGTAGTAGACATAATAATTTTAGATAGTCAGGTTGGTTTGACCCATTAACTACTGAGAATTGAGACAAACTCACCTAGTTAATAACTTAGAATCGAAGCTGTTTGCAGGGCTATTCACACACACACTCAGATTCTGATTTAGATACTTTGTTCAAAGGAAAGGATTTTAGTTGTAGTTTGCATTTTGAATGTTTCTTTAACTTTGTTGCTAGACATTCTCTGAGGACATTGTATATATAGTTATTATCTTCTTTTATTTTATTTCTTTCTTTCCTTTTGTCTTTTTGTTTTGTGTGCATTAGATTGACATTTGTGGGTATCGTCACTGTAAGCCCTCACGAGACTACAACTTGTCCACTAGAGACACCTAGGGTTTAAAGGCTTGTTGCATATGCTAAATGCAACCGGGATCCCTACGAAAGTGGCTTAGTTTAATTTTAATTATTTATTGCATTTTATTTTGTTGTTTTGCTCGAGGACTAGCAAAATGTTAGGTTTGGGGGTGTGATGAGCGGAAAATATATCAATATTTACCGCCCAATTTACTTAATATTTTGTATAGTTTCTCGAGTTTTATGAACATTTTGATGTGTTTTTGTTTATTTTACAGATAAAATAAAATCGGGACTCAATGGAATCAATCAGGACGAAATATGGAACAAATAAGGGTAAAAGTTGGACTTGACATTTGGATTTTAGAGGTTGGAAACTTGAAATGGCGTTCTAACGAAGTACAATTTCGGAAATTTCAACTTTGCGTAATTTTCGTATTTTGGCCATAAATTTCTACTCTGACATCGGCTTGAGGTGATTCAGGTTCCAGATTAAAGAAGACTCAAAGATCTACAACTGTGACGTTCATAATAATTTCGAATTCTGAAGTTTTCATGACCAAAATTGAAAAAAACATCTGGAAGTATGTTATGTGTAATTATTAAAGTCATTTTCAAAACAAAACAAATAAAAAAAATAGAAAAATGAAAATTGTCAAAATTCCATCAAACATGCTTGCATGTTTGGTGGAGGATTTGGTGCCATGTTTTGTGCCATATTTGGTGGAAAAATTGGTGGAGAAAATTGTGGAAAAATTGGTGGAGGTAAAATTTTGCCTATAAATACCAAGTCATTTCATTTGTAAATTTCATATTTTTCTTGAGGTTTCTATTAAGGAACTTGAGGATTGTATCTTGTGTGTTTATTTTCTGTATTTTAATTATGTATTTTTATTTTTAGTAATAATAGTTTGAGTGTTTTTATTTTCATTTATATTTAGTAATTAATTTCCGATAGGGGAAGGGTAAAACCTTTAATATGATAAGGTACATTAATCTCACTTAATTTATAATATGGAAATTGTAATCTAATAATATGGATTAATGTTGTACCGCCTACATGGCTGGTTTTATTTATTTGACATAATGTGACACTGTCTATATGGTCGGTCTTTAGGTGACATATAATTAACGCCATATGGCTGGTTTATGGACAAATAATTGTTGGGGTTTCGGGCGATGGGCGCAATGGAAGCGCGATTCGGGCGAAATTGTAATTTAAAACTTTTTCAAATTACCGAATAAATTATTCAATATCTAATATGAATAATTTATTCATATTTCTCCTAAACCTATTTATTCGATATCAAATAGCGACATAAATTCAATAGAAACTTCGCGAAACTTTTATGAAAAATATTTTTCCGCAAAATGACGCAAAACACGTTTTTGACCGAACCGACCACCCAACACTTATGGGGACTGCCCAGGTCAGCCCCAATAGTGTTAGGGCAGTTCATGGGCTGCCCGAACAGTGACGAATTCACTGTTTGGACAGCCCTCACCCGGTTGGCTCAAAAGTCACCCGGTAATGTCATTTTTGGCCGTTTTCGCGTATTTCAACTCGTAAATAATTTCCGGCAATTGTTCCAACACCCAAATACATCCAAAACATTCATAAAACATATTTTTCATCAAGAAAATAAGATCCATTCCAAGTCTGAAACAGAAAACGAAATTGCCAATTTATCATGCTTTAAATCTAATTTTTCAACAATAATCAAATAATCTCAACACTAAATCAAGTAACCACGTATGAACAACCCAAGGAAAATTCTAGTCATCACAAGTGTGGTCATAACACTCTAGAATGGCAACATGTCATCTAATTAACAAATTGGATACTAATTACAATAATTCCATCCAATAAATTTCACACATACTTCACCTCCTTCCAATTCATCCACCATAACCAAAAGCCCCAAATTTTATAACAAATAAGAAACCCTAGATCTTTAAGAAACATGAAAAAAAATTTCTAAGCTTAGAGAGTAGAGAATTTACCTTTAATCCTTTATTTTCCTAAATTTTTTCTTTGATTATCTTCTTTGCTTTCACTTGATTCATCAAACAAGCTTGAAACCCATTTCTTTCTTTGGTCTTTCGACAATGGTAGATAAAGTGAAGAAGAAAGCTTGAAACCCATTTCTTTAGGTTTATCCATCATGAAATCTAATTTCGTGTCCATAATTCACCCACTCATGAATTATGACGACTATGGATAATCTCGTTAAACTATGCAAGCCGAGGTCATTGCATACGTATAATCCCTCCGTCACAGGCTATCCGTATTATACCTGGGATATAGATGAAAACGTCAAATCCGTTCGGTATAATACAGTCGACTTTCAATTTACGATCTCTAAATAACACTCGGAGTAAGTTTCCGAAGTTATACCACGGCCATGGATTTACTAGATCGTAAACACGTGCGGATGCATATGCCTTATACACAGGACTGATAGATCCTATCTTGATACGCATTGGATATCATGAGCATCAGTCCACACCCAACGAACAAGCGAGGTTTGATCATGAATAGATCAGTGACGTGACTACCATCAAAGTGTGGAGGATAACTCATATATCCACTGTAGTATCTCAAGTCGAATGACCACTATGCTCGCTCAACTTGAGAAGATTCCTATTGACGTTAGTGTAACATCTATTAGGAAATCTTCAGTGAGTCGTTAAGTGTTTATCAAATAAACACCTAAATGTCTATACGAGTCTCCCGAGACTTATGGTTCAATAGGATAAACCATCGGACCAAGTCACGATATACGACATGTACTGGTCTCAGCGGATTTTACTAACCGACCCGTGTTAGTAATTCTTGACCAGGAACTTTATTTAAGGATATACATCTTATAGTGTGCTTCCTAATGTCAATTACAAACTACCTTGTAACTATGTACTATATTATAAATCCTATGGTCTTTGTCTAATATACATGTATCACTAAACCATATTTAGTTTCGATCTAATTATAATCAGATATCTAATCGTAATTAGATCGAATAAGTGTATAAAAGACAATGGTGCTACTATTAAATTAGTAATATTATGGAAAATAGAATTGCTCGTATTTATGAATCGGACATAAGCACGATCCAGATTGGCACTCCAAGCACCAAGCCTAACAATTTCTCCCACTTGCTCTAGTGCTAATCCCTGATATCATATACACATATCAATGTGTATCACATACTCGTGGTTCTCAAGAGCTCACCTAGCACTCAAGAGGTAGGCAACAACAAGTAAGCCTGCTTTAACAAATTCAATCTGTCCAACAAACTCAATTGTTTTCCTTAGCATGCATCATTCATATTTTGTAGAATCCAAATTCCACATCAATATGACTCAGACACTATATTAGTTTTGTGTTGTAGCTGATGAGTTGTCTAAGTATATATGGATCAAATTCAAAATACTATAAGACAACCACAATCACTACACTAATATGAAAACTTCTAATCTATAGGGTCACTATGCAACTTCATAAGTCAATACTTTATAGGTTGCAACTGATTCCACTAATTTAGTAGAATCAACAGCAACACTCTCACTGCATCTTTTCTGACTTTATATGACATAGACCATCTAATGTCATAATTAGAATCAAAATTAATCTGACCTTATGGTTGTAAACTAAATTCTCCATGAATAAGAAACTCGTTCTTAATATCTCAAAGATTACAAAGAACATGTTTCAAGATCCATCGTATGGTCCGCAGCATTTCAAAATAACTCATAACAATTATGATGAAATTAATATCTTTAATCGCACATAATATAATATTCATTACGCCATCATTTTATGATGCATAACATTGACTAGACATTCTAATCAATGTCACTTTCGAAAAAGGAATCATCCTTTATGAAAGATAAATACTATATATATAAAAGACACGTTAAGTGTCAAACAGTTATGCTAACTGTCATACAGATAGTCTTACTGTGTCCTTTATTAGATCATATCTAATACGTGACTAATGGGAGTTTCTCACAAGTCTCTTAGTTTTATATCATATATGAAACTTTATATCAAATATCATAGAGACTACTCCCACTGTTGTCACGGAGAAAAGAAGACTTAGGAAATATAATACTAGAAAGAAATTTGTACGCTCCCACTGACCCTACTGACAAATACGTATTCTCTATACTTCGATAAAACTAGACAATCTGACTGATATCAAAATCAGAGAACATGGATTTCCGGAAAGCTCAACTAAGTCTACAATAGGCTAGATAAGCTAGTATATCAAACTGTGATCTTAGCAGAATACAAACTCTATGGCCATTCTAGAATGAACTCTTCAAATAAATAAACCACAACGGATCTCTCATTCGAAGAAATCACTCAAGAATGCCACTTTGCATTCTTTAGCCAAAATACAGTTTAATATCAACATTAACCAATAGATATTTAATTGTTCAATTAGTACGACTAGAGATAAGTTTTATCAGAATCTACAATAGACTACTGAGCATAACCTTCTCATTGTCATACTATAAAGGTCAAACCTTTATCAAGCTCACTTTGCTTCTGTTGTGCAAATAATTTGCACATTTTATGAACGATTCATAACGAAAGCCTAATCAAGTTCAAAACTTGATCGAAGTAAGCTATGAACAATCTTAAATCGATGGTTCAATGCTTAGTTCCGGAATCGATATCAAATATCGCTCCCTCTATAAGTTATAAGATTATTTTCTTCGATAAAAAAAACATCAGAATCATTAAGTATCAAATACTTTGTAAATGATTCTGACATCCTATTAAACTTATACGGAAGATGTCTAAAGGTCTTTTCATCTAATTAATTATGTATTTCCATTACAGTTTATCACTCTCACATTTGACTTCAATAAGTTAAATCTTTTCTTTAATCATTAACATCTGATGTTACTATCCAAGTAATAAAATAATTTTATTACTCGGGATCGTAGAAAAGATAGTCTATCAAATAGAATCAATATTATATTAAATACAATAAATGATAAATTTTACTTTTACCTCGAGGTGCTAGTACTTTCAATTATATAACAATTATATAAAGGAAATTTTCAAATCTCAAAGTTTTCAAGATTCGAATTTTCTACTATACATATCATATATGTAACTATAGAAACAAATGGAACCTTAATTAAATAGATGAATTAGTGTTACTGGAGCATAACCTCAAAAATATTGAAACTATTTCGGTAACACTCAATATCAATGAATCAAATAATATAAGATTCAATTACTCTCACTGACCAATTCCATCAAAATAGAATCGTGGAAGTTTAATATTGAGTAAGAATCATATTCATTAAACAAATTCAGAACTAATTGCCTTAAATTCATATGTTTGACCATATCAAACATCTTTGAATAATTCAAAAATTCACGATGAATCTTAAAATTATAGTTTTCAACACTTCAAATATAATATCTTGAAACCATTCAAAATATTCTATTCGCCTTTCATAATAAACATATTGAAAGTTCTCGAACAATTCAAGACGTTCAACATGTTCTCTTTCAAATACGCAACTAAGTCATGACAATTCATTAACTAAGTTACGGAGTAAAGAAAACTATCTAAGGCAATTACTAATTCATTAAACTACATACATCCAATGTATTAGTTTAATAAATATGTGGTCCAATGACGATCATTGGTTAAATGAGATTTAATCACATCCTGAATACAATATTCATTAAATGGATAAGGATATGTGGTGTAAAATCGTATCAGACCATCCTTTACCAAAAGGAACAATCATCTAATGCTTTTATGATAAAATCTCATAAAGCACAGTTCTAAGTTATTTATTTAACCGAATATTTTCTTAATGATTATCTTTTCATTAATGACACAACTAGTCGTATTAAAATATGTAACAACTGTTTATACAGAACAAGTAACTATCCAATAGTCACAAGTTCTGATATCAAATATCAAAACAATTATTAAATATTATTTTAAATAACTAGACGGAAGATCCGGTATCCAATACCTACAGTTGTCGTATTATGATAATCGATATTCTTTATACACAACTATACGCATCTCATTTCTTAAGCTTTATAATTTGCCTTCAATTATTCACAACAATTGCAAATAATTGATTAGCAAACTGTGTCAGACACGTGACTTCTAAAAGTCACTAAAGCTTAGAAACGTCATTATAAGATAAACAAATACTAATGAGGTTTTCTTAATGCCAGTCAAGAATCTCAAGACATGAACTATTCAAGTCAATTCTTACTGCATAAGAAACAATCATTACTAGACTATGATATCCAAAAATAGATATCTATTTAGATTACCTAATCGTGACTTAGTAACTAAGTCACAAACCATCTTAATTTTCAAGATAATCGGAACAACAGTTCCCGATGGTTTCAACTAATCTAACAATATCTTAGTCTACTATCTTTCTAGAACCTATTCTAGAATTACATAACCATAAGTAAAGTCAGAAAACCTATTCAAGTAATAAGCATGCAGTGAATTAGAAGTATAAATCTCTAAACAATATAGAATAAAAGAAAACGAAGCAGAAAATTCCATAAAATTACGCACTGCCTTAGTTATGGATTTTTTAACCCAGCAGTGTTTCCCACTACTTTTCGTAATACCGTAATCCCCAACGGAGAACGGGAATTCAATAATTAAATTGAATTCCATAGTGAGAGTAGGATCTCATGAATATATTTCGATCACAGCTTTGGCACGATCTCGCCTACGTATATTCATTAAGTAGACAACTCATTGTCAATCACTCACCAGTGACTCTGGTTTTGGTCCTGACTGTTTCTCGTTATGACAGCTTTGGCACATTCACAATGAGGCGTATCAAGGCTTCACTTGTCAATTACAAACTCAAGCTACCGATGTAGTCCTGACAGCTTTGGCACGTTCAGGATTTCCACTTTCACTTTAATTTGTCAGTATCAACATACAACCGGCATGGATAAAATCCTATAACCTACACCCTCACAGCTTTGGCACGATCTCGGATGCAGTTATACAAAGATACCCATAAACCGTACTGACAAGACGGACCAAGAAACTGTATCCAATACACGTTACTTTAACAACCTTATTTCAACGGGGATTTTCCTCAGGAAGCTATACTCTACATCAAATAAGAAATTTAATTTAAATCATTTTCTAAACAATTCAATTCTACCTTAGAAAACATAACACAATTTAACCATTAAATTTCTGTTATATTTTTCGTTAACGTAGAACCAAAAGTAAAGAAACACATCTAGATTACATGCATGTGCGAACATTAAAATTGGATTAAATATCAAATATCAAGCATGAATAATGTTTTGGATGAAGCATCAGACCTGCTCTGATACCATTTTTGTTGGGGTTTCGGGCGATGGGCGCAGCTGAAGTGCGATTCGGGCGAAATCGTAATTTAAAACTTTTTCAAATTACCGAATAAATTATTCAATATCTAATATGAATTATTTATTCATATTTCACCTAAACTTATTTATTCGATATCAATAGAAACTTCGCGAAACTTTTACGAAAAATGTTTTTCCGTAAAATGATGATGAAAATACGTTTTTGACCGACCACCCAACACTTATGGGGACTGCCCAGGTCAGCCCCAATAGTGTTAGGGAAGTTCATGGGCTGCCTGAACAGTGACGAACTCATTGTTTGGATAGCCGTCACCCGGTTGGCTCAAAAGTCACCCGGTAATGCTGTTTTTGGCCGTTTTCGCTTATTTCAACTCGAAAAATTTCGGAAATGTTCCAACACCCAAAATACATCCAAAACATTCATAAAACATATTTTTCGTCAAAAAAATCAGATCCATTCCAGGTTTGAATTAGAAAACGAAATTGCCAATTATCAAGCTTTAAATCCAATTTTTCAACTTTAATCAAATTAATCTCAACACCAACTCAAGTCACCACATATGAACAATCCAAGAACATTTTAGGCATCAAAAGAGTGGTCATAACTCTCTAGAATGGCAACATGTCATCTAATTAACAAATTGGATACTAATTACAATAATTCCATCCAATATACTTCACACATGTTTCACCTCCTTCCAATTCATCCACCATAAACAAAAGCCGCAAATTTTATAACAAAGAAGAAACCCTAGATCTCAATAGATCTTCAAGAAACATGAAACAAATTTCTAAGCTTAGAGAGTAGATGATTTACCTTTAATCCTTTATTTTCCTAAACTTTTTCTTTGATTTTCTTCTTTACTTTCACTTGATTCATCAAACAAGCTTGAAACCCATTTCTTTCTTTGGTCTTTCGACAATGGTAGATAAAGTGAAGAAGAAAACAAATTTTTCTATTTTAAAAATGGTGAAACCGAATTTGTAGGGATATTTTTGTCAATTTGCAATTTAATCAAATTAAATTAATATTAAGCTTTTTGGTGGCCAATCAAATTGACACACATTTAGCTTAATAAATTCATGTCATATAAACCAATAATAATGGACAAATTCCATAACATTTATGGAAAAAGTTTAATTAATTAATTATTCAAATATGTAACAATTAATATCCAAATAATCAATTAATAAATTATTATTATCTATGTATTTTTATTACAATAAATAACAAATACATATATTTATGGCATGTGTCAAAATCTCATTTGACGAATAATAATGTGTATCTAATCGTATTATGTATCAAATACAAATACATAATAATTACGATTGGCCAAAATCCCATAATGCATGTGTTATCGTTTAACCGATTAAACGATTCGAATTAACTCATTTAATCCGATGAAGTATTATGAATAATCTGTATTATTCATATCGCGTTGCCCAAGTGCTCAACGAGTAGACTTCATATTGTGGGACTCTCTAAGTTTAGGTTTATCCATCACGAAATCTAATTTCGTGTCCATAATTCACCCACTCATGAATTATGACGACTATGGATAATCTCATTAAACTATGCAAGCTGAGGTAATTGCATACGTATAATCCCTCCGTCACAGGCTATCTGTATTATACCTGGGATATAGATGAAAACGTCAAATCCGTTCGGTATAATACAGTCGACTTTCAATTTACGATCTCTAAATAACACTCGGAACCAAGTTTCCGAAGTTATACCACGGTCATGGATTTACTAGATCGTAAACACGTGCAGATGCTTATGCCCTGTACACAGGACTAACAGATCTTATCTTTATACGCACTGGATATCATGAGCATCAGTCCACACCCAACGAACAGACGGAGGTATGATCATGAATAGATCGGTGACGTGACTGTCATCAAAGTGTGAGAATAACTCATATATCCACTGTGAGTAGCTCAAGTTGAATGAGCATATGCTTGCTCAACTCGAGAAGATTTATATTGACGTTAGTGTACCATCTATTAGGAAATCTTCAGTGAGTCGTTCAGTGTTTATCAAATAAACACCTACATGTATATACGAGTCTCCCGAGACTCATGGTTCATTGGGATAAACCATCGGACCAAGTCACGATATACGACATGTACTGGTCTCAGCGGATTTTACTAACCGACCCGTGTTAGTAATTCTTGACCATGAACTTTATTTAAGGATATACATCTTATAGTGTGCTTCCTAATGTCAATTACAAACTACGTTGTAACTGTGCACTATATTATAAATCCTAGGGTCTTTGTCTAATATACACGTATCACTAAACCAGATTTAGTTTCGATCTAATCATAATCAGATATCTAATCGTTATTAGATCGAATAAGTGTATAAAAGACAAGGGTGCTACTATTAAATTAGTAATATTATGGAAAATAGAATTGCTCGTATTTATGAATCGGACATAAATACGATCTGAATTGGCACTCCAAGCACCAACCCTAACAATAATAACACCGCATTTATGGCTGGTTTGACTTAATTGGATAACACTGACAATTTCTATATTATAATAAAATGAGATTTCTACATTTGAAATATTAAAGGTGGATCCCCTAACCCCAATATTTTATTTTTATTCTAGGGAAGTGATGAAACATAATATTCATGAGTTTAATAATTGATTTAATTATTTAATGTTTAATGTTTTGGTTTGTTTATTGAATCTTAAGCTTAATGCTTCTTGTTAACTGGCCATTAATAAGATTGATGGGGTAAACTTAAAATGAACTTGACGAAGAGATTTTAGGTTTCAGCCTTAGATTCAATTGCTCACGGTCTCACCTTGGGGCAAATGACTCTTTGGTAGATTTCCTTACAGGATAGGAATATACCTGTCGAGCGGGGGTAGCCACAATTAGAACTTGAACTTAATGAATTCATGTAACTTGGTTAACATAAACATGTTATTAATTAGATTATTTTGGGTGTTTGCATCTGATCATCGGAAGATGCTTTTGCATATCTTCGTGTTCCAGGTTAACAAACTGATTTATTACATATATATAAGAGAATCAATTCATCATTAGAATAATATTGTGTGGAATCACAACCCTAGATGTTGTCTTTATTATTATTTTCCTTTGTTTTATTTTGTATTTTTAATTATTTAGAAAATCCACATTCAACCAACTAATCGGCAATCATTCTCTTCTCCCTTTAATTAGATACATGTAAATAAATAAAATCAATAATTAATAACAACAGTAGAAATTAAGTCCTCGTGTGATCGATATTTTTATACTACTTGAGCGATATGTGCGCTTGCATTACGTGTGTGATTTCACCGATCAACTATTAGTCAGATGTCGAACCCATAAAGACTTAATATTTCTCTTATTAATATTAAAACTAACCTACTTAACTAGATTTAAACAATTGATGAGAGAATGATTGATTAATCTAAAATTAGTTGAAAGATTGAATAAAGCACAAACAATAATTTGGACATAAACTTTATGCGCGAGAAGAACCTGAGGTTGTAACTTCACCTAAGCGTGCACACTTTGGGTTCAAACGTTTTTCATTCAATTGGGTTGTTACAAATTATTAACCTAAAATACTAATTATCTGCCAGCCTTTTTCGATGATCAGGTACATATATTCAGATTAAACAAATTAACTATATGTTTATGTTAATTAATTTAAGCCAAATTCATTAAGATCAAGTTCTAATATTGGCTACGCATGCCCTACAAGTATATTTCTATCTTGAATGGAAATATATTCAAAAGAACTAAATCATAAGCTATTATTCCCACGGCTAACCCAAAATTCCTCTGTCGAGTTCCTAAGGATTTATCAAGATTATTCTATTGTTGGCCAGGCAATAAAACAAACATCAAAGCACATAGAATAATAAATAAAAAATAAAAATCCCAAAAGAATAAAAATATGTAATTAAATTAATTAAACATGCTTAAGATCCATTACAACCCTAAATTTAATGAATTAGCTACTCATGATAATCAATAAAAACATGTTAATCATTATTACAAATCAAGAGTACATAAAAGATAAACTAGAGAGTGAAAGGAAGAAAGATTGCACTTTTAATCTTCAAACTCTAGCACCAGTTGATGCACTTGTTTTTGCCTTGCTCTAGGCGTTTTTCTATACTTTTTGACTCCAAAATCGAGTTATGAGACTTCATTTTAGGTTTTAGGATGAACTTATACTTAAATATGAGGCTCTAAGGGTGTTTCTTACTGAAAAATCGAATTCTGAGAGAATTGTGGACGAATTTCCTGTGTCGCGACGCGTAAAGACACTCAGTGGCCAGCGTCGCGACGCGCAAAGACGCTTAATGGCCAGCGTCGCGATGCGCCCAATAAATAGCAATTGTATGGTTTTTATTCTTTCGCGCGTCTCGACGCGCATTCAACGTTGGAACGTGCGTTTTGACTCCAAAATAAATCATGATTTGCTCTCTATCATGTCGTTTTTATCCATAATGAATTCCATTGAGTCGTGATATTATTTTGACCTGCAAAACTCACTCAAAACACATCAATTCGTTCATAACGCTCAATATCACCCACAAAATATTAAGATAAATGGACGGAAAAATATGTATATTTTAACTGCTCATCATATATAATTACTTAAATTTTTTGGATCATGCTAATAAGTGTCATAAGGGCACTAATTAAATATCCATTTTAAGAAAGTTTTCACATCATTTTTATGGGAAATGAAAAAATTATCAAAACATTAATTATTTTTTCATTTTTCTCATGATAATTTTCCTAAAAAGAATTCTTAATAAATGCCATAAGGAGACTCGTTAGCATTTCCCAAAATTTTTTTAATACAAATTTGTCAACAAATCACACATGTCTATACAAATTTATGAATAAATCACATTGGGCAAGTGACAATTATTCAAAAGTACCTTATTAATTTGTATAGAAATTTGTACATCAACAAGTTCCTATTATTGAAGAAACGTGTGGCGGCGCGGTCAAAAAGCGCCGTAGCTTTTGCTTTTCATAGAAAGAATCCAAACGTGAGTACGTCACGTAGTACGTAAGCTTGAAATGAACGCAAGGGGAAGAAAAACATTTTTTAAGATAACACGTGTCAATTGATGAGATTATGTAGCTTTATCGCCTCTCTCTTCCTTGAAATATACAACAAATACAGCCGTTGCAGTTAATTTTACAAGTTAGAGAGAAATGGCAAAAGCAATTCGATTCTTTGAGTTGAACACCGGAGCCAAAATCCCTTCGATCGGGCTGGGCACGTGGCAGTCTGCCCCAGGTGTCGTGGCCGCCGCCGTTACTACAGCCATTAAGGTCAAAATATATATTTTTTTTTTCCACAAAAAATTCGTAGCTCGAGCTAGCTAGGCTTAACGGATCTCTATGTTAATGCAGGTTGGATATCGGCACATTGATTGTGCTCAAGCCTACGACAATGAGAAGGAGGTAATGATGAACTTGTTGTCTACGACAATGAGAAGGAGGTAATTTATTCCAGATGGTGAAGCATACGCCCCAAATTATTAATCTAAAGTATTATTTTTGTTGTCTATGTAGATTGGTGATGCATTGAAGAAGCTGTTTGATGAAGGAGCAGTGAAGCGTGAGGACTTGTGGATCACCTCCAAGCTCTGGTTTGTGATAGATTTTTCATTTTATATATCCTTAATTTGGGATAGGCTGGTTAGTCTTCACTACTGATCATAATGATTGCCCTCTTTTCATCTTCAGGTGTAAGAATCATGATCCAGAAGATGTGCCCAAGGCATTGGATCAAACTTTACAGGACTTGCAACTTGACTATTTGGATCTATATCTTGTATGTATCCTAGAATATTGAAGCTTTGTCTTTGGACTTCATTAATTAATTATCTTCCAGAAATTGTTGTTTTTTATTTGTTGTTGGAATTATATCTAAATAATAACTTTTAATTGCGGATAAGCTTGGGGGTCATTTTAGCATTTCTCTTCTCTTAATGCTATTTTATTTAGCATTTATTTTATCTTTCTTACAAAAATTGATTGTAACTTCTTATGAAGATCCACTGGCCAGTTAGTATGAAGAAAGGTTCAGTTGGCTTTAAGCCTGAAAACCTTACCCAACCGAATATACCAAGTACATGGAAAGCAATGGAGGCATTGTATGATTCTGGCAAGGCTCGAGCTATTGGAGTGAGTAATTTCTCCACGAAGAAGCTTGGTGATCTGTTGGAAGTAGCTCGCCTGCCTCCTGCTGTTAATCAAGTGGAGTGCCACCCATCTTGGCAGCAGCAAAAGTTGCGTGCATTCTGTAAATCCAAAGGAGTTCTCCTAACTGTGAGTTTTCTATCCTATTGCAATTTATTGCTTGTTTGATAATTAACAAAGGTTTTTGAGAGGGATGAAGCCCCTTATTCATGCGTCAGTCATTATAAAATTGTATTTTTGTGATATCTCTTCACATTTATGTGTGGATTTGTAAACAGGAGTTCTGATAATTTGCCTTATTTCAGGGGTACTCACCACTCGGTTCCCCAGGCACAGGATCTAACAAAGGTAATGTTCTTAAGAATCAGATCTTACTCATGGTTTCAGAAAAACTAGGCAAGACTCCAGCACAAGTTGCCCTTCGTTGGGGACTACAAATGGGTCATAGCGTGATTCCTAAGAGCACGCAAGAGGCAAGGATCAGAGAAAATTTTGATGTTTTTAACTGGTCTATACCTGAAGACTTGTTTGTCAAGTTTTCTGAAATTGAGCAGGCAAGTCGAATTTTTCATTTCATGTTCATTATTAGCTTCTCCTCTCTATCACCTTGAGGTGCAATTGAATGCTAGTTTTCCCATGTGAGTGTGTTTAGCTAGGTTGCTTAGTATATAGTCAATGATATTTTTAATGTGAAGTTCATTCTGATAGCTTCCTTCTATTTGTCAGAATGCACTTTTGATTTTTCTTGTTATCTATGCAGTTTATTAAATAGTAATCATCCCTGGTTTTTCAAACTTGCAGGAGAGGCTAATTAAAGGTACTGGATTTGTGCACGAGACTTTGGGCACGTACAAGACCATTGAAGAACTGTGGGACGGCGAAATATGAGCGCTCAGGCACTGCCATACTGGGTATCTGAAATGTTCGAATTTTCATTTTTAGCTTTTTCAGCCAGCCACATCTATCTGACGAAGAGAGAGCAACTGGAGTTGTCTTGTAATGTTGCAAGGAGAGATCCTGGATTGTGTGTGGTTTCTATTTGTGGCATATTTTTCCCAGTGGGAGTTGAAAACAATAAAAATTCATTGTCTTTGTGAAAGTATCTTGAATGAAATATCTGTTTTCATCTGCTGCATATATATGTTAATTTATTCAACAATGATAGTCACCCATATCAAAAACGCCGTCGTATTCATAAAATATGATCTTTTATTTTTATATATAAAAATATCCTCCTTTTTTTCCCAAATCATACAATTGAAAGTTCAATTGTTCAAACCGACACGCTCAAAAAGTGGTTCTTTACTCTCAAGTATAAAAGTGTCGAAGTAATAAAATAACCTTGTAAGTCCGGGGTCGATCAAATGGAATAGATTTAGTAATATAAAATAACAATTTGAGTAAAACTAAAAAAGCTTGATTTGTTTTAAGTGAATGAAAATTTTTAAATTGGATTGCAACAATAAAATAAAATATTGAGGTTAGAGGATCCACTTTTAGTATTTCAAATTTAGAAATCTCACTTTTTAAAATATATAAATTGTCATTATTACCCAATTAATTTATTTCAAGAATTAATTATGTCAAAACATATAAAATCTGCCATAAAGGCGGTGATAACTTTTATCTATAACAAGTCCAGTTAGGTACTCAATTATGCCAAATAAATAAAATCAGTCATGTAGGCAGTAATAAAGTTTGTCAATAATTAATCCAATTAAATTAAGTATTAATCATTATATTACAATTTATATATTATAATATAAGAGAGATTAATGTATATTTTTATATTAAAAGTTTCACCCTTTGCCCCAGCAAAAAGAAATTAGCTACTCATAATTTGAATAAAAATACACATAATTTTATTACTGGAAGAAAAAGAAAATACAAGAACCACAATAGCTGAAACTCCACAAATTTTCAAAAAGAATTATGGAAATCAGACTACCTAACTGAGGAGCTGAGCACCTCTATTTATAGAGGGCTCAGCACCCTCCAACAATTTGCATGGCATAATTGCAATGCAAATTTATCGACAATGGGCATTTATATTTTTTCTTCTTCTTCTTTTTTGTTTTTTTTGTTTTTTTTGTTTTTTCTTCTTATTATTTGCTTTATAATTATATATAATATACTTTGGATTTTTTTTTAATCAATTTCCGCCTTGAAAATCTCCAAATTAGAAAATCTTGTCAACAACAAAGTTATAGATATTTGAGTCTTCTTTCATCTGGAATTAGAATCACACGAAATCCGATATCGGAGTAAAAGGTTATGACCAAAATACCTAAATTGTGCAAGGTTGAAATTTCTGAATTTGTATACTGTTAGAACGCCATTTCAAGTTTTTGGTCTCCAAAATTCAAATATCATGTCCATTTTTCTAGTTATGCATCCAAAATATTATTTCACCTATATAAGAAATAAAAATCACAATAAAAATATATAAAACATAAATTTAATTATTATTTTACAAATATGCTAAATTAAGAAGATTAAAGAAACTACAAGTGTGAAATGATTCATTTTTCTTTTAATAAATGTATACTTTTTAGTGTTCATCACACCCCCCAACCAGCTTATTACTATTCCCTAGTAATTTAAGCGAAAAAAATTTTAAAAAAAATAAATTCTTATCCAAATTAATTATTGTTTTCTTTTTATCTAAATGATCAAATAAGTAAATTCTCTTGTAATTTTTACCATTTTTCCATACACACATAAAATAAGGTATTAATCAATTTATTTTGCCACAATATTACAGGTCTTGTTGAAAAAAGTGTAATTTTTTTGTCCTAAAATTGTATTAGAGTTCACATCTTTTGACAATGAAAGTTTATTTATAAATATAAATTTTTTTAATAATACATCTTCAATCCTTGTATCGAGTTTTGAGCTAGTGTCTCCCAAACCAGTTGGCTTTAGAGCACTGAGTGTTAAGAAACCTCTACAAACTTAATTGCTTGGATCTTAGATGTTAAAAAGAAGAAGTTTCCGATTTCCTTAAGCTTTCTCTTTAACCCTTGTAACGAGCTTTGAGCCAGTAACTCTCAGGCTTGGCCTTAGGGCACTAAGTGTTAAAAACACCCCTACGGACTTAATTGCTCGAGTTAGAGAGGCTACGAAATCGAACTTTTTCATACATTTTTTTATTGAACTAACTCAAACTCCACCGTTTTACGCGAACAATCACTGCTTGCTGAAGCAAGATGTCCGGTTACTAAGTAAAAGCATGGTTATTTTTTTTTTTTTTTTGAATAAAAATACAAATTCCACTGCATTTAGGTTCTACATCCAACAAACTAGAGAACTGAATATTACAAAATTTTCACTTATAACCCATGATCATATGTTACCATCTATGTTAATAATACTTGTCAAATGAGCATATGAAGATCAAATTTAATCAATATTATAGAGAATTCACAAATTTAAATGATTCAAAAAGAAATGAACAAAAATAACTTGTTACGAATTATTTTGAGATGCATCTCAGGAGCGAAAACTCCTTACACTGCCATCTCTGAATAATAATTCCACTTGGTTAATCAAAAATTTATTTTTAGTTTGTGTGTATTTTTTTTTTTTTTGAAAAACACAAAAGAAAATCAACACAAAATATTTTTTTACACATAAAATAAAAACAAAGTAAAACAACATAATTTTTTTTTGAACAAAAAACACAGCAATAAAACATAAAAACGAAAATTATCTAGTCAATTATCCCATCGCCCCAACCAATTTGAGACATTGTCCCCAATGTCTGAAAAAGAAGAAGTATAGTTTATAAGACATCACCTGATTAGTGTGGAATTGATAATTGAATCTACGACTATTTAAAAGAAAAATTACATATTAAGATCAAATCCATTCTACGCTTCTTGCCATGATCATTATCAAACCAATTTAACTTGGAAAGAATGTGGTGATTTTTGGTTCATAAACTAAAAGTTGATCAATTAATTCATCTAAAAAATGACGAGCTGTATTTATGGATCCTGAAAAAGGGTGAGTAATAAAAGCACTAGTACCTGCAAAATGACAATTGTCAGATGAATAATAAATTAGATCATGAACGTCAAAAAGTTTAGATACTATCTCCCTTCTTTAGCATTAGTGACCTTCTTGATCCTTTCCCGGATAATCTATTTTCTAATGTTTTCTATTTCTATCTTAGGATAAACTCTTATTGGGCTTTCTTACGATTATCTTCATCTATGCAAAGAAGGGCTGAAACTAGCATCTTACGTTTCGGCGGACATCAATGTCCTCACTCTGGCATTCTGTGTCCTGGTGGATTCTATTACTCACGTAGGATTGGTATGAAATAGATTCCGTCAGAACAACTTCCTTAACTAGAATCACTAGGTGATGAAGACTTTGGTAGGTCGGGCCTTATCTATATCAGTTCCTCCGGCTAAGGTAATTGATCATTTCTCTTTACGGCCTTCACTTTACTTGCTTACGGGTATGGGTTTGGGTATTTAAAACTCTACATCCTTTATGGCATCTTATGTCTATTTTTACAGTTAATCCTGATTTCTTGTTTCTTTTATCTTTCTGTCTATTCTTCGTGATTCGGGGGAAACTTGCTATCTCTATGAGGTATTCGAAGGCTACTGGATCCGTTTGGAAGAATTCTCTGAAGAGAAAAAAATTTTACGAAAAGGAAAGAAAACTTACTTTGGTTTACGAGACATTTTACTCTTGCTCAGGCTTATCTTATTCTCTTTACTACTATTGGTTCTGATACATTATTGTTTATCTATTTCTATATATTTACCTCTAATCGCTTCTAGTTGCTCGGGGCATCTGTACATCAAACTTTTCTTATATCCTTCTCTTCCCACTCCTTTAGGTAAATATTCTTAGAACCTTACTATCTATTCTTATAACTTATCTCAAATTTCTGTTATTAAACGAAGATGGCCACATAAAGATTCTCGGCTTGAATAATAGTCATTATCAATTTATTAGGAAGAAAATTCAGATAACTTCAAGAATGTTTACTAACCTTTCTATAGAACTCTGAGGACGTACTCGAGGATCGGATACTGGAGATGTAGTGCCTCACATACTAGTACCTCGGGTATACTACATATACAAGACTCCAGCACTCTGCCCACTGCAATCACTGAATCCCTAGACCATGCTCTGATACCATCTTTATAACATCCCCAATCTGGGAGATACTACTGGCATGGAATAGGCTGTACTATCCCCATAGCCTCTAACTTTATAACTATGAAAAACTCTGATATTATTTCCTTAACCATAATTTCATACATGGGACCATTGTTCAGATCCATAACATAGAATGTAAAACAGTACACATATAGCTTATCACCCAACATCAATTATCTTAACAACTCTACATATGAACACTCATACACAAGTTTGTTATACAAATTTCTGAAACTGGACTTTACTTGAATTGACTGAACTCTATCTCTTACTTGCCCTGGTGGATCGAACACCCTAGTGACTGCCATCAATATCTATCCTCCCGAGCTCGTCCTCCGGATATCCTACAAAATAAAAAAACTATGAAGGGTTAGATCTTTTGAACGATCTAAGTGAATGGACGGTTAAATCTGAAACTGAAATACTTGATTGAAATCTTATAGTTCTGAAGTCGAAAATCTCTTTAAGAAACCTGATTCTTCTGAAAACTCTGAATCTTTTCTGTAAAACTAAGCTTTCTTGAAAATTCTTTCATCACTCTAGTCTATTTCGAAAATCAAGTCTCTAGAAAACTTATCTCCGAAAATTCATTTCTGAAAAATCTGTTTTATGAAAATCTTTTTATGCAAATGTGTCTCTGAAAACTATCACTGAAAATCTGTCTCTGAAAAACCTGACGCATTAGGGTGTTACGTATCGCCGTCCACTCATATACCTAACTAGAGTCAGGAGTGCAAATTCATGACATTGGGGCGTTACGTACCGTCGTCCCACAAAACATGCCACTATATATCCTTGAAACTAGGGTCTAGGTGTTAGTGTCCTACACATGCCCAAGGTCTCTAAACAATGATTTGTGTGTGAATTTATCAAGAAAGTTTACGGAATAACTTACATTGATCGGATGAGAATTTTCAAATAATCTCCTTGGATGTAGAAGCTCCAAGCCTTTTTGTTGAGTTCCAAACTCTTGGGTGAGTTTCTCTATCACCTTAATTCAATCCCAAAGTGCTAGCTTTAGCCAATTTTTGAAACAAAATTTTTTGCCCTCCAATTGCTGCATTATGAAGAAGTTTATGTTTCGAGGTGCCAAATCGAGTTGGATTGGGGTCACGAGTGAAGTTCATGATCACATGTATTGGGGAAATTTCTGTTGTGGAGTCTGATTCTGAAGTTTGCTAGGAGATTCATGAAGTGTTCCTACTTTTGGCCTTAACCGTGCACTTTGCGGCAAGTGGGGGTGTTGTAGAAAGCCATCAAGATGAGCTCATCCAAGGACGTAATTTAATCTTATAGTCGCTTATATTGTGGCTTATTTACTTGCTGAAAGAGTTCCCAAAAATTCATTGTAATTTAGATTTTAGAGGTTATGTAACCACCCAAGCCTCAGGTGTGTATACTGGTGAAACATGTGTAATGTCTTTAAAAATTCTTTAGGGGGAAGCCTAGGTGAGCCTTGAGGTAACCAATGGGGCTTCAATGATCTAGGGTCATTATTCGTGAACCTCATCGCCCTTAGATGTTGTTTATATAATGATGTAATAAAATTATCACGATATTAATGAAATACCATATTTTTATATCTAGTTATACTATTCATTTCATGGGTCTCGAGTTAGTGTGGGCCCGTGTTCAAATGCTATGATAATGCTCATTAACTTCTATAACATGTCGTTTGAGTCCGAGTGCTATGGGAGGGCTGACTTACAAGGTGTGAACATCGGTAAGTGTCGCACAAGCCCGATTTTTCGCTATAGGAAAAGTCAGCTTGTAACACGTAGCAAAATATTATTGGGTAGTTATATGCGTGACGTGGTATCGTTGTATAGACCCAGCTACCGGTTCGGTTCGGTTCTGAACCGTCCGGTTCTCGGTTCCACAAGAATGTGGAATCGGGAACCGGAACCGGATCGGACGGTTCCCGAATTTTTTAATTTTAATATTTTAAAAAAATATGGGATTTGAAATTTATTAATTTGAAATTATTAATTTACTTTATATTAAATTAAAAATAAAATAGCTCGAACTTAAATTTTGAAAAACTTAAGTTGCATACTTATTTTTTCGAGGTGAGAGGAATCAAAACTCACGTATTTCCATTATATTTTTTAAATAGTTCTCCATTACATTATTTATTCATCATCATTATATGTGCATGTTGTTGATCCTTCAGGTCTCGTTCCGCTTGCACTTGCAAATGCATTGTCGAACAAGTCTTCAAAGTCATCTGGGGCATCTTATTGTTGCCTCATATAAGCTCGGGTTCAATCATCCACACATGTTGTTGCTTCTAAAGTGCTTGGATGTATGAAGACTGTTTCACTTCTAAAATATTATCTCCTAAGCTAAGGGCTTGCTCAATCGCAACGATGAAAACATTTACTGCCAGCACCTCTTTAGCAATAATTGATAAAACATTATAGATATTTTGATGTCGGTTCCATCAGTTAAGTACTTGAAATTTTTTTTTTACTAAACTTTCACGAGGACACTTGAAATTGGTTGATAAATAATTATCTAATTCCGGGTTGTTAGTCATGATTTTCCTCTGTTTTTATTTTGTTGTAGTAACCAATGATCACCTATGCTAAGTCTTGAATGTATTACAGGTTCGCTACTAGATTGTCCTAATGATTGCAAGTTATATCTACTGACATAATCATTAAATTAATCTATTAAATTAATTTTTATTTCTTCTATTATTTTTCTAAAATTAATTTAATCATTTATTCTTAAAAATCATAATAAGTTTGTAAGCCACTATTCAAACCTTCTAATTTAAATCTACGATCAAAGACTTTGGTAATAAGATAAAGTAATGAAATGTCTTTAAAATAACTTAACAATTTTCTCTTCATAACAATAATAACTTCAATTAAAACAATATCATTAATATTTGAACTTTCAGCATGCTCATATAGAGTACTAACAATATTCAAATATTTAACAATAAATAAATTTATTGTAAGATAATAAACACCATTAAAAATATTTGTTGCATCATTATAAACTTTTAAAATTTCTAAAAATTTTCACAAATATCTCATTGACTAGGTAAAAGTGTTATATGGAGAACATATTGGGAAAAAAAATTACATAATACATCTTTGTATTGAAAAACTTGAGTTAAAAGAAAATAAGTTGAATTCCAACGAGTTGGGACATCTCGTGAAAATTTTACTGATTTAACACCATTTAATTTACAAAACTTGTCTCATTCTCTCATGACATTAGAATATGACCAAATACAATTAAGTGCAATCTTAATAGGATTAATGTGATGTTCTAAGAAAGTCAAGTCATCTTAAACACATAAATTAAGGACATAGCATGTGCAACGAACATGAAAAAATCGACCCCCCAAATTTGGTTAGCATATTTCTTTTAAATCTCTAATTGTGTGTAATATTTGCAGATGTATTTTCAAATCCAATTGTTAAAATTTTACCTAATAAACCATATTTATCAAAATTATTTTAATCATTGTATAAACATTTTGTGTTGTATGATGCTAATCAAAAACTCAAAATGCAATAAGTCATTTTTGCATGTTCCAAGATGCATCAATCTAATGACAAGTCACACTCATGTATGAGTGTGTTTGCCAATGGTCACTCCAAATATCAGAACAAATAGAAAGACAACATTTAATATATTTAAATATTTCATTTAAAATAATTTTACCATATTTGTATATTTTAAATTTTGTCGTTTGTTGTATTTCTATGCATTTTACGGGCATCATGATTTAAGCATTTCGAACATAATTAGTGTAGGCATTGCATTTTTGCATGTGATACCTGATGATGAGTCTCAGTTGGAGGCACTACTTTTTTTAGTCATGGAAGTTGCGGGAAGCGGTCGTCGTAAGGGAGTTGGTATTTTGTTATATTTTTATTCACTTGTTTAGCGTCAAGCTCAATTACTAGACCTCCGTTTAGAGCACCCTTGGCCTAAAAAAAACAAAACCCTTTTAATCTAGCCCATACACACTTAACCCACTCACCAAGCCACCACACACCAAGCCAAACCAAGCCCACACCACAACTAGGCCCACACGCCCATATCACCCTAAATTACATCCAAATTAAATCAAATATTAAATTAAATATTAATTAGATAATGTAATTGAATTAAATAAAATAATTAAACCATTTACTAAATTAAATAAAACATAAAATATAATTATACCAAATTAAAATATTGTAACTTCCTAATCCAAAATATTATATACTAAATTAAAGAGATGTTATGCCTAATTAAAATCAATCCTAACCAATTAAAATATTGTATTCCTAAACCAAGCAAATCAAATATTCAACCTTCCTAATTTACCAAAATTTGTCCCCCCAATCAATCAAATCATTTCCTTGTTTGACACCAATCCAATCTATTCCTTGTGAGACAAGGGGAAGCCCTAGCCCTTCTCTATATAAACAACCCAAAGCCACCCCCTGGCCAATCTCTTGAATTCACGCATGCACAAAGCCAAAAAGCCCTAGACTCTCACGCATCCACTACCAAGAACAAGAAACAAACAATTCTCTCCTAGCCCTATTCTCATTCACGCAAAACAGCACAAGAAACTCCTCCCATTCACGCAACACAGCACCAAGAAACCCTCTTCCATTCACACAAAACAGCACCATATACGCCTGAACAGCAAGCAAAACACACCTGAACAGCAGCCCCTTTCCACCGAAGACAGCAGCCCCTGCACCCCCCTAAAACACGCCTGAACAGCCCCCCTAAAACACGCCGAGCAGCAGCCCAAATCACCCAAAACAGCAGCAAAATCCTCTTAAAACAGTCCTAAAATCCTTAAAATAATCACAAAAAACTGCACTTATAATCCTTAAAATAATCACAAAAAACTGCACTTAAAACCTTTAAAAAACACTCGAAACAGTCCATTGAAACGCCAAAACAGTGACCTGAACAGTGAGCAGAAAATACAGAGAAAACAGCAGCAAAACAGAGGCCAAACAGCAAGTAAAACAGCAAAACAGTGAGCTAAGACGCTAAACCAGTGAACCGGAGAAGTTGAGGAGCTTTACCCTTCCGATCTCCGTGAAACGCAAGTCCGAAAGTCGGCAAAAAAGGTTAGACCTGGGGGTATTTTCCATATTCGTTTTGTTTTATTTTTATTATTTATTGAGTTTTGTTCGCATGATTATTATGATAAAATGTATGTTTGTGGCCCTTGAGTAGATAAATATACATGTATTATGAATATGATGTGTGTTATGGGTATTGGATGAATGGAAAGTGTGTCGCCTCTTGTGGTATATAGGATGGAAACCCAGACGTAAATTCCGTAGCCGATTCCAAATGGACGGTAATGCGGTCTGTACTTGGGAAACAACTCCACGTACCACTCGAGTAAACGGCACCTATTTTGTTATTTTGAGTTGTTTAATTATTCCGCCATTTAAATTTCTGCATGTTATTTATTTATGTAATGATGAGAAAAGCCATGGGTGTAGGCATTGTATTTTTACACTTTAGCCCAATGATGAGTCTCGTATGGAGGCAACTACTTCTTTAGTCATGAAAGTCGCGGGAAACGGACGTTGGAAGGGTAAAGTTGGAAAATAGAATTTTTGATGGAATTAATCTCGTTGTTTTCGCTTCGGTTGCTTGTTGGACTTCCGTTTCAAAGCTCACCCTAGGCCCAAAACTCCCATAGACCACATACCTAACCAAACAAGCCCAAATACCCAAGTCAACCCAGTCAAACCAAGTCAAACCAAATCCATGACCAAAAGAGAGTGATTCACGCCCATAGCCTTCCTAAATAGCCAAAATCACATTTAACACATGCCTAAATCAATTCAAATCCCTACCAAATCAAATCCAATCCCAAATCCTAATTAGGAGATGCATTCCTTATTAGAAATCAATTAGGAGATTCCTTCCTAATCTAATTAGGAAAGTCTTCTCTCTTTGCCTATAAAAAGAGGCCTTCACCCCCATTCAAACCTAGCACACATATCTCACAAATCACGTCCCAAACACTTTCTCAAGCCTCCTTGCACGTCCAAAAACCTCCTTGAAGCCTCCATTGCCGAATCATTAAACCTAAGCATCCTCCATTGCCGCATCATTCTTCCTTCACACCAAACCCTTCACGCCTAAACCCCTTTTCACAGCCCTCCATTACCAAGTTCCAGCCACCATTCACAGCCCTAAAACACCTTAAAATAAGCCTCAAATACAGCCCCAAAGTCGCACAAAAGACCCCCCATTCACAGCTCCAATTCAGCGCCCAAAACGTCCCGAAACACCCCTCACTGCACCTTGAACTGCACAGTTTCGTCCCCTGTTCTGGTCAATTTTTGTTGCGTCTTCAACCCATAAAACAGTCCTAAAATCACCTAAACACCATCCCAAAAACCTCCATAAAGTTTCCCTAAAAAATCCCCACAAACGCACCTCCCTAAGCCTTCAAAATCACCCAAAACAGTCCGCTAAACCATCAAGACAGTGACCTGAAACGTAGCAGCGAAGCAGCAGCGAAACGGACTTGAAACAGCAACCCGAGCAGCAAAACAGCGAGGAAAGACGTGGAGTTGGTGAACTAAAAGAGTAGCGGATCATTCACCCTTCCAACGGACGTGTAACGCCCTTTCTAAGACGACAAAAGAGGTTAGACCTGAGGGCACCTTTCTACTTATCTTCTTTATTGTTGTTTTATTTATTTTGATATATAATAGCATGAGAGTCGTTTGAAGCATGATGTGATTGTTGGGTGAGCGGGATATGTGTTCCCTTTTGTGGTATATCGGATGGAAACCCGGACGTAAATTCCATAGCCGATTCCGAATGGACGGTAGTATGGTCTGCACTCGGGATACAATGCCACGTATCACTTAAGATACACGTATCTCGTCTCATCCTAACTTGTATTTGAGCATGTTATAGACTTTAGATTATTTGTTTATTATTTGAAGCATGGTTTAATTTAGTTTGTTATTTATTTGTTAAAGCATGTTTAGGTTGTTCATTATGCATGTTCTTAGTTTATGATGCGTTTGGGTAATGATTTATGCATGTTGATTTAATGGTTCAATATGCTTTGTTGTTTACATTGCGTGGAATTATTTGGATGAAAGCATGTTAGATCTAAGTACCCTTGAGCATGAATGTTGAATAGATTCGGTTAGTTTATTGCACAAATCATATCATCACAAATGACATAAGTAAGGGACCATTCCGAACCCAACGGTTTGAGGTCTTCCCTTGCGAGGGGTGAGTGCGGCCTTAAATCTTTGTCCCGGTTCACACCGGTGGCGACTCCATGTTATTTTGTACTTCCCACTAGGCCGCGAACCTAGAACAGCGTCGCCCAGGTTCTGTTGTCTACAGTCTGGCGACTCCACTGGGGATAGAGAATCGGCCTCGAAATCATGTTTTGTGTTGTGTATAATTTGTGCATTAGTTGACCGTGGCTTAGTGGGTTGAGGGGGTTAATCAAAGGCTTAGTTAAAGCTAGGTGATGGTTGGGTGTCTTCCTTCATTCACTACCCTTCGGGGAAAAGCTGTGAAGGCACCCGGATAATCATTACTTGTAGCTTGTTGTGAAAGACTAGTTTGGAGGACTCGTTGTTTATTCCTGTCACCAGCAATAAGAGC
>SKCR01023560.1:0-43365 GCA_019454045.1 Zanthoxylum bungeanum
CGATCTAATTTATCACATTTCACCTATTCAAGAGTTTATACTTATTAAAAGGGGAATAAAACTGATAAATTTCATGCGTAGCCATACACCATGGTTTATGTCAATCTCCAATGGATATTACAACTTCCACCATTCTCATATGCTTCTTTTTTTTCCTTGAAAATATGAGATGTGTGAGAATTATATAATAAGGACACATCAATTTATATATGTAATAATACTCATATGCAAATAGTACATTAATAAGTAATGATCAAAATAAAAATTGTATACATTAGAGTTTAGCATAAACTACATCAATCTTCATTTCTCATTACACTTTAAGTATGGCCGACTTTGGTCATATTGCCCGCTTATAGTCCGTATTTTTCATCATAATATTAAAATAATTTAATGGTCAAGGATCTTATATTTTGTTATAATAATATTATGATATGATCAAAAATTTCAAAATATAAAAATCAATTTAGGTCTCGAATATGTCAAGATCGGTCCTATCATTAAATTTGCCATTTTTAACCAAAAAAAATTAAGTGCCTCCCGCTTTCTAATGTTTCATTGAATAAATTCAAAGGTAAACAAGATTGATTTTAATTTCTATTAAGAGACTCCTTAACATAACGATAATAATATGGACTTAATAAAAATATTAGAAAACTTTATCTATATTTGTAGTTTACGTAAAGATAAGGGATACGTATATTAAATTTCCAAATAAAAAAAAATAAATAAAACATGTTAGCTTCCACTAAGCTGTCTTATTACATCGCTGATATCTCCACTCCGCGTTTTCCCTTTTCAACACTCTCCCTACAAAACCGGCTTTCAAAAACAATCAACTCAAAAGCCATGTCTTTGAAATGGGTTTCAGTTTTCATCGTATTTACAACAATACCCTTCACGATCTCTCAATCGCCATCTACGCCAGAAGCCCCGTCACCGGCAGCCAATGCCTGCAACGGCGCCTTCTTATCGTACACCTATAACTCCGGATCAAAGCTCCCGCCCGACAACCCGAAACACCAAGCGTACCGTTTCGAGTCAACGCTTACTGTTTTGAACAACGGGCTCGAGGAGCTGAAGCAATGGAGGGCGTTTGTGGGTTTTCAGCACGAGGAGATTTTGGTGTCTGCGTCGAACGCGGTGTTGTTTGATGGGAATAGCTTCCCTGCTAGTGTGGGAAACGGCACCATTTTTGCTGGCTTCCCGACAACTGACTTGAAGACGGCGGTGATGACGGCTGGTGATTTGACTCAGATGCAAGTGCAGGTTAAGATTGTGGGGACTCAGTTTGGTGTTGGCTTACGTGATGTGCCCATGCCTAAGAATATTAGCCTCGCTAATGATGGGTTCTTGTGCTCTGCTATCACTATGCAAGGTAAATATCTTTTCTTTTTCGGATAAAAAAATAAGTATTTTTTTTTGGATTTTGTGATGTGGGTTTGTATGAATGTGATTTAGTGTCTGTGTTTATGTTTTGATGATAATGGCGATGCGTGTGTGTGTGAGAGAGAATTGGAGGGTACAAAATGATGTTGAATCAGATCTTGCTATATATTAGGAGAAAAACAAATGCGGATTCAACAAATGAAGCTTGAAATTGGGTGGTGTTATGCTGATTTTTATGTATCTCATGCAGTGCATCATATATTTGATCAATTTGGTTGGATTTGTATTAGTTAGAGATTAAACTTGTTGACTATTTAGTATATAATTGTCCCAATTTTTAAGGGATAGCTTGATGATGTTATTGATCGGTGGGTTTACTACTATAATTAGAGAAGGGAACATATTTTTGTTTTTCTGTTACGATGGCTTATAGGTTTTGTTTGTGATTTGGGTAATTGGGAATTTGATTATCAGACTAGTTTCTCACTTTCTCTCTTTTTAGCTGACTGTGTTGAACTGGATTTATGACAATATTGGCTTTCTTGTGCTTATGGTATTTGTTTGAGGTTGCTGATGGGACATAGTGGTGAAAATTTCAGGTAAGAGTGAGATGCAAGTCTGTTGCATGAAAGATGCAAATGCTAAATCTAACATCACCGTCGATGATGATTTCTTGCCGCGCCAAAATGGTGATCTTACGATCATGTATGATGTGACCAGAACATATGACTCAAATTACTGGGCGCGGGTTACAATTGCAAACCATAACCCACTTGGCCGTCTTGATAATTGGAAATTGAGCTGGGACTGGATGCATGATGAATTTATATATACTATGAAAGGGGCTTACCCTTATATTGCTGATTCATCTGACTGCATATATGGTCCACAAGGTACACACTACAAGGAACTAGACTTTGCCAATGTGTTGAATTGTGAGAGAAGGCCAACGATAATTGATCTGCCTCCAACAAAGGCCAATGACACGACCCTCGGGCTGATCCCTTTCTGTTGCCGAAATGGTACTATCTTGCCACCATCAATGGATCCAAGCAAGTCAACGTCAGTTTTTCAGGTGCAGGTCTTCAAAATGCCACCAGATCTCAATCGATCCGAGCTCACACCACCTCAGAACTGGAAAATCAATGGCACCCTCAACCCTAACTATCAATGTGGCCCTCCAGTGAGGGTGAGTCCTAGCCATTTTCCAGACCCAAGTGGCGGTCCATCAAATAGAACTGCTTTTGCTAGTTGGCAGGTTGTGTGCAATATTACACAGCCCAAGGGAGCCAGCCCTAAATGCTGTGTATCATTTTCTGCTTATTACAATGACTCTGTTGTCCCATGCAAAACTTGTGCCTGTGGGTGCAAGAGTACAAGCCGAACTTGTAGTACTACTGCTCCTGCTATTCTTCTTCCACCAGAGGCACTTTTGTTTCCCTTTGAGAATCGAACTTCTCTGGCAAGAGCTTGGGCGGATCTTAAACACCGACCAGTTCCAAACCCATTGCCCTGTGGAGACAATTGTGGTGTCAGTATCAACTGGCATTTATACACAGACTACAATCGTGGATGGACAGCAAGGGTGACGATCTTCAACTGGGATGAGACTGCTTTTCCTGATTGGTTTGCTGCGGCGCAATTGGACAAAGCAGCTCCAGGTTTTGAAGCAGCATACTCGTTCAATGGAACTGTCTTGGATGGTGCCAATGATACTATATTCATGCAGGGTCTTCCAGGATTGAACTTTCTCGTAGCTGAGACAGATGGAGCTAATCCAGAGAAGGATCCTAGGGTGCCTGGGAAACAACAGTCAGTAATATCCTTTAAAAAGAAGGATACCCCCGGAATTAATGTGCCTCTCGGAGATGGGTTCCCTACTAAAGTATTCTTCAATGGAGAAGAGTGCTCACTTCCTTCAATATATCCCACAAGTGATGGTCATACGAAGAGCTCAGCTTTATTCTTTTCAGTCCTTGTAGCTGTGTTTGTGTTCTTGTCGATGCAGCAACAATAGCCTTTGGATGAGGCACTACTCGCTGATTTTTTTATTCTTTCAGTAGTTTTGATTAAATACTTGTTTAATTGTGAGGATTGACATTACCAGATGACATTGTACACTATGATTCTATATATATACAATATGTTATCTTTTATGATTATGGCTGTTAGTCATGTTGTTGATTCACATGATAGAAATTAAAAAATGATAAACTTACTCACACTTTTACTTAATTTTATCCTAACTTTTTCGGGAAAAATGTGAGTAAGTATATCATTGTCCTAGAAATTATAGAACAGCTGTAGAATTTTGTGATGTGTACACAATCATTGAACAGGGTTGCCTAGCTGATCATTTATGATATGTTACAAATCTTAGGCTTTCTAGGAAGTTGTGATGATCACTGAGATGTTCTTGAAAGGCTTTATTACAAGAGCAATGATACATGCCCAATAATTAGAACGCACACGATAAAGACAAATAATTTTGAACTAAAAGAGAAATTATCTTTGCTTGTGTTTTGGTGGGGTGTGTGCTAATTGTCGTGCAGGTATCATTTTTCTTGTTACAAACACAATGAAGATTTTGTTCGCACCGAGGAATATTGTTCTTTGAAAGGTTCTATTTTTGAAGTTTCATTATTTATTCTGACAGGCAAATCACAAAACCATTCACAATTGATCTTTAATTTATGATTATAGTGCTTAACAGAGTCAGCAAAAGCTAATAAAGCGTATTTGACAATCTCTTCAAATCTTAGTGGACGAGTGATACTCAGACTTTTGAGTCTAGCAATCAAATGGAATATCTACATCAAAATCACTTTCTTACACTAAAGGACAAACAAGGATAGCGAAGACTATTTCAAAAAGAAAAGTGTAAAGAAAGCAACCAAACTTTGAAGTGTTACTAGAGTTAGAAAAAAAGGCTCCTACAAGTCTGCAGATGTCTACAAACAATGTCGCCCCAGGAAAGGGATGCCCTCAAAACCAACGGACACCATCACAAGGCCCCTAAAATTAGATGCTTCTTGCTAGAGTTTGCTACTAAAAACAGTCAAAAATTCTGCACGTACGCCTTTGCGTATCATGCAGCACTATTTTTACATGCTTCACAAATATCTTCTGATGCAATTGATCGCATACCAATTGTTATCATTGGCATGATCTTCTTATGTGCAAATACAACCAGCAGAACATAATAGTCACAAAGGAAGATGCAGCTACATGAAATCAAGCAATCAATCCTCTATACCATCGATTATTTCTGTGACAGCAACTATGTAGATCAGAAGTTCAAATCACGAACTAGACGGGAATATTATCCAGGGAATAACCATCAAACTCAAAGTCATCTTCAGCTGGTCTGATGCTATCCTGCTGCTGGAGTTCAGAGAAAGTTTAACGTAGGAAATAATTAGTCACGGGTTATTCACTATCCATATTCAAGAATGTTTAGAAGTTATAAAGAATATAGAAGGCAGTGTAACGAACCTGTTTCAGAATTGCACTCATGAGATCCTCTTGATCGAAGTGTTGAGGGAAAAGAGTGGGCTGACAGCTTGTATCTGTAACCCTTTCAGTCTTCACTCTCATTGAGTTATCACCAAGAAGGTTATTGAGATGCTGACCAACATTTTGAGCATTCCCATGCTCGCTCACTCCCCCAGCTGAGAGCATTGGTTTGCCCATTGCTGATGCATTATTGTTCTGTCCACTCCTTTGGTTAGAAGAATATCCTTGATTAACTAAAACTGAAGGTGTCACGTCAACGCTGCTTTGCAGAGAGTTTGAATGCTGAGTGGCATCGAAGGTCAAGCCAACATTCTGCAGCTCCCAGTTATGGGGTTTGTGCTGCTGCAAATCATTAAAAATATCATAACTTGGCATGAATGCTCCGGATACTTTTAGGTCTGAGTTAGCCTCTCGCTGAAATGTCCCTTTAGCTGTGAGAGTGGACATCCCTATGGATATTCCAGGTGTATTTCCTATAGGGAAACTATTGGCTGGCAATTCTACTGAGTGGTTCATGGGAAAATTTAACATTGAAGACGTTTGTGAAACTGAATTGTACCCCGTCCCTCTTCCATTTTCGCCAATTCCATTTCTTGCCGACATCCCACCAGCAGCACCACTTGATAGTAATGGTTGCCCAAGGGATGTTGGAATCCTGGGAACTTGACCTCCAGTAGATTCATTCATTATCTGCCCACGTGATTGTGTTTGAGCCATTTGCATGAGTAAAGAGCTACTCTGGCTGCTCGGACCTCCAAGGGCATTGACTTGCATGTTCAAGCTGCCAAGGGACTGAGCAGAATTGTGCAAACTGACAAGTTGTTTCGAATCCATAGTTGTTGGAATTCCATGTAGCAAGTTCATTTGTTTACCACTGCTCATATGTTGTGGCTGCCCATCATCAAAGCTAAAAATGTTCCTTTGATCGACAAGGGGCATTTGTAAGCCCGGCTTTGAAGTTGACCTAGCAAGTCCAGCTGCTTGAAGTGTGGCGAGGCTTTGAGCTGGAATTTGACCAGTGGCAGCAAGAGTTTGAAAGTCAAACCCATTAAGTGAAGACAAGCCATAAGGTGGTTCTTGGGAATGGGGACTCATAAATGAGTTGCCCTGGTGAGGTGATACCCCGCTTAGTCTTCTAAGATACAGGCGATATTTCTGCGCAGCACAGTTAAATGGTTAGAATAACCCAATTCAGAAAACATAACCATTCGCTAGCGCAGCATGTTACAATAGAAAAATACTAAAACATGTAAACATTTTGAATTTTATGTCCCCAAAATTTTCTAAGTTTAAGAGTTTTGTACTGTACCTGAAGGTGGCTGGCGACGTTTTCTCTAGTAAGTCCAGGAACATTCATCAACTCCAAAATTTTCTTAGGAACAGCCTCTGAGGTATACATCAAATGCAAAAGAACAAGTAAGAAATATGCAACATGAAATGGAACTGTAGAAGTGATATATAAGAGCTTTCATATAATAAATTATTCCAATGATAAATGGAAGCAAGGATGTCATTTCTATGTCCAAGATAAATAAATTTAATGTGGAATTATGACAGAATCTCAGTCGCAATTAAGATAGAGGAGATATGAAATGAACACAAAATAGGTGTTATTTATCCTAAGCCCCATTGGAAGGGCAATACCAGGTACTTAGGTATGTATGCAGAAGCAGCTAACAAGCATCGGCAAATTGAAAGATAAGGTCTAAGGATTCTTACTGTCAATGCCTAGCTGGTTAACAGCAGACACAAACTGTTGATGGAGCTCAACAGACCAAACTACACGCGGCTTCTTTAATGTTGACGTATCATCCCTCTCATCCGCTTCTTCTTCCTCATCTTTCCTCCTCTTTGAGTTTCTCCAATTTCCTTCGATTGCTGAGGAAGAGTTATCCGCTTCTTCAGAAGGTTTTGGTTGCTGGTCTCCCTCTTCCACACTTCCAGACTGCTCCAATTCCTTCAACTCATTCCTCCTCTTCCGAATCACATGCTGCCATATGTTCTTCAGAGCCTCAATTCGAACCGGTTTGATCAAATAATCACAAGCACCGTGAGTTACACCTTTCATAACAACATGATTGCTATCATCTGCAGACATCACTACACAATTGCACAAATCCAATTCAACTCATAGAATCAAAAGTCCTCAAAAGAAAGTTATTAAGATAGCCAGATAGGATGCTTACTGATAACAGGCAGGTCCATCTCCAACCCGACATGCTCAAGGAGTTTGAATCCATCCATATCTGGCATATGAACATCACTGATAACAATATCGTACCCATTCTTGTGCGTTCGAAGCATATTTAAAGCAATCTCTGCTCGATTGCATTTCGTTACTGAAACCCCAAATTAAACTTGATCAGTTATTCATCCAGTTACTGATTACTGAATTACACAATTCTAAATCTTCAAATCAAAACAGATTTGAAAGTATGACAAAAACTGATAAATTTCATTTTTTTCCTCATTTCTACACAATCCCATGACAAAATTATATCAAACACTGAAGAAACACAAAACATGAACATTCATAAGTCACATATATGCAATAAAACACCAAAATGAAAAAAAAAAATACATATTTGAAAAACTCGGAAATGAAATCACAAGAAACAACAATCAAATTCATGAAGCTTGAATAATTAGTACCTTCGTAACGGCAATTCCTAAGCATCTTTTCCAAGATCCTAAGACAAGTAGGATCATCGTCAACAACAAGGACACGTAAGCCAGCCGGAAACTGATCGGAAACAACACTTGAGCTAACCGTTGACATGGATCCTCTATCGTAACTGAGATTCATATCTCAAACTTTGATACCCAAAAACAAGCAAGAAGAAACAGAGTGAACCAACAACTAAAATAGATAAAAGAATTTACATTACATGCTTCAAAAGTTGAAACTTCAACCTGATGACATGAAAAGGACAGTGAAAAATATTAATACGCAGTTACAAAATTCAAAGAACCCAGATGAGATACGCAAAGAATTTGAGAGAAAGAGAGAGATTTTGAGTATATTATTAAGAAGACAGGCTTTGTGTCAAATCTTGAAGCTGAATTTGTTTTTGTAAATAAAAAGTTTATGCTAATATTTTAGTGAATATAATTGTTTGATTAAAAAAAAAAAAATTAAAGTGGGACAGTCCTGGAAGAGTGGATCCAGCTCACACATGAAGTTAACTAACTCCACGCATCTAAATCTACTCCAACAGCAAAGACTCAAAAGAGTCCAACAACGTTAAACTCTGTTCAAGTTTCACTGTTTTTTTTCATTTTTAACCGTTTTTCCCACAAAACAAGAAGCCAAAATAACAATATCTTGTTGCCGCTAACAAACAGCTTCCAAGTGCTTGAACTCACCTTATCTTTACATATTTGTGTTTAAACTCCCCTAATCTTGTGGGTAAATGATTGAATTCATAAAAACAACATTTATTTATGTATGTCTTTTAACATATTTTCTTATACTGTTACCAAGAGACGTGGCTTGGTAGCGTAATGCTCAGGACCTGACTTTGAAGTCATGAGTTCGAATTTAGTGAGTACGTTTTTTTGTAAGAATATGAGACAACAACTCCGCTTAAACCCGAAATAAGTGATTTGACGGTATGATTTCCAACGATTTCAATATATATATATATAACACGGTTGAAAGTTTTGGTAAAGCTCTAACTCACTTCCATATGTATTGAATGTTATTTTTAGCGGTATCAAATATATTCTTATTTGTATTTATATGATTGAATTTGTTTTGACTGGGTGTTTTCTATTTGAGTTATTAATGAATTAATTAAGACACTTCTGATTGAGAAAAAAACATATTAATATTAGGCTAACGGAATGGGGGCATTATCTTTTCATAGGATAATCACTTTTAGGGTAATGCTATTAAGGGAATGCTTTAAGGGATTAAATTCGTCATTAAATTTACTTTAAGCCTAGAGAAATGATTAATTTTAAGGCTTTTTAGTGTGAGACCACCTAATTTGGCTCTGTTTGGTATTGAGATTAGAAAAATGTGGTGAATAAACGATGATTTATAAATATTATTATGAAATTTTAATTTATACTAAAAATAATAATTGTGGTGCGCTTTTTTAATATTTTGACGGTAGTGAAAAGTTAAAATTTTTAATTTTTGTAAAAATTAATATTTGAAAGAAATCATGATTAGTAATCGTAATTTTTCATTATTAATGAAACACTCAAAAATTATGTTTTGACCCAAACATAATTTTATCATCTCACCTTATATTAAACCACAATAGATGCATCAGTCAAATCCTAAATCAAAATTTTAACTAGTTACTCAAATTGACCTAATAATGACACCTTAAAAAGCTTGAGTGGTAATAACATTAATACTATTTTATTTTTCATATGAAAGCTTAATGTTGCCATGCCAACAGCCGCTTGCTTTGTGGGGTTGTTTTGTTTTCCACTTTCAAGTCCCAAGATTGGTCACCCTCACAATTTCATCACATATATTACTACTGTTTTTTAAAAACACTTTCAAAATAATGTTTTTTGTTTTCAGAAAACAAAATCTAAAAGAAGAACAAGTAACGGAGTTACGGAATCTCCGTGAAAATATGAGGCCCAACAAACGGAACTAAAGAACAGGCAGGGGGGCGGGCATCCGTTAAGCACTTCTTTTAAGGCCGCGTTTGTTTTGATGTTAACAATTCAAAGTGAAAAGTGCTTCTCTCTGGTTTAATTTCACAGCCAACCCATCTACCCACTTCCCCCAACTGACACGTGTCCAATGTTCCCCGCATCAAAAGATAAGGTCTCTTTGGCTCATATTGTTCCACAGTTTTAATTTCTCAGTCACTCTCTCTACTCTTTTTTGGCCTTTTTTGTTGTTTTACTTATTTTTTTCTTTTCATTTTTGTCTTCTGAGATTAATAAATAATTTTTTATTTTTTATTTTTTCAAGGTCAAAATTATGACTTGGTCTATAACCCACCTAAATTCACCCACCTTCCACTTTATCTATATTATTTTATGAAAATTTTTATATATTTTTCTCATTTCATATAATGATTTTATAGTCAGATAGGTTTCATCGGGTGGTAGAAAACTAAAAAAAAAATTTCTTATAAATTAGACGACAATATAGTTCAATTTTTCACAAAGTCTATTTGATATATATCAAATCAGGGGTGGAGCCAGCATCAGTGATGGGGAGTCGGAAAAAAAAAATATTTGAAAAATCTCTCCCACTAATATTATATTTGTTCATTTTAAATACTTGAGAGAGTAATTGTACAAATAAATATATAAAAAATATAAAATCACACTTAACCAACAAATAATTTTTCCATTTGGTGTGGGGGCCTCCCACCACCAGTGTAGTTCCGCCCCTATCTCATACTCAAACCATATTATATTGTTAAAGAGATCAATCCTCCCGCCGGTGATTATATTTGTCCGCTTTAAATACTCGAGAGAGCAATTGTGATTGGCCTATATTCCCCTCACGACTTTGTTCCCATAAGAATCCTTATCCACGTGGGAGTGGTTTTGGATATACACAACTCGAATCTTATCTAACAGAGTCCATAAGGATTTATTGTAATCCGACATGCTTGAGTTGCCACTTGATTCTATGACTTAAAAGTCTATATAGGCATTTTAAGTACAACCATGATATGATGCCACTCTCACGTAGGTGAAACTTCTTACTGGAATAAAATTATGAAGGGAATGCGGAGTTCAATCGATCTCTCAAGTATTTAAAACAAACAAATGTATCCGTTAATGGAGAGATTCGTCTCCTACATATTGTATATATATAAAATTTTCACATCCTCTGGTTGCAATTTTATTTTAACATATAGTTTCTAAAAAAAAATTAACATGCTTCTATCAATTTCAATGATAACAACAAAATATGTATATAAAAAAAATACTTTAAAATAAGAAGAAAAAAATTGTTCTCGAATATACTCCTAAATGTTTTGACTAAATAAACAACTGCATTAAAAGAATTAAATCACCCATATCTTTAAACATAACCACTTATGCTCATCTCACGTGATTTTCTAATTTAAGAAATAAATGATGAACTTTTTTGACACATTTTGCTTTATGCAATTCAGAAATCAAATGCGCAAGCAAGATTCTAAATCAAATAAGCCAGATTTATTAATTTATTTTGAATGCTAATTAAAATATAAAATTAAAAACCCAATCCCATTTGCTTAAACATATTAAATTAATATCCCTTTTTCCACAGCAAGAAAAGCAGTGAGAGTAGCTAAAGTAGAATTCTGAAACGTATATTCCGTCCAAGCTTTTATCTCTTACCATGAATTATATACACACGCTTTCAACTATTCTCTGTCAAAATGTGAATTTTTAATTAGGGTTTTATTTTTAATGCTCCATATCCAAGGAGGAAAAAAATGGAAAATCAACATAACCCATAATATTTGATAAAACTAATAGAAATCCTTCTGATATTTAAAAATTAAACAAAACCTTAGGTAAGGATGACAATCGGGATTACCCATATCAAATTACTATCCGGGTTGAAGAAATCGTCTCGAATCTCGACCGATATTTTGAATTGTGACGAAAAATCATACAGAATCCCGAACCAAATGGTGTTGAATCCTTATTCCTGATTTAGATTTGAGACTTCTTAGGCTAAAACATAGAAATCAGGACCAAAAAATCATCTCGAATCCCGGCCTGATTTTTTATTCGAACCGATAATTTCGACTGAGATTTTCTTTTAAGATGAAAAATCATCCTAAATCTCGGACCAAACGGAAGAGGATCTCGATCAAGATTCGAAATTCGAATTTTTCTGCCAACCTTACTATTATGGGATTTTGTTATAATAATATGGGGATTTTATATAATTTTTAAATATCATGAGAGTTTCGATTAATTTTATCAAATATCATGAGATTTTCGATTAGTTTTATCAAACATCATAGGGTTATGTTTATTTTCCCGAGGAAAAAAAACTAGCAAAAAAAAAAAAAACTCACTTGCATGCAAATAATATTCCGCAAGTAACTTTATATATCTTATTTTCCCAATAGATTAACATCCTTAAAGTGAATGATTTAATAATAATTGTTTATTGGTTTATTCTTTATTATGGGTTTAGCTTTTTATGAGTAAGGAGATGCTTTTAAGAACAAGTGGAATATGTGAAACCACGAGCATTATTTCACGCGCGCCATTAAACTATCATTTGCTTTGGTGGGTTTTTGTGTTTGCTTGTGCTCCTTTCCTCTTTTGAATCATGAGTGACATTCCAATTTACATATCACTTTTTCTTATTTTAAGTGTATAAAATACTTTCTTTATTTGTTACCGTCTTGAATTTCCCACTCCAAATTAAATTTTAATAATATTAGTTTATTTTTAATATTGACTTATTTGTGTGGATGAAAAAATTCGAAAGAATATGAATGTAATATTGATCGATAGAATAAAATATGAGAAAATTATGATTAAGATTGTCAGAATAGTACAACATAAATTTCTAAGTATTATAGTGAAAATTAGAATAAATAGTGTTATCATATGTCAGATAAGATCAGATAAATGGTGTTACGATATGTAAAAAGATGTGTGAGATAGTTGACATGGATAGAAATCATAAAAATAGTAGTATATTTCATTGATTTTAATGAGACATTTATTATTTCAAATAAATACAATGTTTTAAAAGATCTATGTAACCGAATTACTTAATGATAAATATTTTTTTTATTGGTTTGATTATTGACTAACTTTTAATAAAATAACGACTACCACGTCACGTATTAATATAATGCATTGTCATGTCCATTTACATGGAATGAGCCTAGGCTAGACATGCCAAATAATATATAAAAGCTCATGTCATGAGTTGAACTTTGAACTTCACTCGTGTTCTACAGGAATATTACAAACTTATATATGTAGGAAAGAAAATGACCCATATTGCTAAATTTATTATATGAAATAGGTATTCCAATTCAGGTAAATAAAGATGAACAAAATAATTATCACCAAACCCATGTTAGAATATGAGTGTTTTCTCATGGAACCATCATAAATATAATAGAAACAAGAAAAATTATTGTCAAAAAGCATTGACAATAGTTTGTGGTGTGTCATTTACAAACTCATTTATTTAACTTTCTGTTTGCTAGTGCAAAATAGAGGTCATGGTATCAAATCAGCCATTACATCATAAGCTAAACTTTTAATGGGGAATAAGCGTGAGTGGTGTAGGGTTTAGGATTTGACATTCATATTCTGAGTTCGAATTCAGAGAATGCGTTTCTTGTAAAATATGAGACAGTCGAGAATTTTACTTGTTCCACTTAAGTTCGGAAGAGGTGGTTTAGCGGCGGGGTTTCCAACGATTTAATTATGTTTTCTTTTAATATTAAGTTATATTATACACTTAATAATATAATGCTAGAGTCGCAATGTCTTTGTACAGTTTATCTTACACAAATTGATGCAATGTAACATAATATATAGGTTTAGTTGAATGATAATATAAAATAATAAAAAATCAATCATTAAACTTATACTATTGATTCACATATGTTTATACATAGAGTTTATAGATCTGGCATTACTTAATTTAAAATGGTCAGATTAAATATTACAAAGAGTGTTGGGGTAATCTTAATATTAAGGGTTATGGGCTTACTTGTTACAAACGAAAATTTCAGTCCCCTTATAAGAAACTGTAAACTATTATGGATCCAATTGTTAATTTCTGGAGACCCTTAAGAATTTACAATTACTTACACCAAATATATAGCTGGACCCCCTTTAGGTGGGCACCACAGACGAGCTTTCAGGAGGTCCACGTCAGTAATCGGTGAGGGGACAACAGACGTGACGTGTTGGATGATCTTACGAGCGCAAAGATCGGACGGACTCGTGGAGGTTCTGGACTGGGAGAGAGTGTATGGGACCCACAAACTGTGTAGCAAATAAAAAATGAACGAACAAATGCTGGTGTGGGACCAACGCGGGAAAGAGGGAATTGGGCTGGGGCCCAATCATCAGGAGGAGTTGAAATTAGGTGGGACCCACTCGTGGCATACGTGCGCCTCTCGTACACATCCCCATCACTATTAAAAAAATAATAATAATTCAACATTTGGTGGATCCCTAATTTTTTAAAATTACTTATTAGTTCTGATAATCTGATTTTCCATAATTATTTTCAGCTGCTCTAACAATAACAATAAAAGTAGAAAATGCGTCAACGATCTTTTACTGCTCAGAACAGTAGGACTTAATATATATTATAAAAAAACATGAATTTAATAGATAATCATCAATAAAAATATGAACTTAATACATAGTTATAAAAAAGGTGATTTATATATTGTAGATGCCTAATTTCAGTCCTATTTAATTGGCATCGTGTCACCCTATCAATGGATATTACCCTGCAAGTTTCCTTAGTGTAACTATGCTGGACAGAAGTAAGAATTATGTCATTATACTATTAAACGTATCTAGTAAACATGAGAAGTTAAGATGAGCCTCGAAATCCCAGGACTTCCGAATAAACTCGGACATCAACTCGAATAATTTGGAGTAGTAACATTCAGGAGTGACGTCACTGTAAAATGACGTCACTCTGAAATCAATTCACATCGAGTTCAATTAACTCCGAAATCTATCCATTTCGAAGTCAACTTACTATGAAGAAAATCTACTTCGGAAATTATTAATTAACTAGGGAGTATAATGAGGAACTCCAATCCCTATACTAGCACTCCGGAGCACATATGATCACACGCCATAATCCAAAGTTAGCAGGCTTTAATGAAAATCCACTTATCTAAACATGCAAGCTTAGTTTAACATGTATACTAAAAGGTGTAATCATATATAATCTTACATTTCAGCATATCATGTGACAAATATACTTCATACATCTTCAGGAAACTCAGCAACTGAAAACTATCAACGTCAGGAATGAAACCTCTACTCACAAAGGATAAATCAATGAGAAACTCGAAAAAATGATCATGGAGCTCAATAATTGAAAAAAAATAATAACAAAATTTATTAATTATAATTAACAAAAGAAGAGGAGAATTCTAATCTTGTTGGTGTGCATTCACGAAGTAATTCATAACTGGACTAAAAACTAAACAAAGTCGGTACCATCCTTAGCTCAATTATAATCAAATTCTAGAAGATCAGACCCAATACTCTTAAATGTATGGATTCTCATAATTTTTTCCAACCTTCATATATATATATTTTTTTTAATAATAATAATACTAGAAGGAGATGGAGATGGAGGAGGCGGCTAAAGTGAGGCTTGAGTACGTTGAATTCAAAGCACATTATTTGTTATTCTCGACCTTTAAAAAAAAAAAAAAAAAAAAAAAGAAGAAGTGAAATTTATAGTCTATTTTGCTCGTAAATAATAAACCTTGGACTTGTGTATTGGACATGTAAGTATGTAACCCATTTTCAATTATTATTTAATAATAATTTTACTAAAATCATATGGAAACAAAATGTAGCATACATGCATCATATGAGATCGAACCATTAATGAGATGAAGATATCAATATTTTTTCACAAACATTGTGGTCCAGAGATGGCAACTAAACCCGGACCCGACCCGGATCCGCATGGACCCGGACGATCCGGGTTCGGGATTAAAAAAATCGAACCCGGGTCTTTAAAATTCGGACCCGGGTGTATCCGGATTCAGACCCGGGTTTGCACGGATCCGGCCCAGATAGACCCGGGTCAGGAAAAAAAAATAAAAAAATAAAAAAATAATGAAAAATACAAAATAATTATGCATATATATAAAAAACATATAATATAATATAATTAAAAAATATAAAAGAATTGAAATAAAATTAATTAAATTGACAAAATCCAAATATAAATATAAAATAATACAATTAAAAAAAAAAAATAGTGAACCGGGTATCCGGATCCGGACCGGGTAGGGGTGATGAAATTTCTTACGGATCCGACCGAACCCGGGTCCGGATCTGTATTTTGCCATCCCTAATTGTGGAAGGAAGTAATTATATAGTTGATGGCATTATTTAAGTTACGGTGAGTAAAACTACTACAACAAAATTGATTTCATTTGGTCATGTGTTTTTGCACCTAAATGTCATCTTTATTTGATAATTAGTGATTTTATTCGCAACAAAAGTAGTACAAAATAATATCATTAATAAATTATTTATAGAGTGAAGGTATTTAGATAAGAAAAATTCTATGCTAAATAGAGTGAATGGTAGAATATGAATTTGAATTCAGTATAGAGGTGAGTTAAGCTTGTTAAAGTAAGATTTTGGTTTCAGTACTGTTGAGGTAAGTTTAACTAAATCATTCATAATTATTCATTATCCATATTTTAATAATAATATATAATTAAAATTTAATTATAATTAAATTATCATTAAATAACTATCGAATGGGTAAAATATATTATGGTTCACTCATTTCAAGCTATAAATGGGAACATCAATATTAGAAATAATAGAAAGGTAGATAAATTGGGAGCACGTGGCCTTATAAGTTATGCTCCCCGACATCCAACTATCAAATAATGTTCAAAATTTTCAATCAGAATTATTGAAGTGAGTCTTGGCTTTGAACTACACGTCAATTGCAAAAAAATAAAAATAAAAATAAAAATAAAGGGTACCCTATGTTGTCTGGCAAACACTACTAAGAATTAGAGCCACATCTCCATCTCCTAGACCTTTGCCAGGTTTGCAAGTCACCTTGGCCAGCCAATTTGCTTGTTCTGAATTCTGATAAGCTGAATATTTGATTCACTCATCATTCATTCTGGAAAAAAAAAATTAAATACTTTTCACAGCCACTTGTACTTCTAATTTTTACAGGATCACTTGTACTTTGAAGTGTAATTTTTTTTTTGAAATCGTTGGAAATCTCACCGTCAAATCACTCATTCCGAGCTTAAGTGGAGCATGTAATATTTCTGACTGTCCCATGAGAGTACAAGAAATACATTATCTGAATTCGAACCCATGACCTGAAGTGTATTTACCACTCAACAATGGATCACTTGCAGTAAATTAAAATGGGTAAATTTCTTTTAAACATGACCTAGAATATATTTGACATTATTTATGTAAGTGTTAGATGCTATGATGCAGTAATTATTAAGCTGTAGATCTTTTGCTGAATCATATATAGTTTTTTCCCTCTCAAGTTGGCAACTTGGAACCATGTGGGAAAAATGGGATCGATGCCATATTCATGTGCCCCAATCATTTAATCTAAATGTACAAGATTTATTGACATGTCTATGGACTATATATGGTGCCAAATGCTACTGATGATCAAAACTTTGGAAACTACTACTTGTTTTCATTTTTACAAAGCTGAATTCCACAAAACGATGGGCAGCTTTTGTTGCTTACGTACATTGCATGCTGCTTTGATACATAATTAGTAAAACAGCATAGCTGCTGGTGAATGATGAGAAAACATTAAATTAATAGAAAAATAGTGACCAAATTCACAAATGATTTCAGCCCTTGTATTCTCATAAATGATAACAGTTGTATGTTACTGTTGCTATCTGTTTTTGGGTCTAGTCCGTCTTGAGCGGAACAAATGGCAACAGTAGTGGGGATAACCTCCTACTGGGATATCGATGGAGAAAAAATTAAAATTAAGTTGTATGGAGTCCCTGGAAAGGGGTTCCTAGAATTTCGACAGATGAAGGCAGCCTGGAAACAATGAGCAAATGACGTTAAGAGGCTAAGTCGGACGGGTGTCCGGGGTGATGGTACTCCGACGGTAATGTCGGATATGTAGTAGAATGGGAGATTTTTTGGAAAATGCTTATTATTGAGCATTTTGAGGCACAATTTTAAGTATGGTCCACTTCGTGTTAGTGGTTGTTTTTGAGTGATTCGGATACTCCTCCGTGAGTAGTTCGGAATGATATATTCATATGCTTAAAATGGTGTTTTGGTGAATGAGAAATTGTTGCTCAAAGTTCACCTAATGGTGTTGGAAAATAAGGAGAATTGAGCTTGTCCCATATGGGAAAGTTATAGAGTGAAAGTTATGCTTATATATGATTGCTCATATGTAGATGGGTAAGAGTTATAAGGATATAGAGTAACTCATATAAACATGTGGGTATTCATTCGAGCGAATAGTGAATAACTCATAAGTGATTCCTAATAGTCGGAAGTACACACCACAGATAGGATCCGCCGACCCGTATGTGTACCATAAGAGGTTAAGGTATCCATGTGAGTAAGTCATGATTCTTAAGATCTTAGCCAAAGCCGATCACCAAGAGTGGATCGCATATATCAGAAATGATATTCTGATTAGTTGTAAATAATCGTGGACATGTCGACAATATGAGATGTGCGCATATAATCTATGTTTCCTAAGTACAACTCGGATAGCGTATGACGGATGGATCGTTAAACATATATGATGATATTGACTTGTATAGTTCAGAAAGGTCGTTCGTGTTCTTCGCGAATTCAGAGGTGGCCAAATTGCGTACATATGACTAGGCTTATATGACCAAATTGAGAATGTGTATTTGACTTGATTTAATTGGATTAAATCAAAATGGTAGACAATGAACTAATCAAATTGGTTAAATTTTGTCTAGATTTAATTAGATTAAATCAAAGTGGTAGATAATGAACTAATCAATTGATTAAACTCTGTCTACATTTAATTGGATTAAATCAAAGTGGTAGACAAATGTGATTAGTCACACCTAATTATGCATATTTGGACAAATTGGATAAGTCATCTTAAAAGTTGATTAAATTTTTTATTAATTAAAAATTACAGCTTTACTATAAAAGACAAACTTGAGCAAATTTTTATGCAAGCAAGCATTAAGGCAAAACATAAGAGAAATTAGCCTAAAGAAATGTTTAGAGAAACTTTGAAAGTTCTCTACATTTTTCAACAAGGAAGAGAAAATTAGATCTTTGGTTCAAACTTACTAGGTAAGTTTGATCTTCTCTAATAAATTATGTATTTTGTATTTGATACATAATAATATAGTTTGAAGTTTAAATTAGACTAAAAATTTATGTATGGATGCATTGGAAACATAAATACAATAAGGATGTTCATAGGGTCGGGTCAACCCGCGACCCGACACAACCCGCATGGGTTTTAAAAAAATAAAAAATTCCACCAACCCGAAATTTTCGGGTTGGCCAACATGTTTGATACTAAAACCCGACCAGACCCGACCCTATAATATTTTTATTATTTTTCTAAGAAAATTATTATTATTATTAAGGTTTTTACTATTATTTTATTTGTTTATTACTTTTGTTTTATTAAAATTTTATATAATGCCAAGGTGAAGCCTTAGCATTTTAAGAATTATGATTAACTCTTTGATACAAACTTGGGAAGAGAGATATCACATGATTGTTTTTTAATGCTCAAATTCATTGAACAAGTATATATCACAAAAGTTTCTGACCTTAAGAATGATTTAAAAGTTGACAAACTTAAACTAAATTTGAAAATTAAAAGTTAATGAAGGCAGATCATGTAAAGCAATAATAATGATAACGATGACAATAGTAGATTTTGATAAAACATATATAAATTTTGCTCTTAAATGAATTTTCGAGACATAAAATAACTAATATTTATATTTCTAAATAATTAATTTATTAAAAAAATTATTTTTTTAGCCGACCCGCATCCGATCGGGTTTCACCTCCGTTTGACCCGACCCGCGACCCGACCTCCACATGACTCGACCCGATCGAATCTCACAAAATTTAAAAAAACCCGACCCGACCTGACCCGTGAACACCCCTAAAATAAAATATGCTTGTGATTGAGTCAAAAATATTCATGTTAGACATGAACTTAAAATTTGAGTTTGGAACTCTAAATAAAAGCTTTGAGCTATAATTATCATTTTAGAATCACTTGACCACCTTTGAGTGATCTAGAATTGTTCATGAGTCACTTCATTATGGGATTCTAATTTGGTTTATGTTTAAGATTCAAAATTTACGCATACGTGTATTTAGAATAAATTTATATTTTTAGTAAAAATATTTGATATTTTGAAGAATGTGATTTTATTCTTTAACATGTGTTAATGTTGGTTTTGATGTTCAAATTTAATTTTGGGTGTTTAGGGAATGTTGAAAATAAATTAGGTTAAAAACCCAATTCCATCAACTCTCGGTTTCTACAAAGCCGATGAAGAAAAATTAAAAATAAAATTAATTTGTGTTTAGAGGGCGTACTGCAGCATGCATGCGCGTTGAAATTTATTTTCTTCCAATTTTGGGTTTCCGGACTCCGATTCAGCACCGATTTTTCCTATGTACTTTTAATGGAATATAATATTCCATTAAATTATTTAAAAATACACTTATGATTGATACCTACCGGTTAGACTCACTTCTATTATGCGGGGCACAAATCATACCCTAGGGGGCGGGGCCCCACATCCACCACATCAATCACCATTGTCACAATACTTCAAAGCAAAATACTTCCCAATGTGCCATTTTTTTATGCATATGTGCCCCAAATAGCTCATATGTGTGGAGAAGCATCATGACAACAAAGTTAATTTTAGAAAAAAAAGGATGTTGCTAGCTGATTGGTGATGGATCTTCTATCAAATTTATTTTTCAGACAATTGGCTCCCTATCTACTCCATAAACAAGGTTTTAATTCCCCATGTATGAAAAAGATGAGGTGAAGATAGTTTCTGAGCTTATAAACCCAGATCTAAGAGAATATAGGAGATAGTTTATTATGACAAACTTCCGTAGTGAGGATGTTGATGCTATATGTCGTATTCCCCTGAGTCATATGAGTGTCGTGGATTCCATTGTTTGGCTGTATAATAAAAAAGATATGTACTTTGTCAAATACATGTATCATATAACTAGGCAGATCATGCAAGATATAGATGTGGCTGAAAACTACTCAGGTCCAACATGCCAATATGTCAGGTCTAAACTTTGGAATCTTTATGTTCCACCCAAGATAAAATTTTTCGGGTGGCGTGTATGTTAGGATATATTCCCAACCCGAGTGAACCTGGTAAGAAGGAAAATAATCACATAAAATATTTATGAGTACTGTAAGAGAGCGTCAGAGACTGGGATTCATGCGATTTGAGAATGCAGGGTGGCTCAAGACGTGTGTGCTGGAAGTCAAGTCAAGTTGTAGAAACATATGAGAGAACAAACTGATACTCTACAGTTATTTAAAAGCTTGTTTGATCGTCTCTCTGCCACTGAGTTCGAATTGTTCTTAGTACAGACTTGGCTAATTTGGAACCAAAGGAATACACTAATTTATGGAGGGAAATTAAAGGAACCAAATTGGCTTAAAAAAGAGTAGTTGAGCTTTTGAACGTGTTTCAACAAGCCCAAGATCAACTGACTGTACCAGCAACGCAACCTAGTGTGATTATATGGCAACCCCCCATATCAGTTTTTAAATTGAATTTCGATGCCCTTGTTTTCGCTGAGCTAAAGTGTTCCGATTTTGGCGCAATTATTCATAATGAGAGTGGAGAGGTGATGGCAACAATGTTTGTCAGAGGACTACCAAATATGGACAACGAAGAGCCTGAGGTTATAGCATGGAAAAAAGCCCTGGAGTTCTCAATAGATGTTGGGTTCACAGACTTGATCATAGAATGGGATAACGTTAATGTGATGTAGTCGCTCTCTTCCCAGGTTCTATGTCATTCCTTGCTTGGAGGTGTATACGGTGATGCATTCTGTCTGATTCACAGACTGTACTGGAAGACTATCAATTGTGTCAAAAGGGAAGCCAACACAGTGGCCCACTCTCTTCATAGATTTGTTAGAAATATCCATGATGAACTGTACTGGATGGATTAGTCTCCCCCACTAGCATTGCATGCATTGTACAACGACTCTTTATTTAGTAAATGAATGAATGTCGCTTCCGGTCTCAAAAAATAAAGAAAGAAAGAGTCCGAGAGTTTATGGATCGATTTTGTCATTCTCCTATCGATGACCTTTTTTCTTGACATCTTTTTTGAGAAACAAAGGGAATTCTTTAAGAAGAGCAGAGAATACAAGAAAAAGAGGAAGAGAGTTCATCCTTCCAATAACTAGTAACACACCTATTACAAACAAACTTTGCCAATTTATGCGCAGTTACATTATAGACACGAGGCCTAAACTGAAACAAGACATGTTCTAAAGTTTCTTGATATTTTATAATGGCCCTACATATGTCTTTTGGTCCAATCGAATAGATGGCATGTGTTGATTGACTTCCCCCTCTTCAGGTAGGGACATGATGTCTACTTGATGGAGAACCCTTTAGGTTAATGAGGTGTTATTCCTCCTCCACCTGGAGCATGATTATTAAGTATCTTGATATGGCGAGAATGTCAAGTGAGTTTGGGGTTGGTGATTTTCCTGGAGTGATCTCCACCCCACATTAGTATATTTTCTCATGAAACTTAGGAGTTCCCATAAATAAGCGGCAATAAATACAAATCAAGGGAGGCTCTTTCCACGTGTTAGGAGTTAAATAGGGACCCTGACCTTTTGGCATGAGTATTTTTCATGTTGGGAAAGATTTGGCGACTTAGATTTTATCTTAATAGGTGAGTTCATTTCTCGAAGTAGATCTTCTTCATAGGGGTTTTGTGATTTGCAATGGGGTATGCAGTTCAAGCTTTCTTGGAGGATCATATCATTATTTAAGGAGTGTTTCCATGGGAGGCCTTACAGTAGGGCATTATTCATTTTTTTATACAGTCTCCTTCCATCCTTGTTCAAATGACATGTGTCAGGTTTCATTTAGACCCTAAAATTATTCCTAAACAATTACAATCATCAAATTTTTTTTAATAAAAATAATACTTGAGATATTTTTTTTTAAAAAATGATAGAATTTTGAAAATACTTAAAATGTCATTGGCGGTAGGGTTAGGATCAATAAAATTTATTTCCTTCATCGTCTATGTTCTGTTCTGTACTGTTGGGCTAATAATTTGTTGGCAGTGAGTTTTGGTATATTGCAGTGACAACATCTGCTTGTTGTGCCATTACTGGCTTGGATTGCAAAGTTAACATCCATCATTGGCCGCTGCCGCAATCCCTCGTTATTTGTGAAGTGCAGAAAGCTAAATGGACTTCATGCAATTGCAAATGGACTGTTCATCTCATATTGTAGTACAAGAAGTATAGTCACAACTAACAAGCCTCGAGCATTTAGAACGAGGCTAATTTTTATGAATTGCATAAAATCTTTTGCTTAATTTATCTAATCAATTAGTCAATTGTCCCTCCGCAAATAAACTACTTCAACTGGAAATAATTCCTAAATATTATAGAGATGTTATACATCATTACATTATTAAATACTTTTGTACTCTATGTGTGTAATTTATTATGTTCGTTCTCAAGCAAGATATGAAATTGGACGATAAATTAAGTGACATAACCTATGCGGACTTTGCGTCATCCCCACTTTCCTCTAGTGCATAACTAGCAGTCCGTCGTGAGTGCCGCCCACACCTTTTTGTTTGTTTCAGAACCATTTGTTTTGGTGGGGTTGTTGTTACTAACAAGCCCCAAGCATTTAGGGCTGGGCTAATTTATGTGTGTGGATAAAAGATATGCGCGCATGACTCTCAATTTTCTGGGTCCCAAATTTTGCACGATCACCAATCGTTTTTAGCTGACTGGTTCTTGATTCAGCCGAATATAAAATTCTGGATTTGGGTTCCATTTACTTGTTCAAATATTTGTTTTGGTTACTGCAGTTGTTGAGATCAAATTAATGAGAGCTATGTGACATTCATTTTTGCAAGTAGCCAGATGCAGAATCCACTAATTTTCATCCCTCCGATCAACTTACGACGTTGGTCGATTGACAGAAAGCTTATTCACTCCAAGGCTTCCATCAAATGGTTTTGAGGCTTCTCATGCACACGCAAGGTGGATTTCAAGTCCAATATCAGCAAGAATTGAGCAAAAAGCTTGTGACATTGATGGCAGTGAACTAATAAGTAATTGTATTCGTAGGCATGAATTTTTGGACAAAACTGTGAAACAAAGCATGAAAAATGGTCACTACCATAGTACCCAAGTATATGGGTACAAACATGCTATTTTAAGCATTTAACATGCAACTTAAACCATTAAACATGCAAATTCTATCAATAGATATACAACTAATTTAATGTTTTGAAAAATTTCATATTTATTGACAGAGTTTGCATGTTTAATGATTTAAGTTGCATATTTAATGGTAAAAATTACAAGTTAAAAAATGTATACAAGAATAGCACCACACACAAATAATTTCCAGCTTATTTTCATTTCACAGGAACATGTATAAATACACTCAATTACAGTTGTCAAATAGATCTGCACCTTACATCTGGTATTTTTGAATCAAAGGTGCAGATAACTCAAATACAATATAGATAGCTAATTATATAACAACCTATACTATGAAACTTTCATTCTTATCAACAAAGGGAATATTCCTTATTCTTATTGTGGGACACAGAAACTGAGCGACGCCGTTCCTAGGCTCACGGCCTAGTTGGGAAGGATTACATAACATGGAGTCGCCACCCGGTGTGAACCGGGACAAAGATTTAAGGCCGCACTCACCCCTCGCAAGGGAAGACCTCAAACCGTTGGGTTCGGAATGGTCCCTTACTTATGTCACTTGTAATGAAAGGATTTATATAATAATTTAAACAAGCTGAAGTAACAATTATTTCTAGAGGTATCATGCTTCTAAATTCACATTTATAAAATAAAATATGCGCCTAAATATACATGTATTTCATATATAGGATTGCATGCTTAACATATATCAAGATAGCAGCTAACATTTGCATATCATATTCAGGAAAAACACAAGCGCACATATTAACCATACAAGCACACATGGTAACCATACAAGCACACATATGAGCATTTTTCCAAGTGGTACGTGGAATTGTAGCCCAAGTACAGACCGCACTACCGTCCATTCGGAATCGGCTACGGAATTTACGTCTGGGTTTCCATCCGATATACCGCAGGAAATAATACTCAAATGTTATCATGACACGAGCATATGAATGGTAATACATTGACACATTTGCATAAGAAAGATCAACCGATAGGCAATTATGCATGAATATAATAAGACAGACTCAGTTCAGTGTGTGTGCGTTCGTGTAGCGTTCGTAAACGCGTTCGAACGGAAATGAAACAGAATGCTCACGTTCGAGTAGCGTTCGTAAACGCGTTCGAACGTAAATGAAACAGAATGCTCACGTTCGAGTAGCGTTCGTAAACGCGTTCGAACGGAGACGAGACAGAATGCTCACGTTCGAGTAGCGTTCGTAAACGCGTTCGAACGGATACGAGACAGAATGCTCACGTTCGTATGGCGTTTGTTAACGCGTTCGAACGGATACGAGACCTGACACATAATAAGGCAAAAACACATGCGCGTTCGAGTTGCGTTCGTGAACGCGTTCGAACGGACACGGACCTGATGCAATACATGAACAGAAAATAAAAGGGCGCGGCGAAGCACTGCCGTAAAGGTGACCTTTTGGGGCTCTTGATCTCTCGAAGAGAGGACCTTTAGACCAACATGCTAAGCCCATGCGCGTCATATCACACATGCAAGAATAGAACCAATCATATCAACCAAGTATGCCCGATTGAACGCATCTTACATCCAATCCGAACACACGTCAACCGGCGCGGCAAAGCATCGTGGTAAAGGGCTTTTAGCCCCTCCCCATAGGGGATCTCACAACACACTTACTAAGCCCATGCGCTCGATTGACTTATACATATGAAAATAAAGATAATAATAATATCAAACTAAGTATGCCCGATTGAACGTATCTCGCGTCCAACCGAACATACATCAACCGGCGCGGCGAAGTAGTGTCACGAAGGTGGCCTTTTCGGCTCTTTGTCTCCAAATGGATGACCTTTGGACTAGCTCACTAAGCCCATGCGCTTGGTTGAACCAATGCATAACTAACGACATATCGAATTCAAGTAAAGCAAACTAGATAAACAAAAGCAACATGACAAAAGAAAGATGGTTGTAGGACACAGGACCTGGGCGACGCTTGCTCTTCTAGGCTCGTGGCCTAGTTGGGAAGTACGAAATAACATGGAGTCGCCACCCGGTGTGAACCGGGACAAAGATTTAAGGCCGCACTCACCCCTCGCAAGGGAAGACCTCAAACCGTTGGGTTCGGAATGGTCCCTTACTTATGCCACTTGTAATAAAATGATTTGTGCAATATTCTAACCAAGCCTAAACAACATATTTCCAAGGATAATTTACTCCTAAGTTCGCATGCATAAAATAAACCATTATAACGACGATATCATACAATAGTCTCATGGCATACCTCAATTATATAATGCGGAAAATAAAGAACAAACTAAACATAATGCGAATTCCCAACGCAAAATAAATGACTAATCATGCTTGAATACCATCTCATGAACACATCAAATAAATAACATGCGGAATTCAAGTAACGAATGACAAACAAATCAAAACATCATAAAACAAAATATGCGCCGTTTACTCAAGTGGTACGTGGAGTTGTATCCCGAGTGCAGATCATACTACCGTCCATTCGGAATCGGCTATGAAATTTATGTCCGGGTTTCCATCCTATATACCACGAGAGGCGACACATTTTTCATTTTGTTCAAGGGCCACAACATACATCATTTTACAATATATGCATATTTATCTACTCAAGGGCCACAACATGCATCATTTCATAATACATGCATTTACTATCTATTCAAGGGCCACAATCATGCATCAATAAACGACTCTCATGCGATAAAAATGAATGAAGCAATTAAAAAAGATAGATGGAAATAATAGGAAAAGTACCCTCAGGTCTAACCTTTTATGTCGACTTTCGGACTCGCGTTTCACGGCCGTCGGAAGGGCTATCACTCCGCAACTCTTCCTGTTCACTGGTTTAACGTCTTAGCTCGCTGTTTCGCTGTTTGGACTACTGTTTCAACTCTGTTTCGCTGCTGTTTTCGGGGAATTTTCTGGTCACTGTATCAGGTCTATTAGTGGACTGTTTTGTGTGTTTTCGGGGTGCAGTTTGGGTAGTTTTGGGGACTGTTTAGGGGTGATTTTGTCTCAGTTTGCTGGCTGATTTTTGGGTTGTATTTCGGTGGATTAGGGACCCTGTTTTGCCGTGTGATTGACTCGGTTTGGACGAGGTCAGTGAGCAGTGAGGCTTTGGCGTGATGAAGGCAGTGAAGGTGGCGTTCTATGCGTGAGGGTTAAGGGGCTGTTATGGGCTGAGTGGCGTACGTTAGGGCAGTTCAGGTTAGTGTTTTTCATGAAGGCTAAGGGTGCTATTTACGTGTGCATGAAGGGCTTGAGGGTTTTATGGCTTCTCACGGTAGAATGGGCGGCTGTTTCTCACTGCATGCGCTGGTTTGGTGGCTTAGTTCACATCCAGGGTTGCGTTTGAAGAGTGTTGAATGTGTGAGATTATTGTCGTGAGCTGCAGGTTATTTTTGAGGGCGTGTGGGGGCTGTTTGATCCGTGAATTTGAGGGCTTTGCAGTGGCTTATTTTGGTCTGTTTGGTCAGTGGAATGGCTTTTAAGAATGAGGGGACTGCTAGGTGTCGGAGGCTGCTTGTGAGGGCAGGATGTGAGTCGGTTGGTGAGGGGGGCAGGCGAGACGTGGAGATGGCTTGTGTTTGTTGGCAGGCTAGGATTGTTTGTGGAGAAATGGGATGCTGTTGAATGGGTATGTGAGTGGAGGCTATTGAAGGTGGAAGCTGCGTCAATGAGTTTTAGGGTTGTGAAGCTAGGCAGTTGATGGGGCTGTGTGAGGGTAAGGTTTGAATGGTTTGCCGAGAGTGTTGGCTGCTGTGAGTGGAGAGATAGTGGTTAGTGGTAAGGTGGCAAGTTGGTGAGTGGGGTTGTTGCTTTGAAGGAGGAAGTCAAAGATTGAGGGGGGACAAATTTGGTTTAGATTAGGAAGTCAATACTTTTAAATTGGTGGATATCTTATTGAATTAGGAAGTCAAATATATGATTGGCTTTAATTGGTTAAGATTGATTTTAATTAGGCAAATCTTATTTTTAGTTTTAGTATATAATATATTTGATTCATTTATATTAGGCATGAGTTTATTTTATGTTTTATTTAATTTGGTAAATGATTTAAATGTTTTATTTTAATGTTTAATATTTAATTCATATTTAATTATTTAATTTGGGATGTGTTTTATGGGCTTTGGGGAGCTAAATGGGCTGGATGTGAGGCTAGCAGCAAAACCAGAATTACCGACACCGTTCGAACGCTTCCTTGAACGCGACACGAACGCCCGCAATCTGTTTTCCGTTCGAACGAAGTAGCGAACGCAGCACTAACGAAGACAGTGAGCTTGTTTATTCTGAATTCCCCTTCCGACGTCCGTTTCCCGTGACCTCCGTGACTTAAAAGGTAGTGTCTCCAAAATGAGACTCATCATAGGGACTTATGCGTAAAAATGCAGTGCCTACAGTCGCCCCCACTTTGATGGGACTTGTGTAATGTGCAACAGTGACAATCCTATCAAAGTTATGCAATGCATTTCTACTTACCTGGCTCGCCAGCTGCCACTTGACTTACCATGTGCTGAGTTGTGTTGATTTGGTGGTGAGGTGCTGCGACCCCTGGTTCATTCCCGAAGTGAGCTGAAGGTCTTGTTCCCATTTTGAGCTGAGGGTCTTGTTCCCTGAATTGTTCAGTGGTGGGTTTTGTTCCCGTGGGTCTTGTTCCCATTTTGAGCTGAGGGTCTTGTTCCCTGAATTGTTGAGCGGTGGGTTTTGTTCCCGTGGGTCTTGTTCCCATTTTGAGCTGAGGGTCTTGTTCCCTGAATTGTTGAGTGGCGGGTTTTGTTCCCGTGGGTCTTGTTCCCATTTTGAGCTGAGGGTCTTGTTCCCTGAATTGTTGAGTGGTGGGTTTTGTTCCCGTGGGTCTTGTTCCCATTTTGAGTTGAGGGTCTTGTTCCCTGAATTGTTGAGTGGTGGGTTTTGTTCCCGCGGGTCTTGTTCCCATTTTGAGTTGAGGGTCTTGTTCCCTGAATTGTTGAGTGGTGGGTTTTGTTCCCGCGGGTCTTGTTCCCATTTTGAGCTGAGGGTCTTGTTCCCGGAATTGTTGAGTGTTGGGTTTTGTTCCCGAACTGTGCTGACATGAGGCTTTCTTCCCCTTGAGCTTTATTCTCAAACTTATACTGATATGAGGCTTTCCTCCTCTGGGCTTTGTTCCCTGACTGTACTGAATGTGGGCTTTATTCCCTAACTGTTGCGATGATGGTCCATTTCGAACCGTGCTCCATTTTCGGAGTGCTATTCCCGGCTTGTTCATTCTTGAACTGCCCATTCCCGGACCATATCTCCATTCTCGGAGTGCCATTCTCGACAGAACTGATCTGATGTAATGTGGGCCTCGACCCTGGGATTCATTCCCAAACTGTGTTTGATGTGGGCCTCGACCCTGGGACTCATCCCCAAAACTGATTGCTGAAGTGGGCCTCGGCCCCAACTGCTACTGACATGGGCCTCGCCCCCCAGATTGATACTGAATGTGGGCCTCGACCCTGGGATTCATTCCCTTGGGATTCATTCCCGAAACTCTGCTATTGTACTGTTACTGCTTCTGGTTGGCTCGCATTTGACGCTTTCTCTTTTTCTCCTCTGAAACCTGTTATTACCAAACAGAACAAACACAAAAAGGATGCGAATATGTTACGTGTATGCATGCATGCATGATTGGGTTTCCTATCCCGTTAGGTTAGGTCTTCTGCCATTCTCTTGGTGACTGCTCGGTTTTCTCTCCCTCGGGTAAAGTATTGCTTTTTTCTTTCCAAATTGATCGGCTTGGTGAACTCATTCCCTTCTGACAGTCTCATTGCCCCATTTCCCTATTTCTGAATGGCTATCTCATATTTTCTGTTTTCTTATTCTGAGGATTCCTCGAGTTCTAAATATCGCTGAGTATCATAGTACTAAGGCCTAATGCTTTTCTCAAATATACTCATGTTGCAGAAGAGATTCAGCGAAATGAACGTCTTTATTATCATAAAAAAAAGGTTCGAACAAGTAGACAAAACCAATGTCTTTATTAAAAATGCAAGATCAAATAAACTAGGAGGAACAGCTCCATCATTCGCAGCATTGCCTTCTCCCTTGACCTATGGTCCTTCGTTGTCATCCATGTAATAAGCTTGGTGGTGGAGGGTTTTGAGGACAAAGGTTTCGGGTAGGCCAGAGTTGATCATGTAGGTGGGTGGTGGAACAAAGTGGTAGTTTGGTAGAGGGTTTCTGTGTGTGTCAGGTTGTTCTTTCTCTGGGTCGGGTATTTTGTGAGCATCGATGAGGTTTTGGATTTCATGCCTAAGGCGGGGGCAGTTGTCAGTGTCATGACCTTTTTGCTGGTGGAAGTGGCAATATTGGCTCAGGTCGAAGTAGTGTGGCACAGGGTTTGGGATTGGTCTAGGGTCTAAAGGCTTCAGGAGTCCTTGTCCTTTCAACTTCTCAAGAACCCTTGATATAGGTCTACCAAGATTGGAGAACCGCCTATTTCTGACGGTAGCGACCTCTGCCGTAGTGGGCTTGGTCTCAAAATGCCCTCCAAAAGTTCTTTTATTCTGGCCATAAAACTTTTTGTTTTCAGCCTCCTCTTCTTCGATATCCATAACAGTCTCTCTCAACTGTCGGAAATCCACAATCATGGAGGTCATTCTCCTCAGCTTGCCATAAATTGAGGGCTTAGTACCCTTGATGATCATTTTGATCTGGTCCTTTTCTGAGGGCCGAGTCTGCATCTTCAGAAGCTGGCTCCTCCAGCGGTCCACATACCCTTTGAAGCTCTCCTCCGGCTTCTGCTTAGTGTTCTCCAAATCTCGGAGTGACAAATCAATCTCCAAGTCTGTAACATACTGCTTCAGAAAAGCATCAGCTAGTTCCTTCCAATCTTCCTTAACCTTCTTCTCAAGGCTATGATACCAAACCACAGGTGCCCCCTCGAGTGACATCCCAAACATCTTTTGGACTTGGCGCTGAGACAGGCCAACTGAACTCATAACAGACACATACTGACGGAGATGCACCATTGGATCTCCATTCCCATTGAACTTAGCCAAATCCGGCATCTTAAACTGCGCTGGCAACTGCTCCTCGAACTTCATTGTCTCATAGTCTAACAAATCTTCATTCTTACCCCTCATCTTGCGGGTAACGGATTCAACCTGCTCCCTGAGTTTCTGTATCTCGGCCTGAGACCCAATTACTCTGTCTGTTGCATACTCTGCATTATCATCATCAAAAGCGGGTATATCACCCCCCAACCCATTCGGAGGCTCCTCGCGCCTTACATTCTCAGAATCTCCCCCGGCACGGGGCATAGCCATATTAGTCATGGCAGCAGTCAAGGCTTGCAACTGTTCAGTAATCTTGGCGAAGCCACTTTCCAACTGATCTATCCGGGATACCTCAGTATCTGATTCACTCATGTCTGTTCTCGGTATTTTGGTGAGTCTTCCCTTTTTTCTAACCCAACGGGAATCTATGATGGCTTTTAGAACACAATGGTTAACATGATGTATGTATGCATGATGTGCATAAGAAGTATATAACATATATTAAATCAAATAAAATTCTCAAACAAATCGGCCTATTATCATTTTAGAAGTTTTTGGGACAACTGTCATAAGAGTGAACCCGTCCCAGTTTAAATGGCCTAACGAGTTCATGTCTTATGGCAAAGAGCCCAACTAAATCCAAATGATAAAATTCCGAACACAATCATAAAATGGCCCATTGTTATTTAGAAACCTTTTGGCCCAATCGTCATAAGATGTGTTCTTGTCCCAGTTTAAATGGCCCAACAAGCCCATATCCCATGATAAGTGGTCCAAATGGATCCAAACAACGATGTTCTCAAACACAAGCAAGATGATGCAAACATGACATAATAATTTTTTTACAAAGTGGCCCATCAACATTTCAGAAGCTTTTGGCCTAATAGTCATACGGTGCGAACTTGCCCCAGTTTAAATGGCCCAGCAAGCCCGCATTTCTGACAATAGTCCAACTGCATCCAAATGAGGATGGTCCACAAGCACATACTCAAGGAAATAATTGCTACTTTAACCATATAAACCAGTCTATGGGTGGGTTTGCAAGAGTATGGACAAAGGCTCTCACTGGCGAAGGATAGCCCACAACTAGGTCTCCCCACTCAAGGGTTCGAGCAACCAAGTGAGCGCACCCTTTTTTATACACTAAGGTACGTACCAATGAGCTATGGTGTGTGACGGACTGTCAAATGGATTTCCCGTTGTAGATTCCCCAGAGGGAAGGTGGAGCGAGGCTCACTTAAATACCCAAGCCTCTTAGGCTCTTATCGCTTGGTGTCAGGAATAAACAACGAGTCCTCCAAATTAGTCCATCACAAAGGCTACGAGTAGATGGCCATATAGGTGTCCTCACAGCTTTTCCTTCTAGAAAGGTAGTGAGTGAAGGAAGACACCAAACCATTACCTAGCCTCAAAGTGCCCTTGATTAAACCCTTACTTTATCCACTATAGACACGGTCAATTAAAACATAAATCCAATCATTACAAGACAATATTCGGGGCCGATTCTCTATCCCCAGTGGAGTCGCCAGACTGTAGGACACAGGACCTGGGCGACGCTTGCTCTTCTAGGCTCGTGGCCTAGTTGGGAAGTACGAAATAACATGGAGTCGCCACCCGGTGTGAACCGGGACAAAGATTTAAGGCCGCACTCACCCCTCGCAAGGGAAGACCTCAAACCGTTGGGTTCGGAATGGTCCCTTACTTATGCCACTTGTAATAAAATGATTTGTGCAATATTCTAACCAAGCCTAAACAACATATTTCCAAGGATAATTTACTCCTAAGTTCGCATGCATAAAATAAACCATTATAACGATGATATCATACAATAGTCTCATGGCATACCTCAATTATATAATGCGGAAAATAAAGAACAAACTAAACATAATGCGAATTCCCAACGCAAAATAAATGACTAATCATGCTTGAATACCATCTCATGAACACATCAAATAAATAACATGCGGAATTCAAGTAACGAATGACAAACAAATCAAAACATCATAAAACAAAATATGCGCCGTTTACTGAAGTGGTACGTGGAGTTGTATCCCGAGTGCAGATCATACTACCGTCCATTCGGAATCGGCTATGAAATTTATGTCCGGGTTTCCATCCTATATACCACGAGAGGCGACACATTTTTCATTTTGTTCAAGGGCCACAACATACATCATTTTACAATATATGCATATTTATCTACTCAAGGGCCACAACATGCATCATTTCATAATACATGCATTTACTATCTATTCAAGGGCCACAATCATGCATCAATAAACGACTCTCATGCGATAAAAATGAATGAAGCAATTAAAAAAGATAGATGGAAATAATAGGAAAAGTACCCTCAGGTCTAACCTTTTATGTCGACTTTCGGACTCGCGTTTCACGGCCGTCGGAAGGGCTATCACTCCGCAACTCTTCCTGTTCACTGGTTTAACGTCTTAGCTCGCTGTTTCGCTGTTTGGACTACTGTTTCAACTCTGTTTCGCTGCTGTTTTCGGGGAATTTTCTGGTCACTGTATCAGGTCTATTAGTGGACTGTTTTGTGTGTTTTCGGGGTGCAGTTTTGGGTAGTTTTGGGGACTGTTTAGGGGTGATTTTGTCTCAGTTTGCTGGCTGATTTTTGGGTTGTATTTCGGTGGATTAGGGACCCTGTTTTGCCGTGTGATTGACTCGGTTTGGACGAGGTCAGTGAGCAGTGAGGCTTTGGCGTGATGAAGGCAGTGAAGGTGGCGTTCTATGCGTGAGGGTTAAGGGGCTGTTATGGGCTGAGTGGCGTACGTTAGGGCAGTTCAGGTTAGTGTTTTTCATGAAGGCTAAGGGTGCTATTTACGTGTGCATGAAGGGCTTGAGGGTTTTATGGCTTCTCACGGTAGAATGGGCGGCTGTTTCTCACTGCATGCGCTGGTTTGGTGGCTTAGTTCACATCCAGGGTTGCGTTTGAAGAGTGTTGAATGTGTGAGATTATTGTCGTGAGCTGCAGGTTATTTTTGAGGGCGTGTGGGGGCTGTTTGATCCGTGAATTTGAGGGCTTTGCAGTGGCTTATTTTGGTCTGTTTGGTCAGTGGAATGGCTTTTAAGAATGAGGGGACTGCTAGGTGTCGGAGGCTGCTTGTGAGGGCAGGATGTGAGTCGGTTGGTGAGGGGGGCAGGCGAGACGTGGAGATGGCTTGTGTTTGTTGGCAGGCTAGGATTGTTTGTGGAGAAATGGGATGCTGTTGAATGGGTATGTGAGTGGAGGCTATTGAAGGTGGAAGCTGCGTCAATGAGTTTTAGGGTTGTGAAGCTAGGCAGTTGATGGGGCTGTGTGAGGGTAAGGTTTGAATGGTTTGCCGAGAGTGTTGGCTGCTGTGAGTGGAGAGATAGTGGTTAGTGGTAAGGTGGCAAGTTGGTGAGTGGGGTTGTTGCTTTGAAGGAGGGAAGTCAAAGATTGAGGGGGGACAAATTTGGTTTAGATTAGGAAGTCAATACTTTTAAATTGGTGGATATCTTATTGAATTAGGAAGTCAAATATATGATTGGCTTTAATTGGTTAAGATTGATTTTAATTAGGCAAATCTTATTTTTAGTTTTAGTATATAATATATTTGATTCATTTATATTAGGCATGAGTTTATTTTATGTTTTATTTAATTTGGTAAATGATTTAAATGTTTTATTTTAATGTTTAATATTTAATTCATATTTAATTATTTAATTTGGGATGTGTTTTATGGGCTTTGGGGAGCTAAATGGGCTGGATGTGAGGCTAGCAGCAAAACCAGAATTACCGACACCGTTCGAACGCTTCCTTGAACGCGACACGAACGCCCGCAATCTGTTTTCCGTTCGAACGAAGTAGCGAACGCAGCACTAACGAAGACAGTGAGCTTGTTTATTCTGAATTCCCCTTCCGACGTCCGTTTCCCGTGACCTCCGTGACTTAAAAGGTAGTGTCTCCAAAATGAGACTCATCATAGGGACTTATGCGTAAAAATGCAGTGCCTACAATGGTGCCATTTATTCAAGCGGTACGTGGAGTTGTGGCCCGAGTACAGATCATATTACCGTCCATTCGGAATCGGCTATGAAATTTATGTCCGGGTTTCCATCCGATATACCGCGAGAGTTGACACATCTCTCATTCATCCAATACCCACAACATACATCATACACACGACATATACCACAAATACAGAAAATATAATCAAAATAAATGACCGGAAAGTAAAAATGAGAATAAGTGTGAAAGATACCCTCAGGTCTAACCTTTTAAGCCGTCTCTCGGACTCGCGTTCCACGGAAATCAAAAGGGGGGAAAGGCTCCGCAACTTTCTGGTCCACTGGTTCAACGTCCTAACTCACTGCTTCGCTGCTTTGCTCACGATTCGAACTCCGTTCTGCTCCTATTTGGCTCCTGTTTTGCTGCTCCCCGCACGGGCTACCTGTTTTAACGTTTCAATAACCTATTCCAAGTTTGTGTGGTTTTTTAATGCAATTATATATGATTATTCTTAAGGTTATCTATGATGTTTCTTTATGTTACTGTTTTTGGGATTTTGGGGACTGCTTTGGGAGGATTTTCGGTGGTGGTTAGGGATTGTTTTGGTGTGATTTTCGGTGGTGTGAGAGTGAGGATCAAGGGAGTGATATGCTTGTGATGTCTAGGATTTCTTGCTATAATCTTGTGTGAATTGTGTGTATGAGCTAGAGAGATTGGAGAGGGGGATGGCCTTGGTTTGGTCATGTTTATATAGAGGAGAGGTGGGGTTTGGCCTTGTGTCACAAGGAAGAGATTTTGTCATCAAAAGAGGATTTGATTTTGTGTTCAACAAGGAAAGGATTAGATTGAGGGGGGACAAAATAATTTAAGTTAGGAAGTTGTAATATTTAATTTGTGTTGGTTAAGGAAAACAAATATTTTATATTGGTAAATATCTTATTAGATTAGGAAGTCAAATATATGATTGGCTTTAATTGGTTAGATTGATTTTAATTTGGTATGATTATATTTTGATTTTTAGTATGTGATTTGTTTAATTTAGGCATGATTTTAGTTTAAGTTGGTAATTGTTTATTTTAATTGTAAATGGTTAAATGTTTTATTTTAATGCTTAATATTTAATTTAATATTTATTTATTTAATTTGGGATGTGTTTTATGGGCTTTGGGGAGCTAAATGGGCTGGGGTGTGAGGCTAGCAGCAAAACCAGAATTACCGGCTCCGTTCGAACGCCTCATCGCACGTGACACGAACGTCCGCAATCTGCACGAGGTTCGAACGAAGTATCGAACGCAGCACCAACGAAGACAGTGAGCTTGTTTATCCTGAATTTCCCCTTCCGATATCCGTTTCCCGCGGCTTTCATGACTCAAAAGGTAGTGCCTCCAAATGAGGCTCATCATCGGGTTTCACATGCAAAAATGAAATGCCTACAGTCGCCCCCACTTTGATGGGACTTGTGCAGTGTGTGACTTTGAACAATCCTATCAAAGTTATGCAATGCATTTTACTTACCTGGTTAGCTAGCTGTCTCGAGCTGAGCTGATACTGCAGTGGACCTCGATCCTGAGACGCGTCTCGATGCTGCTGATGATGTGGGTCTCGAACCTGGGACGCATCCCGAAAGTGATGATGCAGTGGACCTCGATCCTGGGACGCATCCCAATAGCTGCAACCGACAACGGAGGCCTCGACCCTGGGACGCATCCCAATACCGCTGACAAAATGTGGGCCTCGACCCTGGGACGCATCCCGAAAGTGATGATGCAGTGGACCTCGATCTTGGGACGCATCCCAATAGCTGCAACCGACAACGGGGGCCTCGACCCTGGGACGCATCCCAATACCGCTGACAAAATGTGGGCCTCGACCCTGGGACGCATCCCGAAAGTGATGATGCAGTGGACCTCGATCCTGGGACGCATCCCAATAGCTGCAACCGACAACGGGGGCCTCGACCCTGGGACGCATCCCAATACCGCTGACAAAATGTGGGCCTCGACCATGGGACGCATCCCGAAAGTGATGATGCAGGGACCTCGATCCTGGGACGCATCCCAATAGCTGCAACCGACAACGGGGGCCTCGACCCTGGGACGCATCCCAATACCGCTGACAAAATGTGGGCCTCGACCCTGGGACGCATCCTGAAAATGATGATGCAGTGGACCTCGATCCTGGGACGCATCCCAATAGCTGCAACCGACAACGGGGGCCTCGACCCTGGGACGCATCCCAATACCGCTGACAAAATGTGGGCCTCGACCCTGGACGCATCCCGAAATGATGATGTGGAGCTTCGCTCCTCAGCCGATATGGGCTTCGCCCCAAGCTGGCATGATGTGATGTGGAGCCTCGCTCCCCAGTCGATATGGGCCTCGCCCCCAAGCTGGTACAATGTGGAACCTCGCTCCTTAGACGATATGGGCTTTGCCCTCTGAGACCCATACCGGAACTTAACTTCATTGGGACCTCAATCTTCAGATTACTGCCCATATCAAATGCTGTGCCTTTGCCATCTCTGATTGGCTTACTGCTCGCTCTTTTCCGTCTTCAACACCTGTTTACACAAAACAAACACAAAAATATGCAATATAGGTTACGTGTAGCATGTATGCATGAGTTTTCTTATTCCGTTGGGTTAGGTCTTCCGCTGGCGACCAAGTCTTCTCAAGCAAAGTACAACTTCACCTATCAACATGAATTGGTTCTGTGAATTCATTTCCTTCCAAGTCGATAGCTTCACTGCTCCATTTCCCAGGACTTTCTGAACAATGTAAGGTCCTTCCCAATTAGGCCTGAATTTCCTCCCTCGGATCCGTTGTCGACGGCCTCGACTGCTTAAGTACCCAATCACCCTTTCTGTCTTTGTGGGACGTACTTTCTTGTTGATGCCCGGGCTAGTCTCTTCTGATATAACTGCATGTGATACAAACTTCGTTCTCTTCTCATCCAACAGTACCAACTGATCAAATCTCTGTGCGGCCCATTCCTGTTCCGGTAATTCTGCTCTGCTAATACCCTCAGGGACTGTATTTCCACTTCTACTGGCAATACTGCCTCCATTCCGTAGACCAAAGAGTAAGGTGTTGCACCGTTGCCGTCTCACTGATGTTCTGTACCCCCACAAAGCATACGGTAACTTCTCAGCCCAATCTCTACAATTTTCTGTCATTTTGGCTAAAATTGTCTTTATAGTCTTGTTGGCTGCCTCAACTGCCCCATTTGCCTGCGGCCTGTATGGGAGGACTTTGGTGGCCTATCCCGGCCTCTTTAACATTGCCTTCGTCTCTCCTTGAAACTGGACCCCGTTGTCTGTCACTACATGAATGCGGCATACCAGACCGACAAATGATTCCGAGCTATGAACTTTGCCATCTGCTTCGCTGTAAATTACGGAAGGATTCGGCTTCCACCCACTTTGAGTTAATCCACTGCTACTGTGGGAACACAGAACCTGAGCGACGCCGTTCCTAGGCTCGCGGCCTAGTTGGGAAGTACGAAATAACATGGAGTCGCCACCCGGTGTGACCCGGGACAAAGATTTAAGGCTGCACTCACCCCTCGCAAGGGAAGACCTCAAAACCGTTGGGTTCGGAATAGTCCCCTTACTTATGTCACTTGTAATGAAAAGATTTATATAATAATTTAAACAAGCTGAAGTAACAATTATTTCTAAGGGTATCATGCTTCTAAATTCACATATATAAAATAAAATATGCGCCTAAATATACATGTATTTCATATATAAGATTGCATGTTAACATATATCAAGATAGCAACGAACATACAACTTTGTACATCATATTCAGGAAACACAGGCACACATACTAACCATACAAGCATACATGGTAACCATGCAAGCACACATATGGGCACTTTTCCAAGTGGTACGTGGAATTGTAGCCCAAGTACAGACCGCACTACCGTCCATTCGGAATCGGCTACGGAATTTACGTCTGGGTTTCCATCCGATATACCGCAAGAAATAATACTCAAATGTTATCATGACACAAGCATATGAATGGTGATACATTGACACATTTACAAAAGAAAGATCAACCAATAGGCAAATATGCATGCATATTATAACAGACTCAGTTCAGTGTGTGTGCGTTCGTGTAGCGTTCGTAAACGCGTTCGAACGGAAATGAAACAGAATGCTCACGTTCGAGTAGCGTTCGTAACGCGTTCGAACGGAATGAAACAGAATGCTCACGTTCGAGTAGCGTTCGTAAACGCGTTCGAACGAGACGAGACAGAATGCTCACGTTCGAGTAGCGTTCGTAAACGCGTTCGAACGGAGATGAGACAGAGAGCTCACGTTCGTATGGCGTTGTTAACGCGTTCGAACGGATACGAGACCTGACCATAATAAGGCAAAACACATGCACGTTCGAGTTGCGTTCGTGAACGCGTTCGAACGGAAACGGACCTGATGCAATACATAAACAGAAAACAAAAGGGCGCGGCGAAGCACTGCCGTAAAGGTGACCTTTTGGGGTCTTGATCTCTCAAAGAGAGGCCTTTAGACCAACATGCTAAGCCCATGCGCGTCATATCATACATGCAAGAATAGAACCAATCATGTCAACCAAGTATGCCCGATTGAACACATCTTCCGTCCAATCTGAACACACATCAACCGGCGCGGCAAAGCATCGTGGTAAAGGGCTTTTAGCCTCTCCCCATAGGGGATTTCACGTCACACTTACTAAGCCCATGCGCTCGATTGACTCATACGAAAATAACGATAATAATAATATTAAACTAAGTATGCCCGATTGAACGTATCTAGCGTCCAACCGAACATACATCAACCGGCACGGCGAAGTAGTGTCACGAAGGTGGCCTTTTCGGCTCTTTGTCTCCTAAATGGAGGACCTTTGGACTAACTCACTAAGCCCATGCGCCTGGTTGAATCATGCATAACTAACGACATATTGAGTTCAGGTAAAACAAACTAAATAACAAGGGCAACACAACAAAAGAAAGATGGTGTCATTTACCCAAGCGGTACGTGGAATTGTGGCCCGAGTACAGATCATATTACCGTCCATTCGGAATCGGCTATGAAATTTATGTCCGGGTTTCCATCCGATATACCGCGAGAGTTGACACCTCTCTCATTCATCAATACCCACAACATACCTCATACACACAATGGTACCACAAATACAGAAATATAATCAAAATAAATAACCGGAAAGTAAAAATGGAATAAATGTGAAAGATACCCTCAGGTCTAACCTTTTAAGCCGTCTCTCGGACTCACGTTCCACGAAGATCGAAAGGGGGTAAAAGCTCCGCACTTTTCTAGTCTGCTGGTTCAACGTCCTAGCTCACTGTTTCACCGCTTTTTGCCTACGATTCGAACTCCGTTCTGCTCCTATTCGGCTCCTTTTTGCTGCTCGCTGCACGGGCTACCTGTTTCAATGTTTTCAAAGAACTATTCCAAGTTGTGTGGGTTCTTAGTGCGATTATATGTGATTATTCTTAAGGTTATCTATGTAGTTTTATGTTACTGTTTTTTTTTAAGGATTTGGGCTGCTGTGTTTGTGTGATTTTCGTGATGTATGGAGGTTTAGAGGGGCTGGTTTTCGGTGGTGATTAGGGGTGGTTATTTGTGATAGATTCGGCTATGGAAGAGAGGGATTGTTTTGGTGTGATTTGCTTGTGATGTCTAGGATTTCTTGCTATAATTTTGTGTGAATTGTGTGTATAAGCTAGAGATGATAGAGATTGGGTGTGAATTCTATTGTGTCAAGAGGAAGAATGGCCTTGGTTAGGGGTTGTTTATATAGAGAATGGCTAGGGTTGACAAGGGAAGGGATTTGTGCATTAATTAGGATATGATTAGTGTTTAGCAAGGAAAGTCAAAGATTGAGGGGGGACAAATTTGGTTTAGATTAGGAAGTCAATACTTTTAAATTGGTGGATATGATTGAATTAGGAAGTCAAATATATGATTGGCTTTAATTGGTTAAGATTGATTTTAATTAGCAAATCTTATTTTTAGTTTTAGTATATAATATATTTGATTCATTTATATTAGGCATGAGTTTATGTTATTTTTATTAATTTGGTAATGATTTAATGTTTTATTTTAATGTTTATATTTAATTCATATTTATTATTTAATTTGGGATGTGTTTTATGGGCTTTGGGAAACTAAATGGGCTGGGCGTGAGGCTAGCAGCAAAACCAGAATTACCGGCTCCGTTCGAACGCCTCATCGCACGTGGCACGAACGTCAGCAATCTGCACGAGGTTCGAACGAAGTAACGAACGCAGCACCAACGAAGACAGTGAGCTTGTTTATCCTGAATTCCCCCTTCCGATATCCGTTTCCCGCGGCTTTCATGACTCAAAAGGTAGTGCCTCCAAATGAGGCTCATCATCGGGTTTCACATGCGAAAATGCAATGCCTACAGTCGCCCCCACTTTGATGGGACTTGTGCAGTGTGTGACTTTGAACAATCCTATCAAAGTTATGCAATGCATTTTACTTACCTGGCTAGCTAGCTGTCTCGAGCTGAGCTGATACTGCAGTGGACCTCGATCCTGAGATGCATCTCGATGCTGTTGATGATGTGGGCCTCGAACCTGGGACGCATCCCAATAGCTGCAACCGACAACGGGGGCCTCGACCCTGGGACGCATCCCAATACCGCTGACAAAATGTGGGCCTCGACCCCGGGACGCATCCCAAAATGATGATGCAGTGGACCTCGATCCTGGGACGCATCTCAAAGCTGCAACCGACAACGGGGGCCTCGACCCTGGGACGCATCCCAATACCGCTGACAAATGTGGGCCTCGACCCTGGGACGCATCCCGAAAATGATGATGCAGTGGACCTCGATCCTGGGACGCATCCCAATAGCTGCAATCGACAACGGGGGCCTCGACCCTGGGACGCATCCCAATACCGCTGACAAAAGGTGGGCCTCGACCCTGGGACGCATCCCGAAAATGATGATGTGGAGCTTCACTCCTCAGCCGATACGGGCTTCGCCCCCAAGCTGTCGTGATATGATGTGGAGCCTCGCTCCCCAGTCGTTATGGGCCTCGCCCCTAAGCTGGTACAATGTGGAATCTCGCTCCTCAGCCGATATGGGCTTCGCCCTCCGAGACCCATACCCGGAACTTAACTTCATTGGGACCTCAATCTTCAGATTACTGCCCATATCAAATGATGTGCCTTTGCCATCTCTGATTGGCTTACTGCTCGCTCTTTTCCGTCTTCAACACCTGTTTACACAAAACAGAACAAACACAAAAATATGCAATATAGGTTACGTGTATGCATGTGTGTAGGAGTTTTCTTATTCCGTTGGGTTAGGTCTTCCGCTGGCGACCAAGTCCTCTCAAGCAAAGTACAACTTCAACCTGTCAACATTGATTGGTTCTGTGAATTCATTTCCTTCCAAGTCTGATAGCTTCACTGCTCCATTTCCCAGGACTTTCTGAACGATGTAAGGTCCTTCCCAGTTAGGCCTGAATTTCCCTCTCGGATCCGTCGTCGACGGCCTCGACTGCTTAAGTACCAAGTCACCCTTTCTGATCTTCGTGGGACGTACTTTCTTGTTGAATGCCCGGCTAGCCTCTTCTGATACAACTGCATGTGATACAAAGACTCGACTTCGTTCTCTTCTCATCTAACAGTACCACTGATCAAATCTCTGTGCGGCCCATTCCTGTTCCGGTAGTTCTGCCTCTGCTAATACCCTCAGGGACTGTATTTCCACTTCTACTGGCAAAACTGCTTCCATCCCGTAGACCAAGGAGTAAGGTGTTGCACCTGTGGCCGTTCTGACCGATTCTGTACCCCCAAAGCATACGGTAACTTCTCGGCCCAATCTCTACAATTTTCTGTCATCTTGGCTAAAATGTCTTTATAGTTTTGTTGGCTGCCTCAACTGCCCCATTTGCCTGCGGCCTGTACGGTGATGACTTGTGGTGGCCTATCCCATGCCTCTGTAACATTGCCTTCGTCTCTCCTTGAAACTGGACCCCGTTGTCCGTCACTACATGATGCGGCATACCATACCGACAAATGAGGTTCCGAGCTATGAACTTCGCCATCTGCTTCGCTGTAACGTTACGGAAGGATTCGGCTTCCACCCACTTTGAGAAGTAATCCACTGCTACTACTATGAAGCGATGCCCATTAGATGCATTCGGTCGATTTCCCCGATCATGTCAATCCCCCATGCTGAGAACGGCCATGGCTCTGACAGCCCGTGCAATTCCGTGTGCGGTAAGTGATTCAG
>SKCR01023561.1:0-66895 GCA_019454045.1 Zanthoxylum bungeanum
CTATTTAAATCAGACCTCTGTCTGTTCGTTGGGTATGGACTGATCCTCATAATATCTTGTGCGTATCAAGATAGGATTCGTCAGTTCTGTGTACAGAACATAGGTATCCATTATGGAATTAGCAATATGTTAAATCCATAGGCCCATGGTACACTGTATAAATCAGTTCTAAGTGTTATTTTAAGAGATCGCTAATAGAATCGTCAACGAGATTATACCTAAAGAGATTTGACGTTTATATCTATATCTCTAGGATAATCCAGATACATGTGACGGAAGAATTATACGTATGCAGTGACCTCGACCTGTATGGTTCAGAGATTTTATCCGTGTTCGTCATAATTTACGGGGTGGATAGATTATGGACACGAAATTTGATATCGTGACGGATATGGATGAACCTAGAGAGTCTCACTAATGAAATATACTCATAGAGCACTAGGGAAACTTTTATAAATAATACTGATTATTTATAAGCCATTTAACGATTAAACGATAATACATGCATTTGAGATCTTTCGGCTATTTTTTAAATGTCGAATTGTGATATTTGACATTTATTATTAATATATGTATTTTGATTATTTAATGTAAATATAATACATATATTTGAGATATTTGTATTTAGTTATTCAAATGTTGAATAATCAAATCAATTAAATATTTAATATCTTGTTTACTTAATAAAGTAAGATAAATGACATTTTTTTTATTGGATGAAGTGGCCAATTTTGATTAAATTAATTGGCATGATTTAATTGGTTTATTTATGATAAGCATTGAATTGTTTGATGTTTTATTACCACAAATAAAATTAAATCATTTTCCATTAATTGAAACAAAAATAGAAAATACTTAGCTTATAATTTTTTGTCACATTTTCATCAATTGTGGGAAATTATATAAGGCCATTTTTTCTTTGTTTACATTCAAGAACCCTAAAAAAATCAAATACAAAGTGAGTGAGAAAGAGAGAAAAAAAAGAGAAGAAAGAAGAAAAGCTTGCATATTTTGGAAATTGGTAAGGATTTTCATACTTTCTTCTTCTAGAAATTTTTTTCTAAGATCATAAGCTTCAACATGTGTAGCTTAGTTTCTTATCTACTTTCTTATGGTTCTGTTTTGATGATTGGGAGCTTGATTGAAAGACGGAAGCATGTATGTTAATTTAGAATGCTTAAAATTGTTTATAAAGCTTTCTTTTTGCCATTTGATGGCTATTTGTCATTCTAGAGTTACTTAGCCACTCATGCTTGACCTATAATTGTTCTTGAGTTGTTTCATGATGGTGAGACTTTTTTGGTGTTGTGGGAATTGAATTAAAGTCTTGAATTTGATTAATTTGGTGTTAATTTTATTAATTTGTGAAATTATAAAATTAGGATTTTTAATCTTCACCAAATTTGAGCTTTTCATATATGTGATGAAATTCGATGTATATATGATGTATATTAAATTTGGGAATCTTTGGATTTTATCTTGACATATTTTGAACAATAATGACCAAATTATAAATTCTTGAAAGTTAAGGGACCATTCAGAAAATTCTGGAAGTTCGGTTTCTTTGAGTTTCAAATTGTATTTTCATGTATTAGACATGTATAAATCATTTTGGGATTGATTTGGAATCAATTAGAATTGTATTTGACAGTTTTGGACTAAAATGACAAAAATATAAAGTTTTGGGGCAAAACAGTAATTACTAAAAAAAATTTGATTTTTGGGTAAAAATTTCAGTTTTTAAGTATCTACTAATTAAAATAAATTACCCAAGAAAAATTATTGAAATCGGAAAATTTTGATTTTCCGCGTTCCGCTGCATTTAACCGAATTATCGCCCAAAATCCCAACAGATATATGTAATGAGATTATGAAATGATGAAAATGAAATTATCAATAAGATTTTGTATTTCTCTTAGTTTTTGCTTTCAAGATAATGTTAGAATATTCATTATGTCGCTATTTATGATATCACTTACCGACCGAATATTTGGTCGGTAATTGTTCGTGATATAAAATGGTATCAAATTAATCTTCCGCGTCGTATTATCGATTGACTATCGACTAAATATTTGATCGGTAATATTTCGATCGGTAATTGATCAGAAATTATTTTTATCCTATTCAGTCCGTAAATATGATAAAAAATGAGTGTGTTGTCTAAATATATATAAACTTACTAATATGTATATAAAGATATATGTAATGAGATTATGAAATGATGAGAATGAAATTATCAATAAGATTTTGTATTTCTCTCAGTTTTTACTTTCAAGATAATATTAGAATATTCATTCCGTCGCTATTTATGATATCACTTATCGATCGAATATTTGGTCGGTAATTGTTGGTGACATAAAATGGTATCAAATTATTTTTTAGGGTCGTATTACCGACCGAGTATCGACTAAATATTCGATCGGTAATTGGTCAGAAATAATTTTTATCCTATTCAGTCGGTAAATATCAAAAAATACCGACCCATTATTTCGGTCGGTAATTCCACATTTTCTTATGGTGGTAAGAATTCAGTAAAAATGGAATAAGTTCTCCATTTATAATTAAAAATTTGAGCAGACCCAACTTTTTGTTTAGAGATCGGTATACCGCTCTACAGGGGCTGATATACCGATTTAAAGTTCAAAAGGCTACTCAATAGTTACCGTTGAATATTAAATATGCCAAATCTACCGATACAGATACCGGTTAGGCCATGCCGGTTCCAGAAAGTATGCAATTGATGAGTGGTAAATCCATCACTATTTCCCACTCATTTGACCTAATGTTTGTATTGTTTCTCGAGTTTTATGAACATTTTGATGTGTTGGTAGTTATTTGCAGATAAATAAAGTTTGGAAAGCACTGGAGACAATTTGGGAACAAACCGGACAAAAATGGGTCAACTGGAAAATTTTATGTTTTCTCCGCGTCGCGCCACTAAGGACTCCGCTTCGCGACGCTGAAAATGCGCCGGACCTGCTAACGTGCGCCGCTGGACACGTGTCAAGATCTGAGAGGTTGACTTGCTAACGTGCGCCGTTGACTTGCTAACGTGCTCCGTTGACTGCTAAAATGCGCCGGGTGCCACGTGTCATCATCCTATTGGACCGAATGTAAACGCGTGACACGTGGCACAATCTAATTGGACCGAATCTGCAACCATTCAGAGAACGACACGTGGCGCAATCTTATTGGACCGAATTCCCAGCCATTCACAGCGTGACACGTGGCGTGATCTCATTGGACCGAACAGCCGACCAACCACAGCTCGCCACGTGGCCAATCATTGAGGACGCGTTGATGCCGCGTATACTGTCGCTCGCGTCGCGACGCTAAGCCAAAATAAGCGTCGCGACGCGGAGCCAATTTATGCCTATAAATTGAGTTCAGAATTTCAGTTTTCAGTGTACCTATCCTCTGAATCCTCTCATATAAATAGGGAGTTTTCTTTCTAATTTCTTTTTATTACAGTTTCTGTAATAGTAATAGTAGTTCTTTTTGTAATAGTAGTACTTTTACTATTTCAATAGTAATAGTAATTTATATTTACTATTTACCTTTTACTATTTCAATAGTAATAGTAATTTACTTTTTACTATTTACTTTTTACAGTTTTACTATTCAACCATGAGGAGGTAATTTCCCCCTGCCGAGGTGAAGGTAATTCTTTTACTGTTACTATCTTAGGTTAATCTCCCTTAGACACAACATATTCACCATTTAAAATTGGATTAATAACGGAATACCGCTATATTGGTCGGTGGGCTTTTATTATAAACCGGATTAATCCTGACTTAAGACGGAATACCGCTATATTAGTCGGTGGGCTTAAATTTATTATAAACCGGATTAATCCTGACTTAAGACGGAATACCGCTATATTGGTCGGTGGGCTTAAATTTATTTACCGCTTTCATTTTACCGCCTTTATGGCTGGTTGGACTTAATATTGACTTAATCTGGTTACCGCCTATATGGCTGGTTGGTTTAAAATATCACGAGTAAATATGTTGTACTAAGGGAGATATCTAAGTTAGTAGTTAGTAAAAGTAATTCCTTTTATCTTGGCAGTTTATTTTAATTTATTTTTCCGCTTTTATTTTCCGCATTTATTTTCAGCATTTATTTTATGTCTTTTTCTTTATCCCTAGTTATGTGTCGTAACTAAGTTAGTATCTAGGGTTGTGATGAATTTCAATATAACCGGTTTATAAGGGGTTAAATTATAGTTGGGGTAATTTAAAGATTTATTTATTGAGTTTTAATCTTAATGCTTTTTAATTAACTGGCCACTAATTAAATTGACTAGGTAAACTTAAAATGAACTAGACATAGGGATTTTAAGTTTATGACCTCAGACTCAATAGCCCACGATCTTCTTTGAGGATAGATAACCCTTTTAATAGATTTCCTTACAGGATAGGAATATACCTGTTGGGGGGGCTAGCTATAATTGGAACTTAATCTTAATGAATCTAGGTAATTTGGTTGACATAGACATATGGTTCAATTGGATTATACTAGGTATTTGTAATTGACCATCGGGAAGAGGCTTTTACATGAATTAGTGTTCCAGGTTAATAAATTGATAGATTACCCCACTATAAGATAACCGCTTCATCTTTTAATTAATATTGGAATTAATCACAACCCTGGATAATTTTTAAATTTGGATTTTTAATCAACCTATTTTCACGCACTTTTATATTCTTGTTTTAAATTTAGAATCATCGCTATTTCAAATCAATCAATCAAACAACTTGCTAGATACTAGTAATCATTTTGGCCCCATAAATTAATAACAAAAATGTTTTAAGTCATCGTGGGATCGATATTTTTATACTACTTGAACGATACGTGCGCTTGCGTTTTACGTGTTTGTTTACGCCGGTCAGCAATCAGAGTGACGTGAAGACTGATATGAAGGCAGGTATGAATCAGTCCATTTCTAGAGATCATGCAAAAGAGGTTCGAGACACCGATATTCCGGTATCAGGGGTCAATATGCCAACAACATGTATAGTATAATTTAATATATACACATTTGTATAATTTATTAATGCAGTTTCATAGTTGGTTTTAAAGAGCAAACTCAACTTGAACTACAGTATGAAATATAGATGCAATATTTTGCATGGATATATGATTCGAGAAGTTCATTAAGCTAAGACTTGAGATTAATAAGGGGATCAAACAGTTTGTTTGGAAGTACTCTACTTGAGCATAACTTGAAAGCACAACTTAAGTATCTTTATTATTACCTACCGGTTACGCTTGACAGCTAGTGATTCCATACGATAGTTTCAAAACTACTCGAAATCACTAAATATTATGTATAAATGATAGATTTAGAAAAATATTTGTTTCCAAGTAAAAGTTTATGTTCATTAAAGACTTTAACCGTTGTGGGATCATAATCAAGTAGAAACTCAACAAAGGCCATTCTTTCAACCCGTAACAACTATGGATTAAAAGTCACAACACCTCAATTCCAAACATAACCTTACTCTAAAAATAAATCTCAAAACTTGAGAGGTACACTATTAGATAACTTATGCTAAGATAATTTTTGGACAATTATAAAATTCTTCAGAGCTTCTCTTTTAGCAATCAAAGAATGGTTGGAAATTGATGTTACTATGCATTGAAATGAAGTTAGAAGAAATTGCTATGTAGTAGACATTGTTTTTACTCAAATAAGACCTAGGAAAGAAAAAGCCAAGGAAAATCAACTTTGATTTTGGCATGCAATCTTTAGTGGGGAAAATTCTATTTAATATTCACAGATGAATAATATTAAATTGCTGAAGAAGAGTAAAGGGAAACTGGCCTTTTCAATCCAACTCATATGCTGTGCATTTGTATTGGGAAAAATTTTGGATGCTTTCTTTTTGTGAGCTCAACAAAAGATATATTTATCTGTATGCTTCAATACGATAAGTGTTATGCAACAACACCATGTAAAGCAGGCAAAAAGAATTCTTATTTGGACCTATTAAGCTCTAATGAAATAGAAATTTTTTGATATCATTTATTTGTTTAGGTGGCGCAGTATTACAATTAATAATTATATAACATTACGAGTTGTGTTAAACAAAATTATTATCTATTTAATTATTATTTATTATTTAATATGCATGATAATATGGTTGAATTGTTATATGAAAGATGTGATATTACAGTTATATAGTAGAATTTATGTAATTGAAAAGGAAGAGAAAGTTCAATGTAACAACAATATAACTTGATATGAAAATTGACAAGTTACAAGTGATATCATTGCCAAAAGAGAAATTCACTTTTTGTGAAAATTTGTGATGGCTTAATGCATATGCTATTTAGATAAAGAAGCAAGTTTAGTTGTATGGACATAAGTGATAATACAGCTGTTAGATGATAAGAACAATACAAGATCCTCAGCTTGTCCTTGTCATAGAAATAAAATAAAAGTGTTTAATCAAACATCACAAGCTTTACTATACAAGGCTGCGTAAATATGGTTAACAAATACAATACAACCAGCATAGTGAATTATGACTAGAAAGGCAGAAAGTAGACATCTAATAGAAGCGAAAGTTTTAATCTTCAATATATATATGAGGCATAAAAAACAAATGTGTTTGTTTGTAACTAAATCAGAAAGATGCAATTACCCTGTTAATTATGTTGGGGTGGGTGCTCGGAGCGCCAATCCGGACCGTATGTATGTATGATTCATGAATACGAACATCCCATTTTCCCATAATAATACTTACTTGGTGGTTGCACCTCTTGTTTTTATATACGTATTCGATATTATTATGTAGATTGAAACTAAATGTTTTAGTGATATGTATATATCAGACAAAGACCCGATAATATATAATGCAATACACAGTTACAAAGATAATTTGTAATTGACATTGGGAAGTGTCATTGCCAAAAGATATATATTATCAAATAAAGTTCCTGGTCAAGATTCACTAACATGGGTCGGTTAGTCAAATCTGTTGAGACCAGTACATGTCGTATATCGAGACTTGGTCCGATGGTTTATCCCAATGAACCATGAGTCTAGGGAGACTCGTATAGACGTGTAGGTGTTTATAATAGATAAACACTGAACGGCTCACCGAAGATTCTTAATAGATGGTACATCAACGTCAATAAGAATCTTCTTGGGTTGAGTAGCATAGTGGTCCTTCGACTTGAGATACCACTGTGGATGTATGAGACATCCTCCACACTTAGATGACAGTCACGTCACCGATCTATTAAGATCAGACCTCCGCCTGTTTGTTGGGTGTGGACCAATCCTCAGGATATCCTGTGTGTATCAAGATAGGATCCGTCAGTTCTGTGTACAGATCATAGGTAGTCCTTATACTATTAGCAGTCTGTTAAATCTGTGGCCACAGTTTACTTCGGAAGTAAGTTCCGAATGTTATTTAGAGATTGCTAATGGATACGTCGACGGGATAATACCTATAGAGATTTGACGTTTACATCTATATCTCTGGGATTATCCGGATACCTGTGACGGAGGGATTATACGTATGCAATGACCTCGACCTGTATGATTCCGCGAGATTATCCGTGATCGTCATAATCTACGGGTGGATAGATTATGGACACGAAATTGGATTTCGTGACGGATATACCTGAATCTAGAGAGTCTCAATAATGAAACATACTCGTAGAGCACTAGACCAACATTTATGAATAATGATGATTATTTATAAATCGTTTAAACGTTAAACGAAAAATACATGCGAACGAGCCGAACCGTCATTTCCTAATTAATGTGTATTTGTATTTAATATATGATATTATTAAATACACATGAATAAATAGTCAAATAAAGGTATTTGACATATATCATCAATATATGTATTTGAGATATTTAAAGTAAATATAATACATATATTTGATATGTTTGTATTTAATTAATTATTTAATTATTTAATTGTTAAATGATTAATATAATTAAAATATAAATATATCACCAAATGATAAAGTTAGGAAATGATTATAAGTGTTTAATGTTGCCTTTAAAGTCAAGGAAATGGTAGTCAAATTGGATTTGACTTCTTTGATATTTGTTTAAAATGTTTAAAATTGAAATATCATTTTTCTTTATTTTTTCTTCAAAATTTCGACCATGACCTTAAAATATAAGAGTTATATTTTTTGGTTGCCTTTGTTGACTTAATTAAATATCTAATAAAGTGTTATTAGGATATTTATGCAAGTTGATCAAAGATAAAGGTGAAATGAAATTGAAATTAATATTACTTGTATTTGTCTTTGCAATTTCGGCCAAGGCTATTTTACAACAAGTATATATTGTTTTCATTTCACTTTCATTTAATAACCTAATACACTTTAAAGAAAAACTCCATTGATGAAACAAAGGAAGCTTGTGAGAAAGAAAGAAGAAACCAAAGAAAGCTTGGATTTTAGTAAGTTTTTTCAACATACTATTAGAAAGGAAAATGTTCCTTAGGATCTAGGCTTTAACATATGATGTTCTTAGATTATTCCTTTCTTTATTCTTTGTGTTTTTGTTGATGGAAGTTTTGATGGAAGTGTGTTGAGCATGTATGATGAAGGAAGTTTATGACTATTGTAGTTTAAGCATTCTTTTAAGGTTTTGGAAACCATGTTGCTAATCTAGAGTTGTTGACACACTCTTAAATGACCTAGATTTGATCTTGAGTTGTTTCATTGTGTTGAGACTTTGATTGGATGGAAGAAAGATGATTGAAGTGTTGGATTTAAACAATTTGGTCTAATTTGTCCAATTTGACGAAATTGAAAAATTAGGGTTCATGACCAATTCCAAATTTGGGGCTTTTCATATATGTTGTGTATTTGGATGTGTATATGATGCATATAAAGTTTCATGTTGATTGGATTACATCTTGATGTGTTTTGAGACATGAAATGACCAAATGGACAAAATGCCCACTAATGAGTGCATTCGGCCAAGTGAGTCAAATTTGGGGATTTGGGTGCTTTTGGTGTTTTGATGTTTTGAACATGCTAAGTTCATCTTAGAAATGATTTAGAATCATTCAAAATTGATTAGATCAATTTCGGACTAAAATGGACAAAATACCAATATAAGGGCATTTCGGTAAATTCACTTGAATGTGATTCATTTGAATTTTATTTCATAATTTGATTATTGTAATGTGAAATAAATATGTTTATTTAATTAATCCGAGAAAAAGTTTTGAAATCGGAAGATTCGATCTTCCGCCGCTTCCGCTGCGTTACCGGATTCTGCCCCTAAAAACCCCTACAAAATGGTATCAGAGCGAGTCTGATTCTAGGCCTCCATAAATGATTAGCTTGTTTTATTCAATGTTTAATTATGTTTCTTGACTTAATACATGCATGTTATAATCTAATTTGATTGGATTTAGGGTGTATGACACTTAATAGAATATCCCCACTAAAAAAGGTTTTAAAGTAACTAGTATTTGGAATACTTGTTTCTTGGTCTGTCTTGTCAATACGGTCTATAAATATCTTTTCGTTGACTACATCCGAGACCATGCCTCTGCTGTGAGGGTGTAGCTGATAGAAATTTATTTATGCCGAATGTATAGTAGATACTAGATAAATTCAAGCGAAAGTGGAATCCTGAACGTGCCATAGCTGTCAGGGTTACGCAAGTAACTTGAGTTTATCATTGGCAAGTTTAACCTTGGTACGTCTCCTTGTGGGCCTGCCTTCGCAGCGACAACGAGAAACGGCTAGGACCGGAACCTCGGAGTCACTAGTGAGTGATTGACAATGAGTTGTCGACCTGTGAATATACATAGGCGAGACCGTTGCCTCTGCTGTGAGTCGAAATATATTCATGGGGTCCTCTTCCCATTATGGAATTCGATTTAATTATTGAATTCTCGTTTTTCCATTGGGGATTACGGTATTACGTAAAATAGTGGGAGGCACTGCTAAGTTTAAAATATTTCATAACTTAGGCAGTGTGTATTGTTATGGAAATTGCCGCTTGTTTGTTTCCTTATTCTATTTTTATATAGAATTGAACTTTTAATTACTGCACACATATTATGATATGTTATCTGACTTATTCTTGGTTGCTTTTATTCTAAAATATGTTCTAGATACTACTAGACTGGATATTATTAGATTGGTCTAAGCCATCGGGAACTGTTGTTCCAATTTCAAGAAAAATCATGATGGTTAATAATTTAGTTTCTAAGTCATGATAGATAATCTAGATAGATATCCCTTTTAGGATATAATACTTTAGAGAGAATAGTTTCTTATGCATAAGAATTGACTTGAATTAGTTCATGTCTCGAAATTCTTGACTGACATTAAGAAAGCCCCATTAGGTATTTGTTTATCTAGTAATGACGTTTCTTAGCTTTAATTACCTTTAGAGGCAACGTGTCTGACACAATTTGCTAATCAGTTATTTACAATTGTTATGAATAGTTGAATGCAAATAGTAAAGCTAAAGAAAAGAGATGTGTATAGTTGTGTATAGAAAATATCGATTTTCATAAATACTACAACTATAGGTATTGGATACCAGATCTCCCGTCTAGTTATTTAAAATATTGGTTAATGATTGTTTTGATATTTGATATCGGAACTCGCGAATATTGGATAGTCACTTGTCTTTATAAACAATTGTTACATATTTTATAATAATTAGTAGTGTCATTGACGTAGAGATAAACATTAAGAAAAATTATTCGGTAAAGTAAATAATTTAGAACGGTGCTTTATGAGTTTAATCACTTAAGCATTGGATGCTTATTCCGTATGGTAAAGGATGGTTTGATACTAGATCACACCATATATCTTATCCATTTAATGAATATTGTATTCGGGAAGGTGATTAAGATCTCATTTAACCAATGATTGTCATTGGACCACCAGATTTATTTAACTGATACATTGGATGTATGTAGTTTAATAAATTGTAATTGCTTAAGGTAGTTTTCTTTACTTCGTAACTTAGTTTATGAATTGTCATAACTTACTTACGTGTTTCTGAAGGAACACATATTGAACGTCTTGAAATGATCAAGAACTTTCAATCCGTTCTGATGAAACGTAGATTAAACATTTTTGACTTGTTCAAATATATTCAATCTAAAGATTTTAGAAAACTTGATCCTCAAAATTCATTACATGTCTTTGAACAGTTCAAAGATTTTTGATACGATCAAACATATGAATTTAAAGCAATTAGTTCTAAGGTTATTAAGTGAATATGATTCTTACTCAATATAATTCTTCCACGATTCCATCTTGATGGAATTAAGCAGTGGGAACAATCGAATCTTATATGATTTGATTTGTTTGATATTGAATGTTACCGAATTAGTTTCAATACTCTTGAGGTTATGCTCCAGTAACACTAATTCATCTCTTTAATTAATGTTCCATTATTTTCTACAGTTGCATATATGATATGTATAGGTAGAAAATCCGAATCTTTAAAGGTTTAAGATTTGAATATTTTCTTAAATATAATAGTTATATAATGGAAATTACTTACACATTGGAGGTATAAGTAAAAGGTTTATCATTTATTATGTTTAATAGAATATTGTATTCTATTTAATAGAATATCTTTTCCTACGATTCTAAGTAATAAAAATCGTTTTATTACTTGGTGTGTAACATCAAATGTTAATTATTATAGAAAAAACTTGACTTATTGAAGTCAAATGTGAGAATGATAAATTATATATGGAACTACGTAATTAATAAGATGAAACAACCGTTATACTTCTTCTATATAAGCTTAATAGGATATCATAATCATTTACGAGTATTTTATACTTAATGATTTTATTATTTTCTTACTAAAGACAATTATCCTATAACTTATAATAGAAGCGATATTTGATATCGATTCTGGAAGTTCACAATTGAACCATAGATCTAAGATTGTTCATAGCTTACTACGATCAAGTTTTTGAACTTGATTAAGCTTTCATTATGAATCAGTTTATGATATGTGCTAATTGTTTGCGCAGCGAAAGCAATGTGAGCTTATTAAAGGTTTGACCTTTACAGTATGACAGTGAGAAATTTTTTACTCAGCAATCTATTGTAGATTCTGAGAAAACTTATCTCTAGTCACACTAATTGAACAATTGAAGATGTATTGGTTAATGTTGATATTAAACTGTACATTTTAGCTAAAGAATGCAAAGTGGCGTTTTGGATGACTTATTCAGATAAGAGATCAGTTGTGATTTCTTTGTTTGAAGAGTTCATTCTGGAATGGCCCTAGAGTTTGTGTTCTGCTGAGATCGCAGCAGTTTAGTATGCTAGCTTATAGAGCCTATTGTGGACTCAGATAAGTCTTCCAGAAATCTGTGTTCTCTGTTTGATATCGTCAGATTGTCTGATATTGTCGAAGTATAGAGTATACATATGTGATTGAAGGGTTAGTAGGAGCGTACATATTACTTTCTAGTGTTATATATCCTAACGACATTGTCATTATTATGGTAATAATGAGATGTTTGTGAGGTAAAATGTTTACCTAAGTCTTCTTTACTCCGTGAAAACAATGGGAGTAGTCTCTGTTATATTTGATATAAAGTTTTATATATGATATAAAACTTGGAGACTTGTGAGATACTCCTATTAGTCGTACATTAGATATGATCTAATAAAGGACATAACAAGGCTAACTGTATGACAGTTAGTATAACTGTTTGACAGTTATTGTGCGTCTTATATAAAGTATTCATCTTTCGTAAATGATGATTCATTTTTCGAAAGAGATATTGAGTAGAATGTTTAATTAATATTATGTATCATTTGATGATGACATAATAAATACTTTATTATGTGCGATTAAAGATATCGATTTAATCCTAATTGTTACGAGTTATTTTGATATCATATAGACCATAGGATGGATCTTGAAACACGTTCTTTGTTATCTTTGAGATATTAAGAACGAGTTTCTAATTCATGGAGAATACAGTCTGCAACCATTAGAGTCTTATTATTTTTGAGACTAATTATGACATTAGACAGTCTACGTCATAAAGAGTCAGAAAAGATGCAGTGGGAGTGTCACGAAGGATTCTACTTTTATAGTGGAATTAAATGCAACTTATGAAGTATTGACTTAAAAAGTTGCATAGTGATCTTTTTTAATTAGAAGTTTTAAATTATTATTATGCTTGCGGTTGTCTTCATAGTATTTTGGATTTGATACCTAAATACTTGGACAACTCAGTAGCAGTAGAACAATACTGATGCAGCATCAGAATCATATTAATGTATAATTTAGATTCTACTAAATATGAATGATGCTGACTATGGGAAACGATGGAGTTTGTTTGACAAACTCAATATTTCATAGCGGACTTGTTTCTTACCTCTTAAGTACTGGTGAGCTTTTGAGGGCCATGTGCATATGATACACATTGAGACGTGTATATGATACCGTGGATTGGCACTAGAGCAAGTGGGAGAAATTGTTGGGGTTGGTGCTCGGAGCGCCAATCCGGACCGTATATATATATGATTCATGAATACGAACATCCCATTTTCCCATAATAATACTTACTTGGTGGTTGCACCTCTTGTTTTTATATACGTATTCGATCTTATTACGATTAGATTGAAACTAAATGTGATTTAGTGATATGTATATATCAGACAAAGAACCGATAATATATAATGCAATACACAGTTACAAAGATAATTTGTAATTGACATTGGGAAGTGTCATTGCTAAAGATATATATTATCAAATAAAGTTCCTGCTCAAGATTCACTAACATGGGTCGGTTAGTCAAATCTGTTGAGACCAGTACATGTCGTATATCGAGACTTGGTCCGATGGTTTATCCCAATGAACCATGAGTCTAGGGAGACTCGTATAGACGTGTAGTTGTTTATAATAGATAAACACTGAACGGCTCACCGAAGATTCTTAATAGATGGTACATCAACGTCAATAAGAATCTTCTTGGGTTGAGTAGCATAGTGGTCCTTCGACTTGAGATACCACTGTGGATGTATGAGACATCCTCCACACTTAGATGACAGTCACGTCACCGATCTATTAAGATCAGACCTCCGCCTGTTCGTTGGGTGTGGACCGATCCTCCGGATATCCTGTGTGTATCAAGATAGGATCCGTCAGTTTTGTGTACATATCATAGGTAGTCCTTACACTATTAGCAGTCTGTTAAATCTGTGGCCACAATATAATTCAAAAGTAAGTTCCGAATGTTATTTAGAGATTGCTAATGGATACGTCGACGGGATAATACCTATAGAGATTTGACGTTTACATCTATATCTCTGGGATTATCCGGATACCTGTGACGGAGGGATTATACGTATGCAATGACCTCGACCTGTATGATTCCGCGAGATTATCCATGATCGTCATAATCTACGGGTGGATAGATTATAGACACGAAATTGGATTTCGTGACGGATATACCTGAATCTAGAGAGTCTCAATAATGAAACATACTCGTAGAGCACTAGACCAACATTGAATGAATAATGATGATTATTTATAAATCGTTTAAACGTTAAACGAAAAATACATGCGAACGAGCCGAACCGTCATTTCCTAATTAATGTGATTTTTATTTAATATATGATATTATTAAATACACATGAATAAATAGTCAAATAAAGGTATTTGACATATATCATCAATATATGTATTTGAGATATTTAAAGTAAATATAATACATATATTTGATATATTTGTATTTAATTAATTATTTAATTGTTAAATGATTAATATAATTAAAATATAAATATATCACCAAATGATAAAGTTAGGAAATGATTATAAGTGTTTAATGTTGACTTTAGTAAAGGAAATGGTAGTCAAATTGGATTTGACTTCTTTGATATTGTTTTAAAATGTTTAAAAATTGAAATATCATTTTTTTTATTTTTTCTTCAAAATTTCGGCCATGACCTTAAAATATAAGAGTTATATTTTTTGGTTGCCTTTGTTGACTTAATTAAATATCTAATAAAGTGTTATTAGGATATTTATGCAAGTTGATCAAAGATAAAGGTGAGGTGAAATGAAATTGAAATTAATATAACTTGTATTTGTCTTTGCAATTTCGGCCAAGGCTATTTTACAACAAGTATATATTTTTTTCATTTCACTTTCATTTAATAACCTAATACACTTTAAAGAAAAACTCCATTGATGAAACAAAGGAAGCTTGTGAGAAAGAAAGAAGAAACCAAAGAAAGCTTGGATTTTAGTAAGTTTTTTCAACATACTATTAGAAAGGAAAATGTTCCTAGGATCTAGGCTTTAACATATGATGTTCTTAGATTATTCCTTTCTTTATTCTTTGTGTTTTTGTTGATGGAAGTTTTGATGGAAGTGTTGAGCATGTATGATGAAGGAAGTTTATGACTATTGTAGTTATAAGCATTCTTTTAAGGTTTTGGAAACCATGTTGCTAATCTAGAGTTTTTGACCCACTCTTAAATGACCTAGATTTGATCTTGAGTTGTTTCATTGTGTTGAGACTTTTATTGGATGGAAGAAAGATGATTGAAGTGTTGGATTTAACCAATTTGGTCTAATTTGTCCAATTTGACGAAATTGAAAAATTAGGGTTCATGACCAATTCTAAATTTGGGGCTTTTCATATATGTTGTGTATTTGGATGTGTATATGATGCATATAAAGTTTCATGTTGATTGGATTACATCTTGATGTGTTTTGAGACATGAAATGACCAAATGGACAAAATGCCCACTAATGAGTGCATTCGGCCAAGTGAGTCAAATTTGGGGATTTGGTTGCTTTTGGTGTTTTGATGTTTTGAACATGCTAAGTTCATCTTAGAAATGATTTAGAATCATTCAAAATTGATTAGATCAATTTCGGACTAAAATGGACAAAATACCAATATAAGGGCATTTCGGTAAATTCACTTGAATGTGATTCATTTGAATTTTATTTCATAATTTGATTATTGTAATGTGAAATAAATATGTTTATTTAATTAATCCGAGAAAAAGTTTTGAAATCGGAAGATTCGATCTTCCGCCGCTTCCGCTGCGTTACCGGATTCTGCCCCTAAAAACCCCTACAAATTACAAATTGCAGAGCTCATTATTGTATGTTCTGTAGTTTGATATCCAGCTTCTCAACTGTAATTAGCAAGATAAATGAACACAAAATGAGATTGTTTTTAAAATGATGCATATTGTTTCATGTCATAAACAGCTGGATACTGACTGAGTATCACTAATTCTGCTTAAAATTCCGTTTCAGTCAGTTTTTGACAGGATTTATATTTGTTCATCTCAGTATGTGTCTGTGTGTGGTTCATGTCTCTCATACATTTTTTTCTTTCTTTTTTCTGTGCACTTTTCTGAGTTTTAGTTTACTTCCTGTGTGTTATTTTCCTAACTGTATGTGCCTGTTAGCGAGGGGGAGTAATCCTGTCTGTTTATGCTCTTGCATGTGTTGTCTCATATTCTCCTGTTATTTTTTCTATTTCTTTTTCCCTTTGTCTTTTGGTGACAAAAAGGGGGAGAGTAATATATTAAGGGGGAGAGCCTTAATATATAGGAGAGAGCCGTAGAATATCCTTTAGATATCTCTTTTTTAAGGGGAGTTAAGATTAATGGGGAGAGGGATTTCTACTTGTACATGCATAAGATTTTTACCTGTTTTATGTTTTACCTGATTATCCCAATGCTTTTCACGGTATATTGTTGTTTGTGGATGTTTCAGGTAGCAGGTATGTTGCTGCAGTGGTATTATTTTCAAGACTCTTGGTTAGGTATTAGATCGAGTCCTATTGTAATTAGTCACTGTTTTGATGGTTGACAGTTGGCTATTTTCTTTTTGGGTATATTACCGTAGTCTTTGTATTAGGTAGTGTTTTGTCACGGAATGCCAAAGGGGGAGATTGTTAGTTCCATTTTTATTGGCATGTGTCCGTGACAAAACAAGTTCAATTGAGTTGTAATCTGTCATGAAGATCTTTGTGCAATAGGACTGGTTTTTGGCTGCTGTGCAGACATACGTTCGTGGTGCGTTAGTTGCAGTTTTCGAACGATTGGAGTTGGTGCTGCATTCGTTATTGGGTTCGAACGTGTGGAGTTAGTGGCACGTTCTTTATTGGGTTCGAACGGGAGCATTCCAGAGAGCAAACGTTCGAGTCTCGTTCTTGTTAGGTTCGAACGAGATCATTCCAAAGAGCATCTGTTCGTTGTGCGTTCGAGTGGCGTTCGAATGAGTCTTTCCAGTAGGCACGCGTTCGTGGAGCGTTCTAGTAAGCGTTCGAACGCGACTGCGATCTGAACGTGTTTTTGGCCTGCAAAACCATAGATTTTCACCCTACCTATAAATATAACCCTTAGCCGCCATTCCCCTGCGGTTGAAACAGTTGAAACACTTTTCCTTTGAACCAAATCCTTCAAAGCTTTCAACTCTCTTTGATTCCACCATTGAAGACTTCATCATCTTCTTGTCTTCTCCATTAATGGTGAGAATCCTTCTTTGATAAACCTTCAACCAACATAACCCAAAATCCCTAATCCTTTAGAGGTTTATAGGAGGAGTTTTGGTAGTCGGAGTTCCGGCGTTCAGAGGTGATATAATCTACTCAGAGACTTCAGAGGTTCTGAAGAAAATCGTGGGTCGCGGGGCTTGAGGAGTTGCCTTGAGTTCTTGCAGTATTGAGGTACTTGAGTCGGTGAAGTTTCCACCATAGGTCTTGACCATCGCTGTAAGTTTTTCTCGATATAGTGGATTGGGCTGGTAGCGGATATACCCGGAGTGGTTTTTTACTCGGAAGAGTTTTTCACTTCGTCACCAAAATTTCTGTGTTGATTTTGTGTGGTTTGATTTATTTGATGCTTTAATTCCTGTTATTGTTTTAATATTTTGCAGCATAATTTTATTTGATTGTTATTGTGGTTGCCTGTTAATTTATCCATAGTAGCAGTAACAGGACTTGTCATGCTTATTGTTTGTAATTCCGCATAGGGTCAGAACTTAGGATAACCTCGAATTTTCACACAATATTACTTATTTAGTGGTAGCACCTCTTGTCTTTTATACACATATTCGATCTAATTACGATTAGATATCTAATCACGATTAGATTGAAACTAAATCTGGTTTAGTGATACATGTATATTAGATAAAGACCTCATGATTTATAATGTAGTGCGCAGTTACAACCTAGTTTATAATTGACATTGGGAAGCGTATTATAAGATGTATATCCTTAAATAAATTTCCTAGTCAAGATTTGTTAACACGGGTCGGTTAGTAAAATCTGCTGAGACCAGTACATGTCGTATATTGTGACTTGGTCTGATGGTTTATCCCAATGAATCATGAGTCTTGGGAGACTAGTATAGCATATAGGTGTTTATTTGGTTAACACTGAACTACTCACTAAAGATTTCCTAATATATGGTACACCAATGTCAATAGGAATCTTCTCGAGTTGAGCGAGCATAGAGGTCATTTGACTTGAGATACCACAGTGAGATATATGAGTTATCCTCCACAATTTGATGGTAGTCACGTCACCGATATATTCATGATCAGACCTCCGCCTATTCGTTGGGTGTGGACTGATGCTCATGATATCCAGTGTATATCAAGAGAGGATCCGTCAATCTTGTGTACATGGCATAGGTATCCAGCACGTATTTATGATCTAGTAAATCCATGGTCGTGGTATAACTTCGGAAATCAGTTCCGAGTTTATTTAAGATCGTAAATTAAAAGTCGACTATATTATACCGAAAGTTTTGACGTTTTTATCTATACCCCATGTATAATATAGATAGCCTGTGATGGAGGGATTATACGTATGCAATGACCTCGGCTTGTATAGTTTAGCGAGATTATCCATGGTTGTCATAATTCATGAGTGGATGAATTATGGACACGAAATTAGATTTCGTGACAGATAAACCTAAACTTAGAGAGTCCCACAATATGAAGTGTACTCATTGAGCACTTGGGCAACACGATATGAATAATACAGATTATTCACAATACTTCATTAGATTAAGTAAGTTAATTCGAATCGTTTAATCGGTTAAACGATATCACATGTATTAGGAGATTTTGACCAATCGTAATTATTGTGTATTTATATTTGATACATAATATGATTAGATAGACATTAATTATTCTTCAAAAGAGATTTTGACACATGCCATAAATACATGCATTTGTTATTTATTGTAAATAAAAATACATATATATATATATAATAATTATATTAATTGATTATTTGAATATTTAATTATTAAATATTTAAATGATTAATTAATAAACATTTTTCATAAATGTTATGAAATTTGTCCAATTATTATTTGTTCACATGACATTTGTTATTAAGTTTAAATGTGAAAATTTGATTTATCCACATTAAAGCTTATCTTATAATTATTTTAATTTAATGAAATTAAAATATAAAATGGACAAAATGCCCCCATTATGTCGGTCATGTATATTTAAAAGGGGAAAATGTTTTCTTCTTCATTCAACCTTCCATGGCCGAATCCCTCACCAAAAGGTCTCTCTCAAATTAGTTTGATTATTCAACAAAGAAAAGAAAGAAAATCAAGAATAAAGCTTTAGGAAATTGGAGAATTAGAGGTAACTCAATATCCCTAAGCTTGAAAGTTTGTTTCATATTCTTGATTAAGCTAGATAAATTCTAGGGTTTCTAGTTTCTTAGAATTTGGGGCTTTATGGTTTGGTGGATGGAATTGGAAGTAATGAAGTATGTGTGAAGTATTTTAGATGTAATTAGTGTAATTATTGTCCAATTTAATGATTAGATGACATGTTGTCATTCTAGAGTGTTATGACCACTCTTATAATGCCTAGAATTATTCTTGGGTGATTCATTTGTGGTCACTTTGGTTGGTGTTGAGATTAATTTGATTAATGTTGAAATTTTGGATTTAAAGCATGAAATTTGGCATTTTCGGTTTCTAGATCAGATCTGGAATTGTTTTATTTTTTGTGATGAAAATGATGTCTTATGAATGTATTGGATGTGTTTTGGGAGTTGGAACAATTTCCGGAAAGTGTTTCGGAGTTGGAAAAAGCAAAAACGGCAAAAAACGGCGTTACCGGGTGACTTTTGAGCCAACCGGTGACGGTTGTCCAAACAGTGAGTTCGTTACTGGTCAGGCAGCCCATGAACTGCCCTAACACTATTGGGGCTGACCTGGCTAGTCTCCATAATGTTTGGTATTCGGTTCGGTCAAAAATACGTTTTGCGTCCTTTTGCGAAAAAATATTTTTTCGTAAAAGTTTCGCGACGTTTCCTTTATATTTATGTCACTATTTGATATCGAATAAATAGGTTTACGTAAAATATGAATAAATCATTCATATTAGATATTGAATAATTTATTCGGTAATTTGAAAAAGTTTTAAATTATGATTTCGCCCGAACCGCGCTTCCGCCGCGCCCATCGCCCAAAACTCCAACAGATGTGTACTTGTAAAAAGTTTGATTTAGAGCAACTTCTGTGTGCACACACATTGGCTGTATGTGCAGGCTACTAGAATCAAACACTTTAGTCTTTGGAGTAAGATGTACACAACAACCACCCTTTGTGCTGCATATGGAGAAACTATACATCTTGTTGGTGACCAATCTGATTGGGTCTTGTAAGAAGAGTTATCAAGTATAATATTATTACTTCGTTTCATTGAAAAAACATTCAAAAATAATTTTAACTAACATTTTGATTCTCAATGCAAGTTTGAATGTATTACCACCAAATGAGCATGTTTCGATGGGACGATCTAAAAAATAAATAGAAGACCGTCATAAGGCGAACAAACGGTGCAAGTCATATGCGATCTATGTGGCGAACGTGGACACAATAGACGTTCATGCATGACTCCTCTTAGCCAAAATCTAAGTCAATGTCAACAGTAATTTGAACTTGTGTAAATATATTTGATTTATTAGAAATTAGTTTTTTTTTTTTTTTAAAAAAAAAATTTATGTTTTCAAACTTATATGTAAAAATCTTATGTATTAATAAAAATCACTAACTATTTCATTGAGCATCAAAATCAAACTCATATCACCATAAAAGGCTAAGTTTTTATAGTGAGAGTAAATAGGGAATGCCCGATTTTATAAATAATTTTTAAAATTTCGAACATTCGAATAATACTTCGGTTATCTGAAGTTTTGAATAAGAAAAATAAAAAAAATTAAAACTTTGGAGTTTTGAACTTTTAACTTCGGATCTCCGAATTTTACACCAACTTCGGTGTGTACTTTGAAGAATCCATATTCTCCGAACTACATGTCGGATACTATGATCGGAAATATAAATGGCAAATATTGTGGCTCATTTTGACAAATGGGTATTTTTTTTTTTGGGTTAGTTTTGCTCATTTTCCTAGATTAATTTTATTTTGCATGAAATTTCTCATATAGCTTGTTCAATGAATATAGCAATTGACCCTCATGGCTCGGATAGTCTCCTTTGTGAATCAATAAGATTTGTTTCCCTAAAAATTGCATATAATAGCTTTAGTATCTCTAAGCAATTACAGAAACTGAAATTGCGACAACAAAGAAAAAGATTCAACCACAAAATCTTTTGAAAATGACGCAAATACTGATAAATTACACAGATCCAACCACGGATGCATTAAAATAACGTTATTTTATTCATTGTTCCAAAATTTTTATATATTGACTGGCGTAAACACACAAGTATAACGCAAGCGCACGTATCGTTCAAGTAGTATAAAAATATCGATCCCACGAGGACTTAATTCCTACTGTTGTTATTAATTATTGATACTATTTATTTACAAATATCTATAAGATGATTGATTGATGTGAAAGGATGATGATTCTAAAAACAAGTAAAAGAAATTGAAAGAAGATTAAGAAGATTAAAACTATCTAGGGTTGTGAATTCTTCCAATATTAATTAAAAGATGAAATAGTTATATCATAGTTGGGTAAATTATTGAATTATTAATCTGGAACACTAAATTATGTAAAAGCCTCTTCCGAATGATCATTTACAAATACCGAGTATAATCCAATTGAATCATATGTCTATGTCAATTAAATTACCTAGATTCATTAAGATTAAGTTCCAATTATGACTACTCCCGCCCAACAGGTATATTCCTATCCTGTAAGGAAATCTATTAAAAGGGTTATCTATCCTTAAGGAAGATCGTGGGTTGTTGAGTCTGTGGTCTTTAACTTTAAATCTCTATGTCTAGTTCATTTTAAGTTTATCTAATCAATTTTATTAATGGCCAGTTAATAAAAAGCATTAAGAATATGACTCAACAAATAACTCTTTAATTACCCAAACTATAATCTAACCCTTTTTAAATCTGGTGATATTAGATTCATCACAACCCTAGATATTTAACTTAGTTACTATACATAATTAAAACTGATAAAAACTTAATAGATATAAAATGAAATTGCAGAAAGTAATTAAAATAAATAAATGAAATGCTAAGGTAAAAGGAAATAACTTCTACTATATACTATTTAGATATCTCCATAAAATAATAATATATTAACTTGTGATATTTTAAACCAACCGTCCAGAATGGCGGTATCCTGATTAAGTCAAATTCAAATATACCAGCCATAAGGCGAAACAGAAATATAAACTTAAACCAACCATCCAGTGTGGCGGTATCCTCATTAAGTCAGATTAACCAGATTAAATTAAATAACCAACCGTCCGGAATGGCGGTATCCTTTATTAATCTGATTTTAAATAGTTTATATATCATATTTTAAGGAAGATTAATCTAAAAAGCAATAGTAAAAGAATTACTTTATTACATCAGCATGAAGAGGTTACCCCCTCATGGATGGATAGAATTACTACTACAAAGCGTAAATAAAACTGAATAAAAGAAGAAAATATGAAGAACTCTCTATTATATAAGTATTTACAGAGGATTTGGTACATTTGAAACTAAAAATTTGAAATCTATTTCTAGGCAAAAAATTCTAATTTTTTATTATTATTTTTCTGATTTTTATTATTTTATTATTTTTTTTTTTTTTGGATCGCTGAATTTTCGACACGTGGCATGGTGGCTAAAAAAGATGGCTCATTGAATTTTTGACATGTGGCATGGTGGTGCAATTACCAAAATACCCTCGGTGTCGGGACGCCCAAAATTACCAAAATACCCTTTTTGCCAAATTTCACAGTTTTGCACCAAATCACCTCCAGAATGTCCTGAAACTTTATTTTGGTGTCGGGATGCCCAAAATACCAAAATACCCTTTGTGTCGGGATGCCCAAAATACATTTTTTGTCAAATTTCACTAAATTTCACAATTTTGCTCTAAATCACCTCCAGAATGTCATGAAACTTTATTTTTCTACAAAATAACACAAAACACATCAAAATATTCACAAAACTCAAGAAACTATACAAAATATTAAGTTAAATGAGTGGGAAATAGTGATAGTTTTACCACTCATCACACCCCAAACCTAACATTTTGCTAGTCCTCGAGCAAAATAAAATAACATAATAAAATTTAACTAAGCCACTTTCGTAGGGATCATGATTGCATTTAGCATATGCAACAAGCCTTTAAACCCCTAGGTGTCCCTAGTGGACGAGTTATAGTCTCGTGAGGGTTTACAGCAATGATACCCACAAATATTTTATAAAAGTAAAAAGGTAGTGAAACTAATGCACACAAAAGCAAAAAGACAAGAGAATAGAGAATAAATAAGTTAGTGACTAATTAGGTGAAACTTCTACTCCAAGTTATTAGTTGTTTTGTTTCATTCTAAATTACTGAATAAGTAAATTCTCCGATTATTTTTACCATTCTTCATATACACAGCCAGCAAAATATTAAACAACTCATTTTTGCCCACAACGGTCATAAGTGCAGTTGATAAGAGAGTAATATTTTTGTCCTAAAGTTCTATCAGATTTCACACTTTTGTAGTAATGGAATAATTTTTTAATTTTTCTGATTTTTTTCTTTGATTTTTTCTCTATTTTTTATTTATATACAATACCTTCCATCTATGTAGCGAGCTTTAGGTCGGTGACTCCCAAACCAGTTGGTTTTAGGGCATGAGGTGTTAAAACACCCCTACGGAATTAATTACTCAGACTTCAGATATATAATATATATATATATATTTATTTATTTCATCATTTTTTATCCATGTAGCGAGCTTTAGGCCAATGATTCCCAAACCAGTTGGTTTTAGGGAACTAGGTATTAAAATACCCTTACATACTTAATAACTCGAATCTCAGATGATTTTTTTTTATCACTTTTTGAGATGCTTCTCCAATTAAACTATAGCACTGAATATTACAATCTTTTCAATTTTATCTCATGTCCGTATGTTACCATGTATGTTGATAATACCTGTCAACTAAGTATATGAAGATCCATTTTAGTCAGTTTTATGGAGAATTTACAAATTAAATAATTCAAAAGGAAATAAACAAAAATTAACTTGTTTCGAAATAGGTTTGAAATACGTATCAGGAGTGAGAATTCCTTACACAGCTATTTCTTACCAATTTCACCTTTTTAGTCAACATAAAAACAAAACATAAATATAAAGAAATAACTTTTTACTGGTAATGGTGTGTGACTAACTGTCGAATGGACTTCCCGTTGTAGATTCCCCAGAGGGAGGGTGGAGCGAGGCTCACTTAAATACCCAAGCCCCTTAGGCTCTTATCGCTTGGTATCAGGAATAAACAACGAGTCCTCCAAACTAGTCTATCACAACAAGCTACATGTGAATGATTATCTAAGTGCCTTCACAGCTTTTCCTTATAGAGAGGTAGTGAGTGAAGAAGACACCAAACCATTACCTAGCTTTAAATATGCCTTTGATAAAAATGCAAATATTTTTGTAATTTTTGAAAAATTTTCAATTTTTTTTTTGTATTTTTCGAAAAATTTTAGACTAAAAATAACACACAAATTATCAATAAGATACTATTAACTATTCCTCACCCCCAAACCTAAATGAGACATTGTCCCCAATGTCTTAAATAGTAAAAGAAGAGTTTAGAAGATAGTACCTGATTAGCTGAATTTATACAGAAAAATTAAAGGTTAAGATCTAGTCCAATTTACGCTTTTTACCATGATCGCTATCTAACCAGTTCAACTTGGAAAGAATGGGGTCGATTTTTAGTTCATAGGCTAAAAATTGGTCAATTAATTCCTCGGCTTTTCTCGTAGTTAAGAATATGTCCTTTGTCGATTTTGAGATGAGCCCAAGTCTGTTAGCATCTGCAAGAAATACGAAAAGAAAATCAAAAAATCCATCCACATTAAGTAATCCAATGGGTTTCTGGTGGATGTTCAAATTTGCCCAAGATGCTACTGTGAATATTTCCTCCAACATGCCTAGCCCGCCAGGTAAAGCAATGAATGCATCAGCGTGATTGACCATTTCAATGAGTTGTTCAGACATGTATGGGACAATGCATTCCTCCCCATTTTAATCTTTGATGAGGCCTGTCTTTGCTAATGGTTTTGGAATGATCCCCAAAACATGGCTGCCACCTTCTTGTATGGCTTTTGAAACACATCACATTAATCCAAGATTGCCACCGCCATATACTAAGTGCATGTTCCGTTCAGCAATAACTTTCCCCAATTCCTTTGCGGCCTCCATATATTCTGGCTTGTTCCCAGAATTTGATCCACAAAACACACAGATATGAGTAACTCGTCTCTTGGAAGTTGTTTTCCATTTTTCTCTTATCTGAATTTTTATCTTGATGTGTAGAAGAGAAGTCCGACGAGCTGAATTTATAGATCCTGAAAAGGGTGAGTAATAGTAGCACTAGTACCTGCCAAATGACAATTATTAGATGAACGTTAAAATAAATCGTGAAAAGTCAAAAATTTTAGATCTTGCCGGCGAAAATAAAGGAAATAACAAAAGAAAAGAAAATCAAAGCAATAATTAAGGCAACGGAATTTTGTATGCAATACGCAATTCGCTTAGTATAAATTCATTAGGATGCGTTTCAAGAATTTATTCCTTACTCATCCATCACTAATGAATTATCTTTTATCTTCCTTCTGTCTTATGCTTTGTTGAGTTTTTCATACAAAATAACACACAAAACTCTACAACATGTATACACAAAATATAAAAATTATAATAAATTGCATTGGTTACCTCCCTGCTAGCGCTAAATTTTTCGTCTTCAGCCAGACGTGACTGAAATCTATCTATCAAGGCGGTTTTTCAGCGTCGTTTTGGATGTCCTATTAAAGACATTCCCATGTGCGTTGCTTTTAAAAGGGTCTCTTCCAACGGTAAGGTGTAAAAAGAATTTTGTCTCATTCAGTGCTTGTGCCACCTTTTTACCTTTTGTTCCTCCAGTGATTCCTGAAAAGAAAGAAAGAAAATCAGGAGGTCTTGTATGGTGCTTGACTTGGAATGCAATTTTCATTCTGCTAAGTTCTGAGTAATATCTTTAAATTGTACTCCCCAAAACAGTGATGATGTTTCGCCTGAATTCAACTTATCTTAATTTGTCTGATAATTGCTCTCTATTTTTGCTCTGCTTCTTACTCCACCTTTTCTTCGTAGATGAATTTTAGGATCTCAGCATTCAGTTCTTCATCTGTTACCTGTGAAATACATGCTTCGTAAGTATCTGTCTGAGGATGTAAAGATGATTCAGACTTTTGGTCTTCATCCTCTGGTTTGACTGGAATGGATGGTTCAGGTAGATCTTCATCAAACATTTGTGCAAAGCAATCTCCAAAATCATCGGCCAGATGTGTTAGCGACATATACTTCAAGTTAGATTTTGATGACGCAACATTCGTATAACTTCAACGCACTATGGCAAGACATTCCAAAAATATGTCAAAGCTTATCGGCAATAAAAAGCGAAAGAAGGAAAAGACAAGTCTCGTATGAAGAAAATCGCATTAGGTCTTAATTAAGAATTACTTTTGTAATATGAGTTGTTTATCTTCATATCTAAGCTCATTAAGTATGCAACTTCATATAGATATGCATTAGGATCACTTGAAAAATGCCTTGGTCACTTAAAAATCATCATACCTGTGCATTCCCCTGTTTTGAGTTGATTCTGGAACCGGCACATGACTCGCCGGTATCCTCGCCGGTATTCATGCCGGCCATTTCAAAGGAGAAATGCTTACTGGAACCGGGCTATATCTTGCCGGTATCCATGCCGGTATCCATGCCGGTTTTGGGTATAATTGTGGTGCTTACTGGAACCGGGGAGCCTAATACCGGTATGTATGCCGGTCAGTAAACCGGTCTAACGGCTAGTTTTTTAAACAATAATATGACCGTTGGGAGCCAGACAGGCATGCCGGTTTCCATACCGGTATCGGCCATAATTATTGGGAAATCACTTCCCTTCACTATATAAACAACCCTAGTCGTTTTTGCAACATGATATAACACCTTCATACACCATTCTTGAGAGAAAAATCAGAGTTATATCAAACTTTCTTGATCCACTTTATTCTCATACATTCATAAGCTCATACACACACTTTCATATTCATTTTAGTGAGCTTAGATATATTTGAGCAACTCATACTCCATTTCATCATTGTAATCTTTTTATGAGTTCTCAAATAGTGTTGTAAACACAAAATCTATTTCTCGAAAACACTTGTATTGAAATCCCTTGTGTGAGTGGTGACTACTCTCAAGGGTGGAGTTTGTGTAAAAGGTTTAAGAGAAGCCTTAGAGCAAAATCTCTTGGTTGTAAAGATTATTGAATCTAGTGGAACCTTCAAGTGCGCTTGAAGAGAAAGTGGACGTAGGCAATCGAGTTGGCCGAACCACTATAAATTTGGTGTCGTATCTCTCTTCCCTTATCTTTTAAATTGTATAATTTTATTTTGAGGTTATTTATATTTATTGATAAAAAGCTTGGTAGCATAAATTGATTAAATTTATAATCTCGAATTAATTTTTAATAACCCAATTCACCCCCCCTCTTGGGTATAGTATTACTTGTTATTGCTTGTAGGTAATTTCAATTGGTATCAGAGCAAGGTATTCTCAAGAAAGACTTAACCGTCCGAGAATAGATTATGGGATCTACAAGCCACTCTTCAAATCTTGCCGAGGGATATTCAACAACTAGACCTCCGTTTTACACCGGAACCGACTACAACTATTGGAAGTCAAGAATGTTAACTTATCTCCTAGCCAATGATCCGCCATCCTATTTGGTCATCACACGGGGTGCCAGTATGCCAATGAAAAAGGATAGAAATGGGGTTGAAATTCCGAAACCAAGTTCAGAATGGGATAGTGAGGATTTAAAGCAAGCTTCACAAAATGCTAAAGCTCTCAACCAACTTCAATGTGGCATTGATCGGGAGCAAATAAACAAACTTCCAGAGTATGGCAACGCATATGATTTATGGAAGTCATTGGAAATGATCAACGAAGGCACAAGTCAAGTAAAGGAATCAAAGATCAATCGGTTTATGTGCGAATTGGATAATTTCAAGATGGAATCCGGAGAGGAAATCGATCACATGATTTCAAGGTTTACGGTCATTATCAATCAATTGAGCGCTTTGGGAAAAACTATCGGGACATCCGAGCAAGTAAAGAAAATCATGAGATCACTCCCAAAAGAATACAGAAGCTACACCTCATCCATTAAAGAAGCTAACGATATAAATACATTGAAGATGGATGATTTGGTTGGGAAATTGCTAGAATATGAGATGGAGATAAAAATGGATAGAAAGGAAGAAGAAGAGAAAAGAGGAAGAAAGAATCTAGCCTTAAAATCAAATGCAAAAAAGAAGATAGTGAAGAGTCAAGTGAGATGAAGAAAGTGATGATGATGTGGCCCTTCTTACAAGAAACTTCAAGAAATTCCTCAAAAACAAAAAGTTCACCAAAGGGAAATTTAGAAGAGAAATAAGAAATGAGGATGAAAAGTCATGGAAACACAAGAAGGGACAACTCACTTGCTTTGAATGCAAGAAACCGGGTCACAAGGCAATGGATTGTCCTTTGAAGAGATTCAAGGGAAAGGGTAAAAAGAAGGCAATGAAGGCTACTTGGAGCGATAGTGATTCAAGCTCCTCGGATGAAGAATATGCAAATGAATCAAACAATCTTGCATTTATGGCAATTGAGGATGACCACCTCATCATCGAAAGTGAAGAAGAAAAGGTACATGACTCTCTCGAATATGATGAATTAGTTGATTCATTTAATGAATTGCGTGATTTATATGATTCATTGTTAAAGAAACATAAACTAGTCAAAAAGGAACATACATTGTTAATTAATGAGAATGCCTTAATTGTAGAGAAAAATAAGACATATGAAAAAGAGTTAATTTGCTTAAAGAATGAAAATGTAAAACTTGGGAAAAACATATCTAGCATAGCATCTAGTTCCACTATATGTGAATGTAATATGATTAAAGAAGAAAATGAATCATTAAGAAAGAAGGTTATGGACTTAAACAATATTGTAACAAAATTCACATTAGGAGAGAAAAATCTAAATATTCTTCTTGGATCCCAAAGATGTTTATTCAATAAAGAGGGTTTGGGATATAGACCTAACAACAAAAGTACATATTTGAAAAATCATTTTGTTAAAGCATCTACTTCATACTCTCATGATAATGCAAATGTTACTTGTCATGCATGCAATAAGAAAGGACATAAGATATATGATTGCATGTACAAGAAAGAAAATGTGAAGAATGCATGGGTTCCAAAAGGAACTAGAACTAACCTCCAAGGACCCAAGAAAATTTGGGTACCTAAAACTACATGATTCTTCTTGAATAGGTAAGGAAGAAAAAGACAAAAGGAAAATGGTTTCTCGATAGTGGATGCTCAAGGCATATGACGGGGGACTACTCAAAATTTTCTTCTTTCACTAGCATCAAAAATGGTGGAACCGTCACATTTGGTGATAACGGTAAAGGTGAAATTCTTGGATATGGAAACGTTGGTACCGATTCCACTACTTTAATTGAAAATGTTTTACTAGTTTATGGCCTGAAGCATAATCTATTAAGCATTAGCCAATTATGTGATAAAGGTTATGAAGTTGAATTTGATGCCTCTATCTGTAAGATTGTTGATAAAGAATCAAATAATGCATTATTCATTGGTTATAGAGATCAAAATGTTTATATTTTTGACATTGAACATAACATGCATCATGAAAAATGTTTAAATGCATTAGACAACAACTCTTGGCTTTGGCATAGAAGATTAGGTCATGCACACATGAAATTGATTTCCAAAATTTCTAATAAAGATTTGGTAAAAGGTCTTCCAAAGCTAAAATTTGTTAAAGATCAAGTTTGTGAAAGTTGTGAACTTGGAAAACAACATAAAAACTCTTTTAAATCCAAAAATGATTTTTCCTCCTCAAAACCCCTACAACTATTGCATATGGATTTATTTGGACCATCTAGAACCACAAGTCTTGGTGGCAAAAGCTATGCATTTGTAATAGTTGATGATTACTCTAGATTTACATGGGTTTTCTTTTTAGCAAATAAAAATGATACTTTCAAAAATTTCACAATGTTTTGCAATCAAGTTCAAAAAGAAAAAGAATCTAGCATTATTTGCATAAGAAGTGATCATGGGGGAGAATTTGAAAATCACCTTTTTGAAGATTTTTGCATACAATATGGCATAAAACATCAATTTTCTTGTGCACGAACGCCTCAACAAAATGGGGTTGTTGAGCGCAAAAATAGGTCATTACAAGAAATGGCTAGAACAATGCTCAAAGAACATCACTTACCAAATTACTTTTGGGCCGAAGCGGTCAACACCGCATGTTTCGTGATCAATAGGGTGGTAGTGAGAAAAGGCCTTGACAAAACTCCATATGAGTTATGGAAGGGCAGAAAACCTAATATTTCGTTTTTCAAAGTTTTCGGCTGTAAATGCTTTATTTTAAACACAAAGGATAACCTTGGAAAATTTGATTCTAAATCCGATATTGGAATTTTTCTAGGATATTCTTCTTCTAGCAAAGCATATAGAGTTTATAATAAACGAACCATGATTATTGAAGAATCCATACATGTTACTTTTGATGAATCTAACCAATCTTCTACTAGCAACAAAGATATTGAAAGGAAAAAGGATGATGATGAGAATCAAGTGGGTGAACAATTAAATGGTCTACATTTGGATCAACCACAATTGGAAGATCAAGTGGAACATGAAGGTAATAATGATCCTCCTCAACAAAATCAAGGTGATGACTCTCATCCTCTTCCTAACGAAATAAATATGCTAAAGTTATGAGATCTCACCCTAAGGACCTAATTATAGAAGGACCCTCCACGAAAATGGTCACAAGACACTCACTTAGGAATTATTGTAATAACTTTGCTTTCATTTCTCAGATTGAGCCTAAAAACCTACATGAGGCAGAAACTGATCATAATTGGATAATAGCTATGCAAGAAGAATTAAATCAATTTGAGAGAAATAAAGTGTGGCATCTAGTTCCTAGACCTACTCATCAAAGTGTAATTGGAACAAAATGGGTTTATAGGAACAAACTTGATGAGTCCGGATTGGTTGTAAGAAATAAAGCTAGACTAGTGGCCCAAGGCTACAACCAAGAAGAAGGAATAGACTATGATGAAACCTTTGCTCCCGTAGCTAGGCTTGAAGCCATACGCATCCTCTTAGCTTTTGCATGTCATAAAAATTTCATACTTTATCAAATGGATGTGAAAAGTGCTTTTCTTAATGGGTACATTATGGAGGAAGTTTATGTTGAACAACCTCCCGGTTTTGAAAGTGCTAATTTACCCAATCATGTGTACAAATTAACTAAAGCACTTTATGGACTTAAGCAAGCTCCTAGAGCATGGTATGATAGGCTTAGTTCTTTTCTTTTGGAAAATGGCTTTATAATGGGAAAAGTTGATACCACATTATTTATTAAGCATAAAAATGATGAAATGTTAATAGTTCAAATTTATGTTGATGATATTATTTTCGGTGCTACTAACGCCTCCTTGTGTGAGGAATTTTCAATTTGTATGAGTAGTGAATTCGAAATGAGCATGATGGGAGAGCTCAAGTTCTTCCTAGGATTACAAATAGATCAAAGAAAAGATGGAGTGCTCATAAATCAAGCAAAATATATCAAGGAACTTCTAAAGAAATTTGGGATGGAATCAAGCAAACATCACTCAACACCCATGAGTTCAACCTTGAAGCTTGACAAAGATGAAGAAGGTAAAGCCGTGGACATTAAACAATATCGAGGTATGATTGGATCCCTACTTTACTTAACAGCAAGTAGACCCGATATTATGTTTAGTGTTTGTATGTGTGCTAGATTTCAATCTAATCCTCGTGAAACTCATCTTCATGCCGTAAAACGCATTTTTAGATATCTCTCAGGAACTGTTAATTTGGGACTTTGGTACCCAAAAGGAGTAGCTTTTAATTTAATTAGCTATTCCGATGCCGACTTTGGCGGTTGTAGATTGGATAGAAAGAGCACAAGTGGCACATGTCATATTTTAAGTAATTGTCTAGTCTCATGGTTTAGCAAGAAACAAAATAGTGTTGCCCTTTCTACTACCGAAGCCGAATACATTGCGGCGGGTAGTTGTTGCGCTCAAATACTTTGGATGCAACACACACTTAGAGACTATGGAGTCAATCTTGAGAAAAATCCCATTTTATGTGATAACACTAGTGCCATAAACTTGTCTAAAAACTCTATTCTCCACTCTAGAGCCAAGCATATTGATATAAGGCATCATTTTCTTAGAGATCATGTTGGAAAAGGGGATGTGATTCTCAATTTTGTTCCGACCGATCAACAATTGGCGGACATTTTTACAAAACCCCTTCCCGAAGAAAGTTTCACAAGAATTAGACGGGAATTAGGCATTATTGCATTACTTGATTGAACACTTTGTGTATTGCCTATGTATGTATCATAAACTTTTTTTTAATGATTTGATTTGAGTATTCATGAGTCTCATTGAGTTGATAAATAACTCACATGGGCCATAAACTCTACTCGAAAATAAAAATTAGGGCCATTTCTCGTGTCAAAATCGATTCAAACCTTGTATTTCCCTTCTGGCACCGGCATACCGGTCTCGCTGGGCTCATACAGGTCCTAGACCGGCACACGAACCGGCATACCGGTTTGTAAACCGGTCCTGGCTTTAAAAGCCAGTCGCGCCTCTCCTTCTCCTCTTATCGACAAAAATCTTCAAATCTCTCTCAAACCCACTCATTTTTCACTCCAATCATCTCCAAAGCCATTTTCGTCCATTGATTCGTCAACATTGGTAAGCTTCTTCTTCCATTACTCCTCAATCTCTCTAATTTCGCATTTTTAGGTTTCCAAAACCCTAGAATTTCGCCTCTCTAAATCGATTATTTCGGTTGTTTTTGTTTCAAATTTCTGAGTTAAAGTGACTCTAGGAAGTGTTTAAATCGTATATCCATCGTTTCTTTTACTCAAATTGTCGATTGTTAAAAACCCCCAAAAATCCTGTCAAAAGCTGCAAAATGGATTTGAACCCTGACCTTATTCCTGATCAATACTTCTCTGATGATCGGTCCAAACTAATTTTTAATGATAATATCAAACGCAAGGTTCTATCCAAACCGTTTTATTGCGCTCTGCATGATTTGTCTGACTTTCCTAGTTCCTCCATTTTAGAGCGTCATAATCTGGACCATCTCTGTCGATTCAATGATCCCATATATCCCAATCTTGTTAAAGTTTTCTATACGAATATGGAATTCCCTCTCAGTACCCCTGGTGCTTTCCGTACTTCTGTAAATGGTACTAAATTTCTCGTCACTCCGAATTCCCTTAACCGTATCCTCCATACTACTCCTAAACCTATATATGCCGCCACTGCACGTGCCTTCAAACAGCTCGACTGCGTCCACGGGGCACAGGTTATGGCATACGTACAAAAAGACTCATCTATTCCCGAACCTTACCCCGATATCCATACTCTCAAAAAGGTTTACCTAAGTTTCGATATGCAAGTATTTACCGAGCTTATCCAGTGCATCATACTGCCTCGACAGGGTCATATCGACACTGTCAACCTTCTAGATATCTGGGTCATGGGCTGTTTCGGCTTAGATATTCCGATTGACATAGGGTATCTCATTTGCCATTATATGCAAACGGCTCGCTCTCACCCTCAACAAAGCCTACCCTATGGCTCTCTCATAACCAAACTACTTCAGAAATTTCATGTTGAAATCAGCTCCAATGAACCTTCCTTCATTGTCACCCCTGTCCATCAAATCACTCTTTCCACCTTTCATCATAAGAACTGGGAGAAAGTTGCTGGTATTTGGCGCATGAAACCCAAACCAGGCACCCATATAGCCTCCACCCACAAACGGCCTCGATTGAGTGAAAGCACTGATTCAGATGATAATCCTTATCACACAGCCGCCGACACAGCAGGGCCATCTAGTTCGAGACCATCCACGGACGAGCAACACAACCTCGTCATGGCCAGACTCGACTCCCTTTCTGATAGCCTCGGGTCTCTTGTTACCAGTGTCACTCAGATCTCCGCCAATCTCACTCAAGTGTCCACTAACATCACTCAGCTCACCACTTCCTTTGGTAATTTCAGCACTGATGTGGAACGCCGCCTAACTACCTTGGAACAACACCTACGAACTCTGACCGATTAGACTTTTGCGTGTTTTGGCCCACATCTCTCTTTGTTTATTATCATATATTTTGACTAGTGATTGTATTTTGACTAGTAGTACATATTTTGATATAGCGACATGTTTTGACTCGCAACATGTATTTTGGCAAGATTTGAATGAAAAGTCTTTTACTTCATGTTATGTTTACCTATGCCTTGCTTACACTTTCGATTACTCTCTTGCTTCTCCACATATTTTTTGATAATGTCAAAGGGGGAGAAGAATTATACATGCATAATTAAAACTTGAAAACTTGTGAAAACACTTATGATTACCTCACCCACTACGGGGGAGCTTTTGTATACTAATGTGCTTTTCTAAGTGTTATAGCATCGCATCAAAGACACCCATTAAGGGGGAGCTACAATTAAGGGGGAGCAAGTTTTGTCTTCCGAAACTCTCAAAAGATCCACAAGTTTACAATGGTTGCCATCATCAAAAAGGGGGAGATTGTTAGCGACATATACTTCAAGTTAGATTTTGATGACGCAACATTCGTACAACTTCAACGCACTATGGCAAGACATTCCAAAAATATGTCAAAGCTTATCGGCAATAAAAAGCGAAAGAAGGAAAAGACAAGTCTCGTATGAAGAAAATCGCATTAGGTCTTAATTAAGAATTACTTTTGTAATATGAGTTGTTTATCTTCATATCTAAGCTCATTAAGTATGCAACTTCATATAGATATGCATTAGGATCACTTGAAAAATGCCTTGGTCACTTAAAAATCATCATACCTGTGCATTCCCCTGTTTTGAGTTGATTCTGGAACCGGCACATGACTCGCCGGTATCCTCGCCGGTATTCATGCCGGCCATTTCAAAGGAGAAATGCTTACTGGAACCGGGCTATATCTTGCCGGTATCCATGCCGGTATCCATGCCGGTTTTGGGTATAATTGTGGTGCTTACTGGAACCGGGGAGCCTAATACCGGTATGTATGCCGGTCAGTAAACCGGTCTAACGGCTAGTTTTTTAAACAATAATATGACCGTTGGGAGCCAGACAGGCATGCCGGTTTCCATACCGGTATCGGCCATAATTATTGGGAAATCACTTCCCTTCACTATATAAACAACCCTAGCTCGTTTTTGCAAATGATATAACACCTTCATACACCATTCTTGAGAGAAAAATCAGAGTTATATCAAACTTTCTTGATCCACTTTATTCTCATACATTCATAAGCTCATACACACACTTTCATATTCATTTTAGTGAGCTTAGATATATTTGAGCAACTCATACTCCATTTCATCATTGTAATCTTTTTATGAGTTCTCAAATAGTGTTGTAAACACAAAATCTATTTCTCGAAAACACTTGTACTGAAATCCCTTGTGTGAGTGGTGACTACTCTCAAGGGTGGAGTTTGTGTAAAAGGTTTAAGAGAAGCCTTAGAGCAAAATCTCTTGGTTGTAAAGATTATTGAATCTAGTGGAACCTTCAAGTGCGCTTGAAGAGAAAGTGGACGTAGGCAATCGAGTTGGCCGAACCACTATAAATTTGGTGTCGTATCTCTCTTCCCTTATCTTTTAAATTGTATAATTTTATTTTGAGGTTATTTATATTTATTGATAAAAAGCTTGGTAGCATAAATTGATTAAATTTATAATCTCGAATTAATTTTTAATAACCCAATTCACCCCCCCTCTTGGGTATAGTATTACTTGTTATTGCTTGTAGGTAATTTCAAGATGATGTAGTTGTTGTCTGTCTGTAAGCTTTTACTCTGTGGTTGGTAATTTTCTCGAACTCATTGCCAATGCAGATCCAGATCTTCGAATGAGGATAAAAATTCCATCCTCAATTTTTGTTGGACGAACAGCTAAACTTCATCATCAGAGTCCGAATCTGAATAATAAAAATCAAATAAAGACTTCGTTGGCGTCGGTTCCGGAACTGAACCTCTGGTTGTTGATACTGCTCAGCCTCCTTCTAAAGCATCATCGTGATCTGATGGTACTCGAAGGCTTCATCAATGTCATCTGAGAATGGTTCTTGAGGTATGTGTTCTGGTTTTCTATCAACTGTCTTTTTGATCTGTCATCCTCTGTATAGACGCCGCTTGACTCTGAATTTGTACATCCAATTGAGCTTCTCGTTTCTCGAGCCAATCTTTGAGCATGTCATTTAACTGATCTTTTTCTGATGGATTTGGTTCTTGATAAAGATCATAGATAGATGGTGGATAAGATGAAAAATGTGATGATTATACATACCTTGAATGATTCCAATAATTCTGCCACTCTGAAAGGTTTATACATTGATCGCTCGGGTGGTTACCATCACATATTACACATCTCCCCATTTCATTCTGATGAGCAAATGTAGTATTGCTTGATTCTGACTTCCAGTGATAGTTGTTGGGTTGGACAACAGGCCTCAGAAAACCGGACTGTTGCTCCTGGATTTGGGGTGTATCTTCTTCTAGTAAAGCTCGTAATGTTTCAAAATGTTCCATTTTTAAAATCACCTGAAAACAAAAGAGAAAAATAAAAAGTACAGATAATAATAAAGAAAATTAGATATAAGTAAATTAGATAGCTTCAAAATTAATAACTCAAGAAAAATAAGTCCCCAGCAACGGCGCCAAAAACTAGACCGGCGTAAACACACAAGTATAACGCAATCGCACGTATCGTTCAAGTAGTATAAAAATATTGATCCCACGAGGACTTAATTCCTACTGTTGTTATTAATTATTGATACTATTTATTTACAAATATCTAATAAGATGATTGATTGATGTGAAAGGATGATCATTCTAAAAATAAGTAAAAGAAATTGAAAGAAGATTAATGAAGATTAAAACTATCTAGGGTTGTGAATTCTTCCAATATTAATTAAAAGATGAAGTAGTTATATCATAGTTGGGTAAATTATTGAATTATTAATCTGGAACACTAAATTATGTAAAAGCCTCTTCCGAATGATCATTTACAAATACCGAGTATAATCCAATTGAATCATATGTCTATGTCAATTAAATTACCTAGATTCATTAAGATTGAGGTCCAATTATGACTACCCCCGCCCAACAGGTATATTCCTATCCTGTAAGGAAATCTATTAAAAGGGTTATCTATCCTTAAGGAAGATCGTGGGTTGTTGAGTTTGTGGTCTTTAACTTAAAATCCCTATGTCTAGTTCATTTTAAGTTTATCTAATCAATATTATTAATGACTAGTTAATAAAAAGCATTAAGAATATGACTCAACAAATAACTCTTTAATTACCCAAACTATAATCTAACCCTTTTTAAAACCGGTGATATTAGATTTAATCACAACCTAGTTATTTAACTTAGTTACTATACATAATTAAAACTGATAAAAACTTAAAAGATATAAAATGAAATTGCAGAAAGTAATTAAAATAAATAAATGAAATGCTAAGGTAAAATGAAATAACTTCTACTATATACTATTTAGATATCTCCATAAAATAATAATATATTAACTTGTGATATTTTAAACCAACCGTCCAGAATGGCGGTATCTTTTTTATTCAAATTCAAATACACCAGCCATAAGGCGGAACAGAAATATAAACTTAAACCAACCGTCCAGTGTGGCGGTATCCTCATTAAGTCAGATTGACCAGATTAAATTAAATAACCAACCGTCCGGAATGGCGGTATCCTTATTAATCTGATTTTAAATAGTTTATATATCATATTTTAAGGGAGATTAATCTAAAAAGCAATAGTAAAAGAATTACCTTATTACCTCAGCATGAAGAGGTTACCCCCTCATGGATGGATAGAATTACTACTACAAAGCGTAAATAAAACTGAATATAAAAAAGAAAATATGAAGAACTCTCTATTATATAAGTATTTACAGAGGATTTGGTACATTTGAAACTAAAAATTTGAAATCTATTTATAGGCAAAAAAAAATCTAATTTTTTATTATTTTATTATTTGTTTTTTTGGATCGCTGAATTTTCGACACGTGGCATGGTGGCTAAAAAGATGGCTCGTTGAATTTTTGACATGTGGCATGGTGGTGCAATTACCAAAATACCCTTTTTGCCAAATTTCACAGTTTTGCACCAAATCACCTCCAGAATGTCCTGAAACTTTATTTTGGTGTCGGGATACCCAAAATTACCAAAATACCCTTTGTGTCGGGACGCCTAAAATTACCAAAATACATTTTTTGCCAAATTTCACCAAATTCACAGTTTTGCTCTAAATCACCTCCAGAATGTCATGAAACTTATTTTTCTACAAAATAACACAAAACACATCAAAATATTCACAAAACTCAAGAAATTATACAAAAATTAAGTTAAATGAGTGGGAAATAGTGATAGTTTTACCACTCATCACATATTTACGTGGAATGTCTATTAAAATTTAGTATTGAGATATTCAATTAAAACTGATAGGAAATCCAAATAAATAATTGCAGAATTTTAAATTCAATATTTCATTGTGAATAAATTATTTTTTGCAAGCACACTTATTGACGTGATTTACCGCTATATATTAGATTTTCTTTAATGGAAGAGACAGTTCAAGGTAACAGCAATATAACTTCATATTTAATTGTCAAGTTGTTAGATCTAATTTGCTACAAGTGCTTAATCAGTGCGTATATATGTTAACAAATACAGTATAACCAGCACTTGTGGATTATGACTAGGAAGGCAGAAAGTAGACAACTAATAGAAGCAAATGCATAACTATCTTTGGAAAATCAACAAAGGCAAAAGTAAAATTGTATGAGCAACATTCTAACTTGAAGGAAGCAAACCTAATATAGCCTCAACCCAAATTTGTTTGGGAATCATCACAGGTGAGTCCTGCATAGATTGGTTTGTGAGTTTGCTCCTTTCTTGATTGAATCAAATGTGGCACGTGCTTGTTTCTCAAGGTAAAATGAGAAATTATTTGAACAAATAGGAGCCCGATAACCATAAGAACCCCGTGAATGGTTAAGATAAAGAAGAAAATATGATTCTTAAACCCGTAAAAATCTTGATTTCAATTGCAGAAGATCAGTAAGATACAATGCACAAATTTGGTCCTAAATCAAGAATAGATGGAGAGGTGAAATCTTATCTGATCTAAAATTTCTCAACCAACCAAATAAAAGTTTATTCCATCATTTGTAGCACTAATTAAATGGGTATATGATGAATACAAGTAACAACTATACTCAATAGTGGGTGACTTGGGTAATTAAAAAAATAATACGAAATTATAAATCTAGTCAATTTTATGCTTTCAAGCTTTATCAATAATTATAAATCACACGATTGATTTGACATAAAATTTCACAAATCAAAGATAAGGGAAGAGAACTAAAATACCGGGTTTATAGTGGTTCAACCAAATCATTTGCCTACATCCACTCTCTTTAATCACGCTTGAAGGTTCCACTAGTTTCAACAAACTTACAACCAGAGATTTTTCACCAAGGCTACTCTTAAACCTTTTACACAAACTCTACCCTTGAGAGTACTCACAACTTGCACAAGAGATTTCAACACAAGTATTTTTGGAAAATAAGATTTTGTGTTTACAACACTATTTGGGAATTCACTTTATGAAACGATGAGAATGAAATGATCAAGAAAATTGGTGTTTTCACTGACTTTTGCATTTAGTAAAATGACAGTGTACTATATTACTTTGCAAAACGAATTGGGGCTTATTATAGTCAAAAACAAAATTTTCCCCAACAGCTCTTATTGGGACTGATATGCTTGTTTCTGACACCAGTATACCGGTCCCAATGGCTATATTACTGTTTGAAAATTCGAACGTTACACCGATATGATGACCGGTATGGTCCTGTCGGTTCTAGTAAACATGCAAAAGATTAGCTCACCGGTATGAATATCGGTATGGTCCTTGCCGATTCCAATAACTACAAAATATTTGAGCTCACTGGTATGGAATACCGGCATGGGATCGATATGGTGTATGCTGGTTCTATAAGCTATGAAATCCTCATATAGATCGACATGGTAGACCGTATGGACTGTGCCGGTTCCAAAGAGCTTGCAAACAGATCAGGTCTATCGGCATGGGACCAGTATGCATATCTCAATACAAATGCAAGATTTTAAGGTTTAAAATATTTTATATGTGACTCCTAATACATTTATATGAATGTACATGTGTCATATGAGCTTAGATTCTTAAGTAGACATTTCCCTTTACAATTAGATCCCTAAGCTAATACTTAGCAAGATTTTCATTGATTTGCTGCTAGTCTTCACATTCATCGCTCTTCACAACCAATGTGTTTTGACATCTTTTTGTAATGTCTCGCTAATGTGCGTCAAAGAATTCTAGTGTTGCGTCATCAAAATTCATCTTGAGAATATGTCGCTAACAAAACTAACCCTCGAATGTAATATCCCAAAGTTTTCGGGATATTTTGAATGGGATTCTGAATCGTAACTAAGATTTCGAAACGAGTCTTAGAATTTTTTTTTTTTTTGAAATTTGCATTTTTGCAACCTTATTTAGAATGTCTAAATGAAGTCATTGATCGGTGAAATCACTCACGTAACTCAAGCACACGTATCGCTCAAGTAGTATAAAATGTATCGATTCCATGAGGACTTAATACCTAGGCTATCAATTTGTGAAGCTAAATGTTTACAAGTATCTAATAGATTGGCTGTTTGATTGGATGGTGATTTTAAACTAAAGACAAGTAAATAAAACAGTGCAAATGTAAATTAAGGGAAAATTTAATATTATAAAACTATCTAGGGTGGTTGTGAATTCTTCCAATATCTTTTAAAAGATAAAGTGGTTATCTCATGCTTGTGCAATATATCGTTTATTAACGTGGAACACGAAAATATGCAAAAGTCTTTACCGATGGTCAGGTGCAAATACCCAAATAACCCAATTAATCATATGTCTATGTCAACAAAGTTACCTGAATTCATTAAGAATAAATTCCAATTGTGGCTACCTCCGTCCGACAGATATATGTCTATCTTGGAAGGAAATATATTAAAGGGTATCTAATCCTTAAGGGAGATCGTAGGCTATTAAGTCTAAGGCTGAAACCTAAAATTCATTCGTCAAGTTTATTTTAAGTTTACCAGATCAATCTTATTAATGTCCTGTTAGCAAGAAGCATTAACTTAAGACTTAATAAATAAACCTTTATATTATCCAAGATAAAAAATAACCTCTTATAAACTGATGATATTGGAATTCACCACAACCCCAGATTATGTATTTAGTTACAAAACATACCTACGATTACTAAACATTTAAATAAACAAAACATCATAAAAAGTAACTTGAAGATAAATAAAAGTAAATTTACAATAATGAAAGAAAATACTGGGTTAGAGGATCCACTTTTAATATTTTAAAATTAGAAATCTACCGTATTGTCAATATTTACCGATTAATTAATTATATTTAACCAGACCATAAAGGTAAAAATTCCATTTGTCATAATTAATTCCAGCCGACCATATAGGCAGTAATAAGGTTATTACTTAAACCGGCCATATAGGTGGAAACTACGTCTGGAATGTAAAACCAACCATATAGGTGGTAAATAAGGTTGTCACCTAAATCGTCCATATAGGCGGTAACTAATTAATCCAAATTAAAAAGGGATATTAATCTAATTTGTTATATTAAAAGTCTCACATTTTCACCCCAGCAGAATGAGATTATCTGCTCATGCTGTAAATGAAAACACACAAATTTTTTTTAATTAAATAAAAAAAATACAAGAAAACTTAAATAAATATACAAGACACGTTCCTTTAGGTTTTCATGGAAAAATTCATCCAAAGAAAGCATGAAAAATTTACAAAGTTTAGCTTGATATTTATAGCCAAATCTAAAGGTTTTCACCAATTTCTCCACCAATTTCTCCGCCAAACATGACATCAAACATGGCACCAAACATGGCACCAAACAAGACACCAAATCCTCCACTAAACATGCAAACATGTTTAGTGGAAGTTTGACATTTTCATTATTATTATTATTATTATTATTTTTTTTTTTTTTGAAAATGACTTCAATAATTATACATAACACACTTCCGGATGTTTTATCCATTTTGGTCATGGAAACTTTAGAAGTTGAAATTATTAAGAACTTCAAAGTTGTAGATCTTTGAGTCATCTTTAATATGGAACTTGAATCACCTTAATCTGATATCGGAGTAAAACGTTATGGCCAACATATGACAATTGCACAAAGTTGGAATTTCTGAAATTGTACTTCGTTAGAACGCCATTTCAAGTTTCCAATCTCCAAAATCAAAATATCAAGTCCAGTTTTTGCCATTATTTGTTTCATATTTCATCCTAATTGATTCTATTGAGTCCCAATTTTATTTTATCTGTAAAATAAACTAAAATATATGTAACGACCCCAAATAATTTTGCTCAGCTAGGGACGATTAGGTTTTCTTTCCTGAGTTAGTAAGTAATTTCCAAATTCAATTAGAAATAAAGAACATTTAATTAATTGGAAGCCTATAGTTTCTTTATTCTTTAAAGGCCCAACACCAAAATAAAACAAAAGAAAAAGAAAAGAAAGGAAAAGAGAAAGAAACAAGCCCAAGCCCAAGCCCAACAACAACAACTTACCTATATTTTTCTAGAAAAATGGATAAATTAGAAACTAAATAACAAAAGAATGAAAAAAGCTTCTTCATTTCCATTTCTTCGTCGTATACGTGAGATAGAAGAAGAGAAGAGAAAAAAATAATGTTGCATCTCCTCAATAAAATTTGAAGATAATATAGAAATCTACTCAAGCTAATGTCTAAAAAAGGAAAAAGGAGGCCTTTGGGGCTTTGTGAAGGAAGAAAATGATTGAAACAATGTGAGGGTTCTTAACCCAAATTTTTTATGATTTGCATTTTTGGTAGTGGAAGATGGTAGTGAGCTAATGACTTGGCAATAATGAAGTTGGGATGGTTTGGGTTGAAGGAATAGGTGTTTGGGTAGTTTTAGACATGTTATATAAGTTTGTTGATTTAGTAAGATGATGGTTTTTAATGGTGTTGGCTATTAGGAGTGTGTTATAATGATAACTAGATTTTATATTTTCTTGTGGATGTGTTGTGGATGTAGTATTTGATTGGGATTGTGTGAGATTGGATTTTGGGGGCTGATCACGAAGAAGCAGATTTTGTCTCTGGAAAACGACTACGCGTCGCGACGACCAAAAGCCAGAATTTTTTTTAGGAGATGCGATGCGTAACCGAAAGTTTGCTGTAGGGCACAGAAATTGACGACACTGTTCTATGCTCGCGGTCTAGTCAGGAGTACGGAATAGCCCGCGGAGGACTAAACCGGAGAATAAAGGAGTTGCCACCCGGTGTGAACCAAGAAAATGATTTAAGGCCACACTTACCCCTCGCAAGGGAAGACCTCAAACCGTTGGGTTCTGAATGGTCCCTTACTTATGCCACTTGTAATGAAATGATTTGTGCAAATAACTAACTGAATTTACTCAATATATATGCTTAAAGGTGACTTAAGTCTAGTTCTCATTCATGAAAACAATCCTACGCCTAAAATTGCATGCTTCGAAAGTAAGTTATTATAACGGCAAGCATACAACATCACACAACGAGCATGTCAAATCATCAACACAAAGAACAAATAAATAACTAATGCGAAATTAAAGAACTAATTATGCATAAATAAATAACATAATCATACTTGAAAAAAACAATAAACTAGGCTAAATCTTGGTAAAAGACTAAATAATCTACTAACTACATCATGCTCAAATACAAATTTGGATGAAATGAAATATGTGTCTCTCAAGTGGTACGTGGCATTGTATCCCGAGTGCAGTCCGTACTATCGTCCATTCGGATTCGGCTACGAAATTTACGTCCGGGTTTCCATCCGATATACCATAAAAGAACACACGCATTCCGTTCATTCGGAATTCACATCATGCCTCAATAAACGACTCTCATGCGATAATATATTAAAATAAATAAAAGAAACGAAAGATAATAAATAAAAGGGTGCCCTCAGGTCTAACCTCTTTTGTCGTCTCTCGAAAGCGCGTTACATGGCCGTCGGAATGGTTGATGCTCCGTAACTTTTCTGGTTCACTAATCCAACATTTTTCCTCACTATTTCGCTGTTTGGGCTGTTGTTTTCACTCTATTTCACTGCTGTTTTTGCTGTATTTTTTGGTCACTATTTTGCGGGTGATTCACTAGCAGGTTTTGGGACTGTTTTCCTGGGCTGTCAAGGGCTGATTTGGGCGTGATTTACTAGTAGGTTTTGGGACTGTTTTGCGGGGCTGTCAAGGCTGATTTGGGCGTGATTTACTGGCAGTGCAGTGGGCTATTCGGTGATGCAGTGAGGCAGTTATATGCGGCAGTTTTGGGGGGTTTATGGTGCGGTTATTTGAGCAGTGAGAGGGGGCGTTTAGGGTGCAGTTTTAGTCAATGAACAGGTGGCAAAACTGGGCACTGAGGGGCGTTGAACTGGGCAGTGAGGGGCGTTGAACTGGGCAGTGGAAGGGGCGGCTGAACTGGGGTTCTTAGTCGGCAATGCAAAGGTAATTCTTTAGGTGAATGCTTAGAAGTTTTTCTTTGAGAATATTGTGTGTATGAGCTAGGTCCTTAATGTGTTGGTGAAAGGGTTCTTTTTATAGGCAAATGGATGGGGGCTTTCCTTGTTTGAGAAGGAGAACGATTTGTGTATTAATTGGATATCTTTTTAATTAGTATTTGATAAGGAAAAATCTTCTAATTAGGGAAGTGATTTTATTTAATTTGATTTATTCTTTTTTAATTAATGATATGATTTAGTTTAATTAGACAAGGGTTCCATGGGATTTATTTAATTTAGGTTGTGGATTTGGCTTGATTTATGCATGTGTTTAATGTGATTTTTGTTAATTATGAAGGCTATGGGCGTGTGGTTTAAGGCTTTGTTTGGGCGTGCGGGCTTGGTCCATTTATTGGGCTTGGTGTACGGTTTAGGGATATGTGGGCTTGGTTTGTGTCTTGCGAGGGTTTGGGCTAAGGTTGTGTTTTGAAACGGAGGTCCAACAAGCGAATCTGAAGCTAATCCAACGAGTTAAATCCAACACAGTGTCAATTCTTGACCTTTTCCTTCCGATGTCTGTTTCCCGCGGCTTTCACAATCAAAGAGGTAGTGTCTCCATAAGAGACTCATCATCGGGACTTACATGCAAAAATACAGTGCCTATAGTCGCCCCCACTTTGATGGGACTTGTGCAGTGTGTGACAATGACAATCCTATCAAAGTTATGCAATGCATTTTTACTTATCTGGCTCGCCATCTGTTGCTTAACTTACTTGTTATCCTGAGATGCTTTGACCTATGGGCTTTGTTCCCAAACTGTATTAAATATGGGCTCTGTTACCGAACTGTGTCAAGATAGGGCTTTATTCCCATGGACTTTATTCCCGAGCTGTTTTGAAAGTGGGCTTTATTCCTCTGGACCTTGTTCTCGAACTGTGTCAAGATAGGGCTTTATTCCCATTGGCTTTGTTCCCGAACTGTGTTAAGAGAAGGCTTTATTCCCCTGGGCTTTATTCCTGAGCTGTTTTGAAAGTGGGCTTTATTCCACTGGGCCTTGTTCCCGAACTGTGTCAAGATATGGCTTTATTCCCCTAGGCTTTGTTCCCGAACTGTGTCAAGATAGGGCTTTATTCCCCTGGGCTTTTTTCCCAAACTGTGTCAAGAGAAGGCTCTATTCCCGAGCTATTTTGAAAGTGGACTTTTGATGAGCGGAAAATATATCAATATTTACCGCCCCTTTTACCTAATATTTTGTATAGTTTCTCGAGTTTGATGAACCTTTTGATGTGTTTTTATTTATTTTGCAGATAAAAATAATATTGAGACTTAATGGAATCAACTCGGGGCTAAAACGATGAAATCTAGAGGAAAAATGGTCAAAAATGAAATTTTACTATACGCGTCACGAAGTGCAGTCCGAAATTCCAGTTTTGCGTAAGTTACGTATTTTGGCCAAAATATTTTCATCCGATATCCGATTGAGCTGATTCAAGTTACAAATTGAAGAAGAATCGAAGATCTACAACTTTGAAAGTGAAAATAATTTCGAATTCAGAATTATTCATGGCCGAAATTGATGAACAATATAGTATATTTTGTGTAACTACTATAGTCATTTACAAAATATAAAATAAAATTAATAAAATAAAAATTGTCAAACTTCCACCAAACATGCTTGAATGTTTGGTGCCATGTTTGGTGCCATGTTTGATGCCATGTCTTGTGGCATGTTTGGTGGAGTGTTTGGTGGAGCAATTCGTGGAGTAATCGGTGGAGAAATTGGTGGAAGCCTTTAGATTTTTCTATAAATACCAAGCCATTTCATTTGTAATTCTCATGCTTTCCTTAGGTTTTTGTAAGGAATTTAAGGATTGCATCTTGTTTGTATTTTATTTTAAGTATTTAATTTATGCATTTTTATTTTCAGTAGCAGTAGTTCTCTTCTTCTACTCCTTTCTTTTTATGCTTAGTAGTTAGATTTTCGTTGGGGGAAGGGTGAAGCTTTTATAATTTTAATTTAGATTAATCTCCCTTAATTATAATATAAAATTTATTATTCACTAAAAGGAATTACTGCCTTAATGGCTGGTTTTATTTATTTGGCATAATATGGCATCGCCTATATGGCTGGTCTTTAGGTGACAGATAATTACCGCCTATATGGCTGGTTTATGAACAAATAATAATACCGCCTTTATGGCTGGTTGGACTTCATTTAAATCTGAATTAATAAGGAATACTACATATATGGTCGGTTGGCTAATCACCGTTAAATTCTATATTATATTAAGGGAGATATCTAAATTATAAATAGTAAAAGTGGATCCCTAACCCCCAGCATTTTATTTTTATTCTAGGGAAGTGATGACACACAATACACACACTTAATAATTGATTTTCTTTTTATGGGTAGTTCTTTAGTTTGTTTATTGAGTCTTAAGCTTAATAAGTCTTGTTAACTGGCCATTAATAAGATTGATGGGGTAAATCTAAAATGAACTAGACATAGAGATTTTAGGTTTCAGCCTTAGACTTAATAACTCACGATCTTTCTTGAGGATAGATAGCCCTTTAAAAGATTTCCTTACAGGATAGGCATATACCTGTCGGGCGTGGGTAGCCATAATTGGAACTTGGTCTTAATGAATCCAGGTAATGTGGTTGACATAGGAATATGGTTCAATTGGGTTATACTGGGTATTTGCGTCTGACCATCGGAAGAGGCTTTTGCACACTTTCGTGTTCCAAGTTAGCAAACTGAATTAATAGACATAAGTGAGGGAATCAATTCATCTTTTTAACAGTATTGTGTGGAGTCACGACCCTAGATATTTTGAGTCTTTTTCTTATTTTCCTTAGTATTTTCTTTTGAGTCTTTTGTAATTTTCTTTTGTATTTTATTTATTTATTTATTTTAATTAAAGCAATTCCACATTCAACCAACCAAAGCAATCAATTCCCTTCTCCCTATAATTAGATACTTGTAAATAAATAGATTCAATAATTAACAACAACAGTAGGAATTAAGTCCTCGTGGGATCGATATTTTTATACTACTTGAACGATACGTGCGCTTGCGTTATACACGTGTGTTTGCACCGGTCAACTTTATTCCCCTGGGCCTTGTTCCCGAACTGTGTCAAGATAGGGCTTTATTCCCCTAGGTTTTGTTCCCGAACTGTGTCAAGATAGGGCTTTATTCCCCTAGGCTTTGTTCCCGAATTTACTGAATGTAGGCTTTATTCCCGAATTGTGTTAACTTTGGGCTTTGTTCCCTGGATTGTGTTGAATGTGGGCTTTATTCCCGAACTGTATTGAATGTGGGCTTTATTCCCTGACTGTGTTGATTGTGGGCTTTGTTCCCTGGATTGCGTTGAATGTGGGCTTTATTCCCGAATTATACTGAATGTGGACTTTATTCCCTGGATTGTGTTGAATATGGGCTTTATTCCCGAATTGTACTGAATGTGGGCTTTATTCCCTGACTGTGTTGACTGTGGGCTTTGTTCCCGAACTGTACTGAATGTGGGCATTATTCCCTAATTGTGTTGAATGTGGGCTTTGTTCCTTGGTTGGCTTGCATTTTCCGTTTTCTCCTTTTTTATTCGTTGAAACCTGTGAATGCAAAACAAAACAAAAAAAAAGGATGCAAGTGCGTTACGTGTATACATGCATGCATGAATGAATTTCCTATTCCATCGGGTTAGGTATTATGCAAGTTCCACATGTGGCCTTTGCCTATAATTGTCTTTGGTCGCCCTCTGGGTCTGCTTATAGTTTCTTCCTGCTGGTTCTTTTCTGGTGATTGCTCAGTCCTCTCATGTCTCATGACTCAAGTTCTCGGTACATCCCTTATTCGTAGGGTGATAGACTGGTCGCCCCCAGTCTTGGCTTAGCTTTCTGTTCTTCACTTCTTGCACTAGGTCAAAGTAGATCATGTGATGTCACATTCCAAAACTGCTGATGATGTGAGCCTCGACCCTGGGACTCATCCCAAAACTGATACTGGTGCCGATGTGGGCCTCGACCCTGGGACGCATCCCCAACACTGATACTGATGTTGATGTGTCTCCATACCCGAAATTCCATACCCGGCAAAACTGATACTGATGTTGATCTATCTCCATACCCGGAGTGTCATACCCGGTAAAACTGATACTGATATGGGCCTCGACCCTGGGACTCATCCCAAAACTGATGCTGACAACGCGAGCCTCAACCCTGGGAGGCATCCCCAAAATTGATACTGATGGTAATGTGGGCCTCGCCCCCGGGACTCATCTTAAAACTAATACTGATAGGTGATGGTTCATTTCAACACGATGTGTTGCCTCTCACAAGATAATCCTGATAGCTAAACATATTTTTGTCCTCAATGGATGCTTCGCGTCGAAACCAGAGAACTTTCAAAGTACTTAATACACTCAGATCTGATCGTATGAATGAGTGATCTGAACTAGAATTTTAGTGTGTGTGTGCCAGGGCTCTTTTGCAGTTTAATCCTTAAGTAAGCCAACTCGATGATATTTTCTCGGAGAATTGGATCAGCGGGTCAAACCAACCTAGATGTCTTAATCATACTCTGTGATTACTTCGTCATAGTCAAACATGATATGATCTTCTTCTTTTTTCTCTTGTCTATTTCTTTTCTTTTTGAACTTTCTTTTTCTTTTTTCTTTTCTTTTCTTTCTTTTTCTTTCTTTAACACACCTACCATTTAAGGTAGCGTTTCTCCTCATGGTGGTCCTAATACTCACCCATGGGTAGCTTCACGCTTATCGGTTATAGGCGGTCTATTTTTTTCTTTTCATTGCAGAGACATTTTCTTTGTTTCCAACCATATCATATATCGTAGCATAAGTAAGCCAGGATGGACATCCAGGAAAACGGTCATTCACTGATCCACCATCTCTTCAACTAGTCATCTTGCCAACTACTCAGACTTCTACTGTTGAGATCTCGTAATCAAGTGCTCGTGAGTCTAGCCGAGATCTGTCCATTCAGAGTACCGGACGAGAGCACGTCTCGCATTTATCATTTCTAAGGTTTCTCCCTACAGCAAACAATTGTCATCACCGGACATATGCCTAACCATCAAGGACTTCTTTTTTTTTCTTTTTTTTTGGGCCGCCCAATGGTCTTCTGTTTCTCGGCTTCCTTTTCCCAATATCCATGTTTGCTAAACTCTTCTTGACAAGTCTTTTTTTTCTAGCCCAACGGATATCTTTGATGGCTTTTATGACATGGGACTAACATGATGCGTTTATGCATGAGATGCGTGCAATGTATAGAATATATAAGTTAGCCCATTATCATTTTAAAGTATTTAATCATGCCATTGCGCGGTGCAAACTTGTCCCAGTTGAAAAGGCCCAACAGTTTTACATTTTGCGATAACATGGCTAAACAACTTCAAATGATAAGAGGCCCAAAAATAAAATGGCCCATCGACATTTTAGAAGCCTTTGGCCCAATTCTCAAAAGACTCAAACACGTCCCAGTTTAAATGGCCCAACAAGTTCACGTCTCTTGACGAGAAGTCCAACTGGATCCAAATGACGACGGTCCAAAACATAAACATTTGGAAATAATTTCTACTAGTTCTACGACTAAGGTTCACATGTGGGTTTACGGGAGTGCGGACAAAGGCTCTTGCTGACGAAGGATTACCCACAACTAGGACTCCCACTCAAGAGTTCAAGCGACTTAGTGAGCGCACCTTTTTTATACCTTAAGGTAATGCCAACGAGTTATGGTGTGTGACTAACTGTCAAATGAATTTCCCATTGTAGATTCCCCAGAGAGAGGGTGGAGAGAACTCTCTTAAATATCCAAGTCTCTTAGGCTCTTATCACCTTGGTGACAGGAATGAACAATGAGTCCTCCAAATTAGTTTGTCACGATGAGCTACTGGTAATGATTATCTAGGTGCCTTCACACTTTTTCCTCAAAGAAATGTAGTGAATGAAGGAAGACACCAAACCATCACCTAGACTTAACAATGCCTTTTATTAAACCCCCTCAACCCACTATAGACACGGTTAACTAAAGCACAAATCATAATCACTACAAGACATTTTTTTTGCCATTGCTTCCTTAGATGCTTCCTACAACTAAACAAGAGCACTGAATATTAAAAACTTTTCGCTTACAACTCATGATGGTATGTTACCATGCATATTGATAATACATGTCAACTGAACATATGAAGATCCATTTAGTCAGTATTTGGAGAATTCAAAAATTAAATAATTGATGAGCGGAAAATATATCAATATTTACCGCCCTTTTTACCTAATATTTTGTTTAGTTTCTCGGGTTTGATGAACGTTTGATGAGTTTTTATGTGTTTTGCAGAGAAATAAAGTATTGGGACTTAATGGAATCAACTCGGGGCTAAAATGATGAAATCCGGAGCAAAAAATGGCGAAAATGAAAATTTACTATACGCGTCACGAAGTGCAGTCCTAAATTCCAATTTTACGCAAGTTTGGTATTTTGGCCATTACATTTTCATCCGATGTCCAATTAAGCTGTATCAAGTGCCAGATTAAAGAAGACACAAAGATCTACAACTTAGAAGATTTAAATATTTTTGAATTATGAAGTTTGGAAGATCGAAATTAATGAATAATCTAGTATATTTTGTGCAATTACTATAGTCATTTTCAAAATATAAAGGCTTCCACCAATTTCTCCACCAATTGCTTCACCAAACATGGCACCAAATCCTCCACCAAAAATGCAAGCATGTTTAGTGGAAGTTTGACAATTTTCATTTTTTATTTTTTTATTATTATTTTGTTTTGAAAATGACTTTAATAATTATTCATAACACACTTCCGGATATTTTATCCATTTCGGTCATGGAAACTTCACAATTTGAAATTATTATAAACTTTAAAATTATAGATATTTGAGTCTTCTTTAATCTGGAACTTAAATCACTTCAATCCGTTATTGGAGTAAAAAGTTATGGCTAAAATATGAAAATTGAGCAAAGCTCGAATTTCCGAAATTGTACTTCGTTAGAACGCCATTTCAAGTTTTCAATCTCCAAAATCAAAATATCAAGTGTAGTTTTTGCCCTTATTTGTTCCACATTTCGTCCTGATTGATTTTATTAAGTCCTAATTTTATTGTATCTGTAAAATAAACTAAAACACATCAGAACGTTCATAAAACTCAAGAAACTAAACAAAAAATGAAGTACAAAGGGCGATCAATATTGATATATTTTCGATTCATCAGTCATCTAGAGGCTTTGCGTTTGTGATGCATTCTATGTAGCGTTCGAATGTAGCTTGTGTACATGTTTGTGGAAGGTTTGTACTAGGGTTCGAACGAGAACTTATTTACGTTAGTGGCGAGTTTGAGTGAGCGTTAGAATATAACCATCCAGAGACCTCACATGTGTATCACGTTTGATATCTCATTCGAAATCGACTGTGTTCGTCTCATGTTCGTCTAGCGTTCGAACAACAAGAGGAAAATCAAACAAATTTGGACACTTTTAAAAGAGAAATTCAAACATCTATATAAAATGGATCTAATACATACACAAGGGGCATGCACACGTAAGAGAGAAAAGAGAGGCCATGACCTGCCAACCACCCACACCGGCCGCTGAGCCACCAGTGACCGGAGTGTGTGGCCACTGTGCATTGGTGGGTGGCCGACGTCGCTCCCAAGAATCCCAAAAATGGCGAGAGAAAGAGAGAAAAAAGAGCGCGATCAACCCATCTTAGAATTGGTACGTTCCTTCGATTCACAGGGCGAGCCACCTACCAAATTGAAGTTTATAGAGCATACTTTGAGGGAGTGAAGCTGGTTTTGTCAATCGGTGTTTGGATTCATGGGATACGGAGCAAGAATACATGGTGAACAGTGGTATCCACGACCTCAAGTGCTCTGATTCGGGTTTCGTCAGTTCCTACACGCTGTGAGAGGAGTGTGTCGGTGTCACCAGAAGCTCGATTCGTGGCTCATTTTGGCAAATAAGTATCTTTTTTGAGTTAGTTTTGCTAATTTCCCTAAATTAAATTTATTTTGCATAAAATTTCTCATGTAGCTTGTTGAATGAACATAACATTTGACCCTTAGGGATGAGATACTCTCCTTGGTGAATCAATATAGCTTGTTTCCCTAAAAATTGCATATAATAGTTTTAGTATCTCTAAGCAATTTCAGAAACTGAAATTGCGGCAACCAAAAAAAAAAAGATTCAACCATAAAATCTTTGAAAATAATAGAAACACATTTGAATTACACAGATCCAACCACAGATGCATTAAAGCAACATTGCTTTAATAGCATCTGTGGAGCCACATATGCTATTAAAGTAACATTACTTTAATGCATCTGTGGTTGAATCTATATAATTCAACTTATCCATATCATTGTTCCAAAATCTTTATATATCTATGAGGAATGTAAAATAAATAAAATTTAGCACTGAGATATTCAGTACAGAAAATCCAAATAAATAATTGCATAAGTTCAAATTCAACACTTCATTATAAATAATTTGTATTTTGCAAGCACACTCAGAGAATGCAACAAACAAACCCAAAAACTGAAACTGATGGAGGGCCCTCCATTCCACCCTTGCTTTGCGGTAGTTGCTTGAATACGGATGCAGTTCAATTCTGCGTATTCTGAAAGTGCAATTGTATACATAGCATTTAGAATTCAAACTTGGCAAGCGCAATCCAGATGTATATATGAGAAATTTCTGAAAACATATTCAATTAAATATGTACCACTTCTTTGAACAATTGCTGTATGGTGGAATTAAGGTCTCCTTCCCAACGCCCTTCATCATCATCATCATCATCATCATCATCATCACCACCACCACCACCACCACCATCATCATCATCATCATCACCACCATCATCATCATTATCATCATCTTCTTCTTCTTCTTCTTCTTCTTCTTCTTCTTCTTCTTCTTCTTCTTCTTCTTCTTCTTCTTCTTCTTCTTCTTCTTCTTCTTCTTCTTCTTCTTCTGCTCCTCTTCCTCCTCCTCCTTTAATTTGCAGTTTATGTAGCTTTGGTGTGGATAAGACTCCCTGAGAAAAAGTCTTCATGTTTGGGCACTCTTTCACCACAACTCGCTTCAAGGATGGAAATTCAATAGTGTAATCCCCCCAACAGAAGCTTGTTAGGCTTGGCAAAAAATCAAGTCCCAAATATTTCAGTTTCATGAAAAAAATACACTCTTTCTTCACTTCTTCTCCAACTTCTTGTATGATTTTTTCTAAGTTATCGCATTTTGATATTTGAAGAGCTGTTAAACTTTCGAAAACTTCCTTAGGTTGAGAATTTTCCCTCCACAGATACAACAGCTTTGGCAGTCTAGACAACTTTAACGCTGTCAGGCAGGGGAGCAAAACCTGCAAATCAACCAAAGTAATGAATGAAAATATAAATAAAATATGTTACCCTTAAAACACATCAATCTCTGATGTTAAATCTAATATTGATTAGGAAAATAGAAATGTAACCTTACATATTTATAGTTTACATCATGATCCTACTGAAAAATTACTTAATTATAGAATTAATTGATACCATTAAATTAGATAAAAATACGGGCAGATAAATTAGATTTAGATAGTTTAGTGAAATTACAAAGATCTACAAAGAGGGAACTCAATAATAATTATTACCTTATTTCTATTAAAGAATGGTTGTATATCAAGTAGAAGGAAGTTCTCCTTTGAGGTCGTTTCTTGAGATTCTTTGTTTGCTATCATAGGCACGGATGTAGAATTAGAGATAAATGCTTCCATATTAGGGCAATTTCCAATCCTCAGATACGATAAGGAAGGCAGTTCAATTATATTCCCGATAAAGTTGCAAAATCTTTGGAGTTTTGGAAGTTCAATGAGTTTGAGCACCTTAAGTTTTGGAAAAATTGGCCAAAAATATTCATCAACATTTAGCTCTTCCAAGTAAAACACCTCTTCCAAGGAATCACAATTACATATTTTCAGGTATCTCAAATTATTCAAGCACCGTAAAAGATGCATTGAAATAGCACTCGACATATCCATGCAGTTATCCACTGTTGTGATTCACCGATCACTTTAGAGTGTATTTGAGGAAAAACCGAATTCAATATTATTACAACAAGAATAATATTCAAAGTTTACAACAAGAAACTCACAAAAAACCTCACACACTCTCAAGCTTTCTACTTGAAGCTTATACACTTTGGGATACTAAAACAATTGATGCATGGCTCAATTTATAAGGCTCAAAACCGCGTGAACAGTGTCACGCGGTTTTGAGCAAGCTGGCAAAGTTGCCAGCTTCCCAAACACTGGCTGCAGCTGGCCAACTTGGCCAGCTGCAATATGCACACACACACGTTTGCATGCCCTGGCAACCAACAAATCTCCCCCTCGGTGAAGATTTTCCAAATCTGAGCCGACCATCAATCATCTGAATCGGATCCTCCAAAGGATCCTCCCCTGGCTGCATCTGTATGACTGCCTACGTACCCTGAGTTGGGATCAAGCCAATCGTAGTTCTCTGTATCATCTGACAGTTATCTGGTTATGTCTCTGCACAACTCTAGCTTGTCCCGATCATCGTCGTTTGTTGACATGTCGGCTGTGTCTCTGCACAGCACACTTCACTGCATCTCTGTACAGTATTCTCCTGCTATGTCTCTGCATAGTACAATCCACTGTGTCTCTGCACAGTAATCTTCTGTCATGTTTCTTCACCCGTTTATTCTTCAGTGCTTTCTTGCCTTTGGGAAACTCTCTGGCTCCCCCACATCAGTAAGCAGAATATATTCGGATCCCGGATATCTGGTTGATGGAATCCTGCCTCGCTCAGATCTTCTTGTCTGAGGTCTACTGGTTTCAGGAGGTCTGTCATCATTCATCTCTGTGAATGATCTTGTAGCTTCTAGTGGAGTGGGTTGCGGCTCCCCCTGCTCAACACTTTCTTCTGTAATCTCTGATGGAACAGGCTGTGACTCCCCCTGCTCAACATCTCTATCTGCCTCCTCTGGTTCTGCTTCTGGAATTTCCTCGTGCACCCTATCTGTGGCCAATTGTGCTGGTGCTGGGTCTGGATTTCTGTTGGCACTGGTTTTGGAAGACATTCTGGGCATTTCAATGTCTTCAATTGTTCAGTCTTCAAGAAACTCTACTTCCTGGCTTCTGATGACCATCTTCACCTTCGGATCCCATAGTCTGTATCCAAATTCTTCATCTCCATAGCCTAGGAATATACATGGAGTTGTCCTTGCATCGAGCTTCTCCCTGAGCTCATTGGATACATATACAACGGCTAAACAACCGAATACTCTAGGGTGAGTGTAGGAGGGATTCTTACCAGACCACAATTTCTCCGGAATCTCCAAGTTCAACGGTTCAGATGGTGATCTGTTTCATCAGGTAACAGGCAGCACGAACAGCTTCTCCCCAGAATGGCTTTGGCAGCTTAGCCATACTGATCATTCCTCTGACTTTCTCCATAATGGTGCGGTTCATGCTTGCAGCGACACCATTATGTTGTGGAGTGTGTGGAACAATTCTCTCATGTCGAATCCCGTGTCTCCAGCAGTAGGCTTCGAACTCTGGAACTGTACTTGCCTCCAGCGTCTGTGCGAAGGCACTTCAGCTTCTTCCCTGTTTCATGCTCTACCATGGCGTGGAACAGCTTGAATTGATCTAGGACCTGATCCTTCGTCTTGAGGAAATACACCCAGATTTTCCGTGAAGCATCATCGATGAAAGTCAGAAAATACTTGTTACCACCTAATGAATCAACCTCCAAGGGACCACAAACATCAGAGTGCACCAGACTGAGCAACTCTGATCTTCTCTCTGAAGAAAAATCAAATGAGACTCTGTGTTGCTTACCAATTGAGTAGTGGTTGCAAGGACCTCGTGCAGCATCCTTGGTAAGCTCCTTCTCGTTCAGGGTAGACAACCCTCTCCCACTCATGTGTCTGAGTCTCCGGTTCCACAGATTTTGAGAAGCCTCTTTTTCAGCTACTTTGAGGCTGTCTGCACAAATCTTCACATGAGTCTTGTATAGTGCGCCGCAAGCATGTCCTCGGGCGACAACCATGACACCTTTCGTCATTCTCCATGTGCCATTTCTGAAGTGATTTTCATAGCCCTGTTTGTCAAGAGCTATCCCCGAGAGTACATTCAGCCGAAGTTCTGGAACATGCAGGACATCCTTCAAGATCAATGTACACCCGACATTTGTCCGCAACTGAATATCACCTATTCCTACTATCCCAGAGGAACTGATATTTCCCATCTTCACTGCTCCAAAGTCTCCCGCTTTGTAGGTTGTGAAGAAATCTCTGTGAGGAGTGACGTGGTAGGATGTGCTGCAGTATCTACCACCCACTCAACATCTGGGTTGCGTTGTGAAGGCATGTCTCTTCCTGTATGGAGCATATTGCTACATCTGCTTGGACAACACCAGTGTCTCTCCTTCGTCATTCTCCGGCTGGTGATTGCCTTCTCTCTGCTCTCGTTGCAGTTTTCGGCAATTCTTCTTTAGGTGGCCTACAATGCCACAATGGTAGCACTTATAGGTAGGCTTCCTTCCATCTGAGGATCTACCCCTGGTTGTGCTTCTGCCTCTCTCTCCGTTTCTTCCTTGATGTCTTCCTCGAGTCTCTGTGATGAAGGCTTCTGTCTGTTCTAAGCCAACATCTTTTCTCCTGAACTCCTCATTCGACAGGGCATCTTTTACCATAGGCATGGTAACTTTACCTCCTGGAGCGGAATTGCTGAGAGTAACCACCAGTGTCTCCCAGCTATCAGGAAGGGAACCGAGTAGCAAGAGGGCTTGAACTTCGTCTCCCAGTTGCATGTCTACTGCAGACAACTGATTCACCAGGCTTTGGAACTCGTTGGTGTGTTCTGCAACGGAAGTTCCACTCCGTAGCTTCAGGTTTACCAAACGCCTCATGATTAAGGCTTTATTCCGAGCTGTTTTGGCCTGGAACATGTCTTCCAATTTCCTCCACATTCCATAAGCATCTGTGTCCTGTGCTACATGGTGGAAGACACTGTGACTGATCCACTGCCTTATCTGACCCAAAGTTCTGTTGTTTAGTTTATTCCAGTCATACTCCTTAGCAGACTCTGGTTTCACTCCCTTCAACTCGATGACATCAAACAAATCTTTGCAATGCAAGAAATCTATCATCCGAGGTCTCCAGAGGGAGTAATTAGTGGCAGCCAGTTTAATCATTGCACCAGAATGAGAATCATCCATCTCCATTTAAGTTTTAAAGTTTAAAATGGGAATACACTAAAATCGGGTCTGAATTTCACAAATCGGAGGTCACCGTTGCGTCCGGAACGGTCGAAAATGGTGGAATAGACACTTCTTTTGGTCTAAATCCGACACAGGGGCTGATTGGTAAATTCCTAAAACTTCTGGGGCAAAACTGTAAATTTCAAAACTTCAGGGGGCTGAATGAAATTTACCAGGCTGCTGACGTGGCGCTGACGTGGCAGTGCTGACGTGGCAAGGTGGACCCAGTTTGCTGACGTGGCGGCTGACGTGGCAAGCTGACGTGTCAGGTGACGTGGCAAGCTGACGTGGCATGTGGAGACCCGTATGCTGACGTGGCGGACAGGTGTCGCTGACGTGGACGTGACGTGGCGCTGACGCGGATCGTCTTCAACCTCTGGCGCGCGTGAGGCGCGTGGCGCGACTGGCGGCGCGTGGGAAGCTCTCTGCCTGGCGCGTGCGACGCGTGCGGGATTCTGGGACGTCGGTTCGGTCGCCGGAAAATACCACCGTGCTCGTCTCGACGTGAACTAGCTGATGGTGTGCTCAAAGTTGATTTTTGACAACTTTGCCGGAACTCGAATTTTCCGAACCAAACTCCGTTCTTCGGTTTTTCGATCCCAATGAAGAACCAAAGCTCATGATACCACTTGTTGTGATTCACCGATCACTTTAGAGTGTATTTGAGGAAAAACCGAATTCAATATTATTACAACAAGAATAATATTCAAAGTTTACAACAAGAAACTCACAAAAAACCTCACACACTCTCAAGCTTTCTACTTGAAGCTTATACACTTTGGGATACTAAAACAATTGATGCATGGCTCAATTTATAAGGCTCAAAACCGCGTGAACAGTGTCACGCGGTTTGAGCAAGCTGGCAAAGTTGCCAGCTTCCCAACACTGGCTGCAGCTGGCCAACTTGGCCAGCTGCAATATGCACACACCACACGTTTGCATGCCCTGGCAACCAACATCCACCACCAGGTCGCTTAAATTGTTGAAACAGCTGACAGGCAGTTCTTGGCATGCCATATTTCCCTCAAACTTGGAAACAAAGAGAGTTCCAAATAATCTATGTTGTTGAATCCAACCTAAGAAATATATAGATATATATATTATTTATATATATATATATATATATATTGCATTAGTTTAAAAATAGGCAGATAACATTTTTTTTAGCATATATATATAAAGAACAAGAGTAATGAGCATATAATGATGTTAATTGTTATGAGTGTTTATGTATCTTGGAATTGTCTTTTGAAAGAGTGTGCCTCATAGACACGTGCTTTTAATAGAAACAAGAAGAAGGAACGATAGTGAATCAATTCAGAACATAAATTGTTGCAGATGGCCTTCAGCTAGATAATCAAACAGAGATCTAAGGGACGAACAAGACAAAATCAATTAACAAGCAGGGAGATGCATTGGCAATTACACATACCATTTCTTTGAACATTTTCTGTATTGTGGAATTAAGGCCTCCTTCCCAACACTCTTCACGGTCATATAATTCACCATCAATTTCTTCTTGTATTATCACTTTATGTAGTTTTGGTGTGCGTAATTCTCCATGAGAAAAAGTTTTCAGATTTGGACATTCACACACATCAACTTGTTCCAAGGATGAGAATTCAAGTGTGTACAGCTTCCCCAAACAAAAGCACGTAAGACTTGGTAAATGATAAAGTTCCAAATGTTGTAATTGGCTGAAAACCATATGATCCTTTTGTTCTTCAACTTGCTCCTCTATGATTTCTTCTAGCTTTTTACAATACCTTATATCCATTTTTGTAAGGTTCACCATACTTTCAGCTATTGACAATGTCATCAAACTTCTCAACCCATTACATCGATATATTTGCAACTCTTTCAACTTGCTCAAAGAATCAGAAGCTTGCCATATTTGTCCCAAGTTATCCATATTCCTTAATGAGAATACCTCCAAACTTGGAAGTCCAACCTGAAGTTAAAAATTCAACACAATTAATTAATTAATTAATCAATCATTCAATTCACAACTTATATTTTAAGTCATACAGTTCCTATATGAACATAACAAACCAATGAATGTCTATTGCAGTACATTAACCTTTTTTTTAAAACTGAGATGATGCAAATCCATTTTTTACCATTAAAATTAAGAAAGAGTAGAAGAAGAATTTTCCTCATTATTAACAAGACATGCTTTGATATTGCAAATGTTAAATGTACGATGAGTGACTGAAATCTTCTTTAATTTCTGAAAATCATAAAAAAAAATATATAAATAAATAAAAGATTTATGGAGAGCATATTTGAACTATTTAATTGCATTAAATAATAGCATAATTAATAATCATCATTTATTAAATTTGAAGATAAGAAGAGATAAAGAAATTTAAAGAGATAGTAATAAACCTAATAAAAAAAATAAAAGAAAACCTTTTCATCAAAGAAAGGTTGGGTGTTGTCTTCAGATGAATTCGTAGAGATGACTCTTCTCAAATTAGAACAATCATTAATCTCAAGGTAGTGTAGTTAGGAAAAACATTTCAATCAATTTTCCTTCATCTCTTCCTACTACCACTTCCATTGAATCAATTTATCTCTTCCTACTACCACTTCCATTGAATAACATCTCAATATATTCAGACGTTGGAGTCGCGGGAAATTATTAATCATTGAATATGAAAACAAATATTTGAGACCTCCACAATTTCTCACATTCAACTCTTCCAAGCTTGTAAAATTAACCCGCAATGCAAAATCGATTTTTTTTCATTCAACAAATGTCTAATATTCTTTTGGTGATTTAAAAGTAAGCATGATAATATTTAAAATAAAAAATTATCAACATGTGTAAATTTCTATTCCTTCTCATGAGGATATCATCATCCATAATAATTTCTTTGAAATATCATCAGATTTGTGCAAAGATTTCTTTTCAATTAAATGTTCATATATTGGAGTTGTAAGATGATGAATGACTGGATATCTTAGAATGAATATGTAGATTTTATATATAGATGATGGTTTTAAACGATACTTGGAATAAATATAGAATGACTGATTTTACTTGTAAATTTAAAATTGGTTGAAATAAAAATATTCAATTTTATCCAACAAACTTACCATTGGCGGAAAAATACTTGTTAGTCCATGACATTTGTATATGTCCAACTTTTTCAATTTTATGAAAGAATCGGAAGCAAGCTGGTGATGCCATATTTGTCTTAATTTATCCATCGACTTTAACATTAATACCTCCAATCTCGGGAATCCTACCTGAAGATAAAAATTCAACACCACAATTTAATTAATGACATAATCAATGATAACTTATAATATGATGGGATAATTTATACTTTAAAAATTTCTTTACATATTCTATTATTATGTACACTCGTTGTTTTTTATTGCCTAATCAAATAGGTTGTTCTGTTTTGAAAAGGATTATTAACCCTTCCACGCGTCTCAAGAGTTCGTTGGGAATAAACTTTGTTTATTAAGATATGTGTAAATTTTAGAATATAAATAATTTCGCCCCTTACAAAATTCACATTAAAAACATTAATTAAATTAGAAGATAAGAATAGAAGGAAAATAATGAGAATTAATCTGAATAAAATAATTTATAAAAAAATAAAAATAAAACCTTTTCATGAAACAGATGATGGATGTTCTCTTCCGATATGTTCATGGAGAATTCACTTGATTTAACTCTCACCACAAAACTTGTTAATTTTGGAAGAGATTCGAGTTTCAATTTCTTCAAATTTGGAAAAATAACCTGCAAGATAAAATTATTTTTGGTGTCTAATATTCTTTTGATGATTTAGGACTAAGCAATAATAATACTTAAAATAAAATTATCAATATGTGTAAATTTCAATACCTTCTCATGAAGATCATCCTCTGCAATGATTTCTTTGATTCCCAGTGTTATTTTTGGTTTTCCCGTATTGGGTCCTATAGCCAAAATAATATTTTAACCTCTGTCAATAGGTAGTTGTTGTTTTTTCAAAATAATTAGTTATAATCAATAATCGTACAATTACTTTCAACACGTACCAAAAATCATTTCCAATTTATCACAATATCTCACTTCTACCTCTTGAAGATGCAAAAGGTTTTTGGTCATGGAAAATGAGAAGAGATGCTTCAATCTGACGCATGCTATAACTGTTATAACCCTTAAATTGCTGAAAGATTGATTGTCTATGAGTTGCCTCTGACACACTTGCTCCAAGTTGATCAAATTAGAAAGATATAGTGACTCTAGCATGGGAAATACTTGGCAATGAAGGAGTTCTACTGAACTGACAATGTGTAAAATCTCAGAACAATTTTCTATATGAAGATGTTTCAATAATGGAAAACCTTCATTGTCGTCTAATTCATGAACGACATTAGGGAAACCCTCCAATTTCGTTAGATAAAGATCTTCAATTCCCTTCAACAGCATTTTCATCTTGTGAATCCCTAGCCCACCACATAACATAAATCTTGATGATTTATATTCAACATACCAGTGAGATATATCTCCTATAAGTATCCTATATCTTTCCAACTCTACGGACACCAAATCCCGAAGTATAATTTCAGCAACCGGAATACGTATCTCCAAAGTAGTTAGCTTAGACAATCCCTTCAACTCAACAAGGCTAGCATTTTCGCCTCCTTCAACCTTCTCCCAATGAGTAAAGCTATCCATATATAGCTCTTCTAATCGAGATAATCTTGATATGACATTCGATGCTATCACCTGAAGCCACAAACAATTGCTCAAATCTAGCAACTGTAAGCCTGTCAATTGTCCAATTTCAAGTGGCAACTGCTGAATATAGGAATCTCGAAAGCTGAGAATCTCTAAATTCCTTAGCTGACCAACTATTGCTATATCTTCTAGCCAGCAACTCTCTAAACACAATGTTTTAAGGTTAATGAGGCAACCAAGTGATGAAGGTAATGAAGGGACACAACGTATGTCATCCAAATGTAAAACCTGGAGTTCTTTCATCCCTTCAACAAAGAGATCTGGAATGATTGGTCTAGATCTATTACCCTTTGTAAATAACAATAACTTGAGTTGGGGACATTCCAACTGTTCAGGAAGCTCATAAAAATCTTCTTTACAAGATAGAGAAATAGAAGTTGGGCCTTTCTGTTTGATCTTTTCTATCTCTTTCTTCATCTTTGCAACATTTCTAATATTAAACATATGTTTCTCTGCCGCAATCAATACAGCAACAACATGAATAATGTCATGCATTTTAACTTCATCTTCAACATCACCATCCAACAATAAGCATGAGGTTTTGAGAGTGTCGATCAATGTATGCACTCTATTCCTTCCTTCTTCCAATGTGTAAACATTTTCAAACAAACCCAAACCCATACTATATCTTATTAAGCAACGAACTTTTATAAGTTGGCCTTCACTAAATTGACCACAAAGAAGGAACAGAGATTTTGCTTCGTTACTTTCCAGAAAGTTGTAACTCAACTCTATGGAAGAGTACACATTAGCATCCATTTCAGGAATTTCTCTTCGATTGGAACTTCTTAACTGTTTCAACGCATCCTTCCAAATTGCAAGCCCCTTATTTTTAAGTGCGTTTGCAACTGTACTCAGCGCAACAGGCAAACCTCCGCATCTTTCAACAATCTCATCTGCTATAGGATGAAAATCAGATCGTTTAGCTGAATCACCAACTATCTTCTCAAACAACTGCCATGCTTCATTCTTAGATAAAATTTCAATCGAGAAATTCTTCCGAGAATTCATTTGATTGCTCAATAAATCTTGTCTTCTAGACGTCAATATTATTGTGCACCGTCTTTCTTTCTCATCATTCTCAAAAGGAATTCCAACTTCCTCAAACTTAATTTTTTGCCAAATATTATCTAATACTATGAGAACCCTCTTTTCTTTCTTCAATCTTACACGGAGACGTTCAGCTCTGTCATGTACATTTTCATTCAGATCAAATTTCATGCCTAAATCATAAGCAAATTTGTTTTGAATTGCCATATGATCTGGGGTCTGTGTTACCTCAGCCATAACTACCTCATCAAACAAATTATCTTCCACCACTTGATTGGCAACTTGTTTGACTAGCGTGGTTTTACCAACGCCACCCATACCGTAGACCCAAATTATGTTGAACTTGTTATCCTTCAATGCCTCCATAACTTGCTGAAAAACTTTCATTCTTGAATCAAATTGCTCATAATCTTTGACATTCTTGAGTTTTGTCCTGTCTGGAGCAGGAAGGTAGGAAACTTTAGGGAAGTTGCCTCTGGCCAAGAGATCGGCACCTTCTTTTGCTGCCTTCTCCGCTTTCTTGCTGAGACTGTAACGCTTGAACAAATTCGGACACGACCCTTTGAAGCAACGCTTCTTGGCTTCATCTTCATAGCCATTGATGGGTTTTACAACTTTTTCAGTAAAGTCATCGACACTCTTCAGCCAATCTTCAACACCCTTATAAATCTCATCGCCTTGTCGTTTAGCATGGTTAACTGGTTGCTCCACCATTTCTCTTCTATATCCTACCTCCTCCACTTGTTTCTTTAAGCCATCTATGTAGCTCTGATACTTGAACATATAAGATGTCTCCTGTTGAATCTTCTTGACCAAATACTTTGCAGCTCCTACAATACTGGAAAAACCAGCAAGAACCACTTCTGCAGCCATTGTCCTGTTTCTTCTGAAATTTCATGAAAAATTAACAATGTAAAGCCAATCAACGGCCAACAACAGAAACAGAATGAAGGAAAAATAAACTATAAAATTAATATAAATGTGGTTTTTGACTAATGTTAATAAAGCAGATCACGACTACAAGAAAATATCAGAAACAGAATCAAGAAAACAGATTGATGGGCAGATCTGTTGAGTATTTTTTTTCCCTTCTGTTTCTTGTAGCTCTGTCTTCTAGATTGAGTATCTACCTCATAACAAGAGAAACCAAAAACAAAACCAAAACCAATTTTTGTCAGATCTTTTAGCATTAATTTTTCAAGATTTTTCTTATATTTTTGACTTGTCTCTAGATGTGAATAAAACGTTTGATCAGCAGCAGATCACAACTAAAGGTAAATGTAATAAACAAGAAAATGTGAGAAACAAAAGAAAAGAATTAAAGTAATTCTGATATATATATATATATACATACACACACTAAAAAGACGTGAATTCTGATGGACAAAAATATTACCGAAATCAATTTTTGGCAGATCTTGTAGCATTAATTTTTCAAGATTTTTGTTAGAGTGTGTTTGGTTGGGGTTTTGGAGGGAGAGGAGGGATTATTTTAAATTATGTTTGTTTGGTTTAATTTTTTGAAGGGGATGGAAGGGGAGCAAAATCCCTCCTAAACCAATTTTAGCTTTTTGGAGGGGAGAGAAAATGATGAATTAAAATTTTAAATGCAATTATTAAATTATCTCTACTTATATTGTTTTAATTTTATTTATAACAAATTATAAGGATAAAATAGTAAATTAATTTTAAAATCTCTCACCTCCCTTCTTGAACCAAACATATATCTAATTAAAAATTCTCCCCTCCCCTCCCCTTCCCTCTTTTTAAACCAAACATATATTTAATTAAAATATCTCCCCTCCCCTTTCCCCATTAAAATCCCTCCCCTCCCCTCCCCTGAACCAAAGGGACCCTTATATTCTTGACTTGTCTAGATGTGAAGAAAACGTTTTATCAGCAGCAGATCACAACTAAAAGTAAATATAAGAAACAAGAATATTTGACAAACCAAAGAAAAAAATTAAAGTAATTCTTAAAAGCTTAGGGAGTAAGATCAACTGAAAACCTGATTGATTGCAGATATGTGATTCTTGACTTGAATAAAGGAGATGCTTGTTATGGAGTTTTTTTCTTTTTTTTTTTTTTTTGATATAATTTATTAACAAGAGAAACCAACCCAGGCATCAATTACTGGGGAAATTAATTCTGCTTTTAATATTGGGTGGCCCCAACAATAACGTAGACTTGGACTCCACAGACAATACCCAAGTCTTTCTTATTTCCCATAATCTCACGAGTGATTCTTGGTATCATAATATATAACAGGTAAAATTATATTAAATATAAAAAGTATTTTAAATTTTAATTTTAACACGGGTGATATGTTATATATAATGTTTTTATATTAGTGATATGTGATTCTACTATTACATAATAGAATGTTATGTGTTGTTCTACTATTACATAATAATAAAAAATTCATCGTTTCTTTAAGATTTGAAAATTTTCATATATATAAGAC
>SKCR01023562.1:0-43727 GCA_019454045.1 Zanthoxylum bungeanum
GATGTCATTCTTTGCATATCTATACATCAATCTAATACGCATAATGACAATACCATTATAAAGTATGAAATGAAAAATGTAATTATTTTATTAATAAATAACAAAATGTATAAATCGGATTGGTACTCCAAGCATCAACTCCATCAGATGTAAATAACACTAACATTAGCATTATCATGCAATGTAGACATGGTTTATGCTTGGATTTCCATGGGTTTCAAAGAGAGACTAACAAAACCATGTAAAAATGCAAAACAAATGTTAGGGTAAAGTATGAGAGCTTACTAGGTGACGAATAACCCTCAGAATAGCAAAAAAAACATTCAATTACTTGTTCTCCAATGGTTGCCGAGAGGGAAAAAAAGAAAAAAAAATGAAGCTTGTTTTTTGTCATGAGTGAGGTGCGAGAGAAAGAAGAAAGTGGAGCAAAATAATCTAGGCCACAAGTCTTATTGATATTTCTAAATAAATATTGATAATTATAATGCCCAAATGTATTATTTCCGCTAATTTTGGTCACAACATAATAGCATAATTTGTTAACCCAAATTTGACTTAGTTACTCATGGAATTAGAGAAAATACTTAACATGAAAGTTATAGCCTCGTGTATGAGCTTTCAAACAGTACTAAAATAACTAAAAAATAATATATATATATATATATATATATATATAGTCAAAATATTAAGGATTGTTCATGAAAGCTGATATATTAAAAAAGGTACTGAAACTTCGGAAAAAATTATTCCGAACTCCCGGGAAGGTTACAAGGATTTAAAATCCATTAATACATGATTATATGCATAATAGCATATCATACATTAACAAAATGACTATGATAGACATGTTATGATAACCAGAGTGTTACAAAGTAGATTGTCTTCTCACATGCAGTCACGAGCAAGGAAATTATGCCTCTTGCATTAAACCTTGTTCCCTCAAAGGAAATGAAAGGTGCATGACACTATAACAGAGAGGAAAATCTTGCTGCTTCAGCTTTATCTTCCTGAATCTATCCCCAAATAAAATATCAGCACTGCTTCCATCATCGACAAAAATATGGTGTACTTTTGTGTTGCCAATCATAATGGAAGTTAAAATGGGTCTATATGAGGAAAATCCATTTCGGCTAAATCCTTCCTCGTGAATGTGATCGGGTCCCGATCTTCACTCACAGCCATAATTGTAGCTCTTAGAGCCTCTTCTACTTTGGACCTATTCGTTTGAGAGGCTTTCACGTGTTGTGCCCTCCCAGGCTCTCTGTACTCACTATTTGTTGACCTCACATAAATTTTACAAACATGCCCTAGATCAATCTTCATCTTCAAAAATTGGGAAGCCATTTCATCCATCACGAGTATTACTCAATGGATTATCATTACAATCTCCACTGGGGGCATTCATCTTCTGTTGTACTCGGTCCTGCCTCCCGGATCCTCTCCCGACTCTCGGATGGCCTGTCAACCTATTGTACTGCTACAGTTGGCCCTTCAGGAGTAAAATAATTACTGATCTTATGCCCTATATCTTTATAAAAGACACAATACAAGTTTCGATCCCTAGATTCTTTGGGCGGTTCGGATGGGGTTAGGTTATTTGAATAGACCAGAATCTTTGTTTGAGTTTGTGTTTTAGGTTTTTTATGGGATTTAGTCTCCGATTTGGGGTTCTTTGGTGGCTTAGGGATTTATCTATTTTTTGTGAAGGTTTCGAGGTGGCTGTTTGAGTTGGCTTGGGAGGTTCATCACTCCCATCAGTGATAACTACAACTTGCTGATCATCCAGCTACTTAAAATCTTTATATTCCTTAATTTGGATCCACTATTGAGTCTTCAAATTCACTTCTTCCCTGCTTTAGAAGTCTTTCCTAGTAATATACTCCGCAAAATGGGTATTTTTCCGTAGGGATTTGTCATAGATCTTGGCAGTTAATCTCGTGTCGCAATCATTGATCTGCAACAAGAATTGATTAAAACCAAAGATATTGATTTGTGCAAGAAAGTCTTTATTGTCTCATTTGGCTTCTGCTTCAAACCAAAGATAATGTCAATCATCTTCATAGGGCATCTAAAAATGGTGTAGTGCACCAAGAAATTCTCACAAATGGTCTGAAAGACTCTAATGGAATTGGGAGGATGGGATCCAAACCATTATAGGGCTTCCCCCTCCAAGCTAGTAGGAAAGGCCTTGCAATACCAGACATCATCACTGGTCTCTAGACTCATCTTCTGCCTAAAATGGAACATGTGTTATTCCGGATCCGAATTCTCCCTGAACATCCAAAATGTAGAGATCTATACATTCTTGGGTTTCTCCACGCGCAAAAGCTGATGTGTGAAGGGAGAATTGTTGATTCTCTGAGTTGTTTCGACCACGTTATCATGTGATACTCTGGATAGTAATGCTTGGGCAGAAGTCCCAAGCACACTCTTAAGCTCCTGTCTCATAGTGTTTTTGAGTAAAGTATCACTCTGATATGTGGAGCACCTGAAATATTCCTGATGAGCTGGGGAATTATCCTTTTCACTAGTAGAACTCTTGAAACCATAATTCCGGAAGGGATGTCACTATGCCTGCCGACATATGTCACTGACTCTGGCTGTTTTCCTTCAAGGATTCTGAACCTCTCGGCCATCATTTGGTTCACCGGAATGGTATATTCTAAGGCTAAGGTTGCCCTTTGCAGCTTCTACTCCAAGATCTCTTGTATTTTCGGGGCATCAACTATCTCGAAGTCTACATCTTGCTTTTGAACAACCAACGATTCTGATCATTGTCCTTCGTCAACCATTTTAGCACCATTTTTCTAGTATTCTCACTTTTACCTTCAATTTCTCAAAAGATTAGTTTTTCCAAGGTCTCATGGTGATGGTAAGTATACTCTATATCACACATGTGTTGTGCTCATGAAAAATTGGGAGATTATTTTCTTCAATTTTGATTTGCGAGTAAATTTTCAAACATGCTGTTGGCTCTAAAAAATTTAGGTTGTGCGCGGGCGTGCTAGAGAAGTAAGTCCTCAATGTGAAAAACTCACTTCTAACTAATGACTGTAAAAATAAGTTCTCCAATTAATGCCTGCAAATGATATGCAATTGAAATCTAGGATTATGCTAATTAAGAACTATTGACTCTAGAAATTGGAATTGGAATTTAATAAGAAAATGAGTATTACTGGAGGATTGACAATTTCATGCTTGCTCATGGAAGAAATTGATCTTGGATTGTTATAATTAGTCTGAAATTATTTATAGTGCAAACAATGCCCTCTGCATGCATTTGGCTTAACGGGCTAAATTGCATGTATTTAAATTTAACCCCTAAATTTCCAAGAAATCTAAAAATTACTAAAATCTTAAATCCCTAAAATCAGACTTGCCCTCTTCACCTATCTCCTCATCCTTCACGACAACACCCAATTCTATGTGTTAAGGAATATGGAATCAATATCTAAAATAGAATTCCTATTACCATTAGGATTTATGGTTTTATTTCGGGATTTCGCTCTGATACCATGTTAGATAATGAAAGAAAGTCTTGAATTCACTCTATATGAATTTACAATGGTAAAGGCCTATATATATAGGCTACATAGAAAACCAAAATAGAAAAAGAATCATATTGCTATGAACAATAATAATGAATATAGGAAATCTTCATCTAATAGGGAAATATAATAAAACCATAAATCCTATTAGATATCGATTCCATATTCCTTAACCACCCCCTCCCCCCCCCCCCCCCCCCCTCTTCAAACTCAAGCTGGTAATGAAAGAGTAAGCTTGAGGTTGCATCTTGAAATTGGAAAACGGGATTCTAAAATAGAATTCATATTTTAGATATTGATTCCATATTCCTTAACAACCCACAAACACCAACAACATGGCAAAAGGCTCGCCGCCGTGCACACATGCTTATTCTTCAAACAGCTCACACGTTTTAAACTAAGAATTCGCCATGGTTATCGCTTCATCTCCACTCTCTTCCATAGATCCGACGACGTTAGCAGCCATGGCTTCCTTGTACTGCACCGTCACTTTCTCGGCCACAACACCAATAGTCATGCCTTCAACAGCAACACTGACATCACACTCTCCAATAGTAGCGCCGACTTCCTGAGTCCCTACACCACTACGCGCTCAACCAGCAGAAACAGCTTTACATCGCTCCTCACAAAAAATAATGGCTTCACTAAGCGATGCTTCTTACTCTTCAGTTAAGCCGGAAATAATGGCTCCACCACCATCAGCCACGTCTTTAGCACCGTGCGCGTTAATGGCTTCTTCAACGGTAATAACAACAACAGCTTCAACTGCGGCTCCATTCATGGAAATCAAAATTCCACACAAGGCAACCATGGCTCCACTCACGTTAATCATGGCTCTATCAACATCGTCCATGGCTTCTTTAGCAACTTCCTCTTTGACCTGCTCCACAGCAATAATAATGGTTCTTTCACCAACGTCTATGGAAATGGCTCCTCTAGCGTCTGTAGCAGAGGCTCTATCATGTACAGCCATGACATCATCAGCCAAGGCTTCGTCACTTTTAACATTTTATTCATTGTCAGTATAATGAGCAACCACGGCTGGGACTTTTTCAACGACGCGTGTCGTATACTTTGCCATATTCTCCAGTAATAAAGGTTGCTCATCCATCATGCTCTCTAGGAACGATTGCATTAACAGGCGCGACTACTTCATTATTACTGTGTTATGACTGAACATTGCTTCACTAGCCCAAAGTGCTCTTAGTCATGATTTCACCACGTGCTGCTTCTTCCTCAGTTATGTGTGCTACCTTATCAACTATGACTCCTCCACTGCGCATTCCTTCACCAAAAACAGTGGCTCCATTAGGCTCGATGATTCCTGAGCTTTCGGGTTTTACAAAATTCTCTCCGGGTAATGCTTTTTCTTAAGTCTCCGGATTTGAAAATTTTAGGCTGTAACATGCTTGTTGGGATGGATTTGGCATTGTGAATATTTATTGAATGATTTGAGATTGCGGCCATTGTCCTACTATCTTTTAGACTTGAAAGGTTTGGTGGAAAAATTTTAGCTTCCTGCTAAAAAGAATTGAAATCGTGGGAATCTGGTAGAGGATAATAATTTCATGGGTAGCAATGTGGCCATTGGCACGCAATTCCTACCACTTTCTTCTTTTGTATATTTTCTTTTTGAAATTTCCTAAGAGCTCTTACTCATTCTTCATAAATGATATGTCTAAATTAGTTGCTCCAATGAATTACTGAGGAGTCATAGAAATCCTGAGTTTGTCGTTATCAAAAGATTACAGAAAATCCTCTAAAAGTTGGGGGATATCATAAGATCTTCATTTTAAAAAAAATATAAAAAACAAGCCATATGTTGGCTCTTAATTTATATTGAAAGTGGCCAGTTAGCCAACTCCAAATATAGTTAAAAAAAATGAACAAATATAGGACATAGCCATGTAGATGGCTAATGTGCTCAAAATATAATAAAAATAAAGAAAATATAATATGTAAATGGAGAGATTTTGATTTACCATAAATTGGAACACTGTTCTTTTTAGACCCTCAACGATCTGGATATGCTTCTTTTCCTTCTTATCCTCCAAGTGAAAATGAGAAGGATTTGTAATTCTTGCATTTTATGTTGTCTTTTCCTCATTTTCCTTCTGGGAGTTTAATGGTGGAGTCAGGCTTGTCATGATACAACCAACCGAAATGACAATTCCTCCTACCATGAAGCTATTCTTTACAGGCTCTTCCTTAATCATATTATCCGAGTTCTCTACTGATATCTTCAGTAGATTTACTATAAAATTTTGATTTTGCGTTCTCAGACTCATGTATCTCATCTTTCCTCATCAAGATAGCTTTTTGACGTAGAAGCCTCTGCTTATGGATTCGAGAGAGTTTCTGAGGAAATTTTTTGTGGTAAATTCCATGCCACTGGTTATTTGGCCTGACCATTAGAGGAGTCATGAATTTCGGTCCTCTCATCTGAAAATGAGATGCAAGAGGTGGTTGGGCTCTTAGAGGAAACCAAATTCTTGCTGCATATTCATTTCTATGGCTCAATCATGTTTTGTCTTCTTCTTGCACCAAATAAACTTCTTGGGAACCCATACCTTACAGATTATCCTTCCTGAATGGATTTCCGCAGCCTTTTATCTTTGTCTCAATTTGGCATCCAACGAATCATGCATAGATACAATTGGATGAATAATTTCTTTCTTATGTGGAAACTTTAATATATCTTTATCGATTATGTTCTGCACAATAATTTTTAACTCACAATGAGAATTAATTGCATGATTGCAGGAACTGTATACTTACATTGTATTTGTCCACCAGGTGTGGAATGTTGTGACTGTGAATTTTACAAAAATAACCATATCAGTAATAAATTGGTAGGCGAGCTTGTATCACTTGAGGCTCCAACAACAGGTCATGTTGGAATTTGAATGTTGTGACTGTGAATTTTAAAAGGAGTTAAATTCCTCTCAAATTTCTCCACCAGGTGTGGAATGATTCATTCTTGTATTTGCCCTACTATTGTAGGCGCAACTTCCTTATCATGAGACATGAACACGTTTTTTTCCCATATTATTTTCTGTTGATTGACTGCATCCTTCTAGTGGGTCCTTTCGAGTGTACCAATTTATGTGTTGGCTCTAAAAAAATTTAGGTTGTGCGCGGGCGTGCCAGAGGAGTAAGTCCTCAATGTGAAAAATTGACTTCTGATAAACGATTGTAATAATGGATTCTTCAAAGCCTGCAAGGGATAAACAATTGAAATCTTGGAGGATGCTAATTAAGAAGTATTGGAATTGGAAATTGAAATCGAAATTTAGTGAGAAACTGAGTATTATTGTAATTGAAAATCTAGTTACAAAAGAATGAATTATAAACTATCGACTATGACATTTATTGGAATTAAAGTACAATAAATAATTGAAGAAGGCATGTTGAGCTATTTTGATCGATGTGTTGTAGGTCCCTTTTTTTCTTGGCTCATCTTTGGCTTTTATAGCTTCTGGAAATATCTCTCTCAGAATGCCCATCAACTTCTTACGCATGTTCTGCATGTCTTGTTAACTTCATCTACTCATCCTCAAAGTCCATGCACTTTTCTGTCAACTTCCTCCAAGTGATTCTCAACTTCCTGCTACCAACTCTCCACATTCATCTATTCCAGGAAGCATGTGTTTGTAGATGAGTGATATTAGCAGGAAATGATTTTCTCTTCTGGCTTTGAATGTAACTTCCTCTATCAACTTCTCAACTTCATGCATGTTATGGAAACCAATTACTCATAATGTATGTGCTTGTGGAGGGGAGAAGTGACAATTTTCCTGCTTGCTCCTAGAGAAAACTGGTCTTGGATTGTTCTAATTGGTCTGAAATTATTTATGGTGCAAACACATGCAAGCATTCAGAATCGATTCTACCTTCCCTGATGCATGGCGCAACAAATATTATGATGATTCCCAGATATTCATACAATAGAGATGCATCATATCAATTAGTCTTGCATATTATGAATTATCTAATTTCCCAATGCATGGGCTGAAATTCAAATATGTCAGTTTTGTGTTTCTACGAAATACAATCATGTGTACGAGTTCAGGTTTCTTATTGAGTCGTCAGCCTTCGGCTACAATGAACTCACTCCCATCATTTCTTACTCAGCATACCCGAGAATACTTTTATAGCTAGTGTATGAGGCGGAACTTGGGTGCAATGAGTCACATGATTTTTCAGATGTAATATCACTGTAAATATTTATATAAATATTTACAAAAACACATTTTATTCAGAAGAAATTAAAAGGAAATTTACTTTCATTTTCGTTTTACATTCTCTCCTATATTATTATTTTTTTTATTTTTTTATTTATTTAATATTTGAATACTTCTTTCACAATAGTAGGAAGTATTTTATTTCTTATTTATTTATGACATGATTTTTCAAGTAATTATAATCGAAGAGGGGTTTGATCAGAGCATGTGAGGGGTGCTAATAGCATCAGCCTTTCACTATTTCAAATGGCCCATAACTATCATGTCCAAATCCGAGTTAAAAGCGTTGCTCATCATCAAACCGGCGTCGTTTCAACAGACAGTCTCGCTTATAGCCGCAGTCGAAGGTAAACAAACCCTAACTTGTTCAAATCACAGTTGACGGCAAATCCCAATCTGGTTCCATCACAGCTCGACCCGCGGCGGAGATGTTTGTTTTAACAATGCCGCTTCAGGATCCAATCTGATTCTTTATCAGGTCAATTCTGAACCAATTTTGAAAATTTTAATCGGCTGCTATTTATTGCATTAGTTTAGTTCATTCATCATGTTTCGATTCAATATTATTTTGTTGCAATATGGATATGATGGCAAAGTAAAAGGTCTGAGCAAGAAGAATTTATGTTGGTAGTACTGATGATGATTTTAAGTTATTGGAAAAAACATTTTAAAAATGTGACTGAAGGAGAGGGCCCCTTGTCCTTGTTTGAGATATTGCATTGTGACTTTCGCAACCTCTCCGACAACGAATACGCCATGCTTATTTAATATTTATGCTTGGTATTGGGTTGTATTAAAAGGCGTGGGTTGCGTTCTAGTATTGAATGTCAGCCTAGACTTCTCCCGACATTGTTTTGTTTTTCCCGTACTTTACACATCTATCAGCTGCCTACGCACTTCTTGCGTTGATCAAAATCTTATTGCTGATCCCTTGCGCTCTTTTATATATGCAATTGTGCTGTGTTTTTTCTTGTTTTGTTCATAGCTTTTTTACGGTTTATTATCTTCTGTCGAATGAATTGAAGAATTAATGACATTCGCTTCTTATTTACTACAATTTTGGTTGGTAAATTTACATTATAGTTTAAGATAACTCTTCTTTCAGCATATGTTACATCGAGTTAAAATACTTGCAAAGGTGATGTAAAGCATGTGTTGCTAGCAGTTGTTCAATATATCATATTTGCATGGCTTGGTAGTACATTTTAGAATAATGAGAAAGTTATTCTTGGTTGTGGATTAACATCTACGATGAGGTTCTTTTTCCCCATTTTATAATTTATCTTCCTTGATGGGAAAGTTCTTTCTGGATGTGCATTTCTGTCAGGCAAAGATATCTACAGGCTTGGCAAGAAATGCTGATCCTTGACGAGAAATCTCTTCCCATTGCCGTGCTTCTGTTTTTCCATGTTTTTACTTGCAAAATATGCATGATCACTGAATTGTTAGCATTCTCTACCATGATGCATGCATGTGTACGTGCATGTATAAAACAATAGGTTTCTCCGTCTCCTGCATTCTAATTGTTAGTATAATACAGGCTTATAAAATTGATATGACTTTGCGACAATTAAAAGTACATTACACAATTAGAAACTTGTACTGTTGGAGCAAATCATGTCCGTAATTGGTTGAGAGCCTTTAGTTTGATCTGCTTGCTAGCCTGCCTTTATATCAACATTTGTTAACTTGTCTATCAGCTGCTTGCAGTTACCTGTTTATCCGGTCTGTACTTTTTTTTTTGTCACGAGATATTGGCAGAGCTAGCAATGACCTTAAATCAGCTCGGCATGAATTTAATTTGTGGAGCCAATTGCGGAAGTAGCTCACTGAAGTCAGTCAGTTCATTTGCTAGACGGATGAATTTGGTTTTCCTTCATTTGTACACTAAATTTGAAAGTGATGGCAAAATTTGTTTGAAGCTTGGGTTGGTTTTCCACAAGCCTGTGTTCTTAAGCCAAGTATTAGCAGTTGCTTTAGTAAGAAAAGTAATACTTCTGCTAATATTTGTGGCCGAAATTAAAATCATTACCTGAAATTGTTAAATACTCTAGCAGTAAAGGCTTAAAGCTCCCTTTTATTGGGAATCCATATTTCTAAGGTGAGTAAATGAGCCGGGTTTTAAAAAGCCCTCCTTAATTTTAAGCTTGTTTATTTAAGTTTAGACTTGGGCTCCGTTTGGTATGACTTTTTAAATAGAGTTTCTGCAAGTAGAGTTTTTAGTAGTATAATTTTTTATTAAAAAAATTATGTGATTGGTTTTTAATGAGAGTTTTTTTTATTAAAAAATATAAAATTACTTTAATGGATAAATTTTTTAAAGTTGTATTATAAAATAATTGAATTAATGTTATTAAATAAAATAAAGGTATTATAGATAATTGAACTCTTTAAAAAAGCTTTTCAACCTCAACTCTTCAAAGCTTAAATTTTGTGCTTTTGTTAGTAAAGACAAAATATTTTTTTTAAATCCATAAAAGCTTTATTTTAAAACCAAACACAGAAACACTCACAACAAATTTTGAATAGAATTCTTGGGATTAAAAAAAGCAAGTTTGGTTCTATTAAAAGTTATACCAAAAAGGCATTATGAATTCATCAATGTTTTAAAAATTGTGTTTTTAAAATTTTGAAAACATTAATAACCACACTTAAACTGAAGGTGGATTTTTCAAATCCTGATTCATTTGTCTTGTCCACCGTATATATTTCTAGTTTGGTTTGGTTTTTTCTCTCGAATTGATCCGAACTATATATTTTTTTGTGAAACAAAACGGTCCGAACTAAGAATATAGACTGGATTTAATTGAACAAACCCTAATTTGGTCCCATAAAAAAAAAAAAAAAAAACACAAATTTATGACTTGCTAGTTACTAATGTAACTGAGATCCAAAATTGAAGAACATATTAAATAAAAAGTGTTTCAGCACAGTCGTTGCGCTGTCACTGCTTTTCGGATCATGCGCACGTAAATTATGCAACTGAAGCATTTTTTTTTTTTCAAAAAAAATGAAAGAATAAAAAATAAGCTGAGGATTGCAAAAATGACTTTAGGATTTGATTTTAGAGGTAAGAAATTAAAAAAATATATTTGAATTTATTAGTTTCTTATCGTTTAAAAAGGAACAAAAAGGGTAATGATTAGCACAAATAGGTTATAAATTCAAATAATTAAAACAATTTCAGGTAAAAGGGAGTATAATATTAAGGAATAAAATAGGCAATCCCGCCAATCTTTAACCAAAATTCTAAGAAATTAAAACAATAGAGAGAGATTAATTGAGATCTAAAGATTTGATTTTAGGAATTTGTATGTTTGCTTTTATACTTCATAATCCAATGTATATTAGATAGGAGTATAATATTAAGTTGTAACTGATCTAAAAATGCTGCCACATGTACTTTTTAACCATTTAAATGATCTTTATTTATTTTCTGATCAGTTCTCGATTTAACCAAACCGAACCAAAATCAAACTAAAAATAATCTTTTATGAAAAACCAACTTGAAAATCGAATCGAAACATACATGAATCGAACTTAACGGTTCACCAATATAATAAAAGATGCTCCAGGTTGCTGCTTTTGTGTTATGATTCATTAGGTTGTAATTGATTCATTGACTATAGCCAAAACAATGAAACTCCCTCGTCGATTCAGTCATCGCCTAACTTGCCTAATTGTTAATTTCCACATACAATAATCATACGTTTGCTAAATTTTTGAAGCTAGAGAAAAATAATGCACAGGCAACGCTTTCAAAAAAAATTTCAATGGAGACAAAATTGAGTGTGTTTGGTTCCAATATAGATCATGAAATGCAACTCCCATGAAATGGCTTATGGCTTTTTAGTACCCTCTGATTGGCCAATTGTCGTCAGCAATACAATACAACTATGGTACCATATCATCTGTATAATAGTTTAATAATATATTATCGTCTTGTTAAAGTATTAAAAAATACCAAATAAATTATAGTACTGCATATATCATATGTTTTATAATTAGTGATATCATATTACTCATATATTCGTTGTTTTGAAGAATTATTCCTTTCAACGGCTTTCTGACAAATTTCAGTGGTATGATTGGCAGGTTTTGACCAATCCCAAGCATGATTAATTAATATTTTACAAAAAGGAGCTTGTGGATTACTTTTTTTTTTTTTTTTGAAATCGTTGAAAATCTCACCGCCAAACAACCTCTTATGAGCTTAAGAGGGGCAGGTAAAACTTAAAACCTTCGGCTGTCACAAGCTCTTACAACAAACGCACTCTCTGGATTCGAACCCAAGACCTAAATGTAGAGATGGCAGTGAGACTCGTACCTGGCCCGGATCTGCATGGACTCGGACAATCCGGGTCCGGGTAGACCTGGATCCGGAAAAAAAAATTATAATAAATTAAAATATAATGAAAAATATAAAAATAATATGCATATATAAAAAAAATATATATATAATAGAATATAATTAAAAAAATATAAAAGAATTGAAATAAAACTAATAAAATTGACAAAATCCAAATATAAATATAAAATAATACAATTAAAAATTAAAAAATAATAATAAACCGGGTATCCGGATCGGGACCGGGTAGACCCGGGTCCGCACCCGCATCTATTTACCCGGGTCCGGACCCGGGCTAACGAAACTGCTTCCGGATCCGAATCCGGATTTTACCATCCCTACCTAAATGTGAGATTATGAACCATACGTCATCAAATCACGTCCCTTAAAGACAGGTTATGGATTACACTTGGAGCAATACTACCAATAGAGAAAATGGTTGACACAACAAAAAAAGAACTAGTAGTTAAAAAAAATAAAAAATTGGGGTCCTCTTTTCAGTCTAAACAAAATTAAAACACAATCTAATACCGCCCCACCCAATTTTAGTCAAGTGCTTTAAATTGATCCCTCAATCCCAAGTCATTAGGGGCCTCTATTAGTTCACTTAATTATCATTATCATCATTATTATCATTATTATTTGTTAGTGGGTCTTGTTCGCTATAATAACATAAATATGTCATTGATTCAATAAATACGTGATCTAAATATATCAACATTTAACTAATATATTCATGAGAATTATTATCCGTTTAGGACATACAAGCTAGTTACAGTTTTATTATTAGATTTTAATTTAAGACGTTATAAATGATATCAACCTAGTCTCTATATTTATCATATGGTTTCGATATGTTATATTTCCATTTAATATAATATCCCAAGTCAAAGCTTTTTAGTGATAACAGACGACATGTCCAATCAACATGGAAGCACTCTCTCCCATCACAGTCTTGTACAATTTATTAATAAATTTATTTGGTAATCAAAAGATGCGTATTTTAAGTAAGCACAACACAAATAGGTTCAAGTTATATGAATAATATCTACAGTAAGAAAATATATTACATCAAATTGTGAACAATATTTTGGTAAATTGATAGAAGAAGCCATAAAAAGAAAATTGAAAGGTGCGTGTAAACTTATCCATTGAATGATATTTTCAAGGAACATGGTGGTGAGTTATCCACCCATGTGGAAGGCTACTAGCAAGGACGAAGGTAGAAGATTCTTCGAGGGAGGATTTTATAATTTTTAAAGATTTAATTTATAAATTTAGAGTGATATCGTTATTATTTACTTATCACTAACAGTTGGAAAATAAATTGAGTGGAATCAGCTGATCCCCTAACAGATTTCGCCGCGTGACTACTAGCTACTAGCTACGTACACATGTAATACATGCAAGTCACTTGAAATTTTTAGTCATATATTTGTTCTCTTGCATGCATGAAGAAAGCAAAATATATGAATTCATTCTCACTTGTGTGAAACGAATAAAACTTTGATATGAATAACATTAATTATTATTTTGACTGAACCAGATGAAGGTCAGGAAATTCTCCAGTCGACTGGTTCTGAAAAGGCACCAAGTGGAGTCTTCATGTCGTATGGACCAGATAAAGGTCCAGGTCTTGAACTTGTCTCGACATGAGCCAATTGGGAAATGTTCCCGTCGACTGGACCAGATGAAGGTCAGAAAATTCTCCAGCCGACTGGTCCTAAAAAGTCACAAGATGGAGTCTTCATGTCTTCTAGACCAGATGAAGGTCAAAGTCTTGAACTTGACTCGACATGAGCCAATTGGGGAATATTCCCGTCGACTGGACCAGATGAAGGCCAGGAAATTCTCCAGCCGACTGGTCCTTAAAAGGCACAAGGTGGAGTATTCATGCCGTCTAGACCAGATGAAGGTCTAAGTCTTGAACTTGACTCGACATGGCCAATTGGGGAATGTTCCCGTTGACTGGACCAGATGAAGGTCAGGAAATTCTCCAGTCGACTGGTCTTGAAAAGGTACCAGGTGGGGTATTCATGTCGTCTGGACCAGATGAAGGTCCAGGTCTTGAACTTGACTCGACATGAGCCAATTGGGGAATGTTCCCGTCGACTAGACCATATGAAGGCCAGGAAATTCTCCAGCTGACTGGTCCTGAAAAGGCACCAGGTGGAGTCTTCATGCCGTCTGGACCAGATGAAGTTCTAGGTTTTGAACTTGACTCGACATGGGCCAATTGTGGAATGTTCTCGTTGACTTGACCAGATGAAGGCCGGGAAATTCTCCAGCCGACTAGTCCTGAAAAGGTACTAGGTGGGGTCTTCATGTCGTCTGGACCAGATGAAGGTCCAGGTCTTGAAATTGACTCGACATGAGCTAATTGGGAATGTTCCCGTCGACTGGACCAGATGAAGGTCAGAAAATTCTCCAGCCGACTGGTCCTGAAAAGTCACAAGATGGAGTCTTCATGTCTTCTAGACCAGATGAAGGTCAAAGTCTTGAACTTGACTCGACATGAGCCAATTGGGGAATATTCCCGTCGACTGGACCAGATGAAGGCCAGGAAATTCTCCAGTCGACTGGTCCTTAAAAGGCACAAGGTGGAGTATTCATGACGTCTGGACCAGATGAAGGTCTAAGTCTTGAACTTGACTCGACATGGCCAATTGGGGAATGTTCCCGTTGACTGACCAGATGAAGGTCAGGAAATTCTCCAGTCGACTGGTCTTGAAAAGGTACCAGGTGGGGTCTTCATGTCGTCTGGACCAGATGAAGGTATAGGTCTTGAACTTGACTCGACATGAGCCAATTGGGGAATGTTCTCGTCGACTAGACCATATGAAGGCCAGGAAATTCTCCAGCTGACTGGTCCTGAAAAGGCACCAGGTGGAGTCTTCATGCCGTCTGGACCAGATGAAGTTCTAGGTCTTGAACTTGACTCGACATGGGCCAATTGGGGAATGTTCTCGTTGACTTGACCAGATGAAGGCCAGGAAATTCTCCAGCCGACTAGTCCTAAAAAGGTACCAAGTGGGGTCTTCATGTCGTCTGGACCAGATGAAGGTCCAGGTCTTGAAATTGACTCGACATGAGCCAATTGGGGAATGTTCCCGTCGACTGAACTAGATGAAGGCCAGGAAATTTTCCAGCCGACTGGTCCTGAAAAGGCACCAGGTGGAGTCTTCATGTCGTCTGGACCAGATGAAGGTCAAAGTCTTGAACTTGACTCGGCATGAGCCAATTGGGGAATGTTCCCGTCGACTGGACCAGATGAAGGCCAGGAAATTCTCCAGCCGACTGGTCCTGAAAATGCACCAGATGGAGTCTTCATGCCGTCTGGACCAGATGAAGGTCTAGGTCTTGAACTTGACTCGACATGAGCCAATTGGAGAATGTTCTCGTCGACTGGACCAGATAAAGGCCAGGAAATTCTCCAGCCGACTGGTTCTGAAAAGGCACCAGGTGGAGTCTTCATGTCGTCTGGACCAGATGAAGGTCCAGGTCTTGAAATTGACTCGACATGAGCCAATTGGGGAATGTTCCCGTCAACTGGACCAGATGAAGGTTGGGAAATTCTCCAGTCGACTGGTCCTGAAAAGGCACCAGGTGGAGTCTTCATGTCGTTTGGACCAGATGAAGGTCCTTGTCTTAAACTTGGCTCGATATTAGCCAATTGAGGAATCTTCCCGTCGATTAGACCATATGAATGCCAGGAAATTCTCCAGCTGACTGGTCTTGAAAAGGTACCAGGTAGAGTCTTCATGTCATCTGGACCAGATGAAGGTCCATGTCTTGAATGATATTGCTTGGCTTTGCCTGCTCTATTCAAAACCAATGAAAATGGTTGGCAAACAAAAAGAACATCAGTTTATGTCATCTGGACGTCTCGTTGGTTGAGTTAAGACAACAACATTATGATGTTTAAGTCGTACAGTCGTTCATGACACGATAATGCTTCAAATAATCGCGGTTTTATGTCGACTGGACTCATGTTTGGTCCACTGTTTCATTTTTCAAAGTTGTCGAGTCGATTATATGTTTCATTCGGGTGTCTAGTACGGTCTGAGGCAATATGTTAGTGTTTGAGGGTAATATCATACCATTGAATGATTTTGTGGAGTGGATCAAGTGATGAAACCCTTGTATGTCATTTGGACATAGTGTTCTTCGTGACAGTCTGTCTCTTAACGAGAACTCGTCTGAGTCAAATGAGTTTTGAAGTATTGAATGAGTTTCTATAGCGGTCGAATGGACATGAAAGAAGCAATCTAACTTTGAAGAGGATCCCCAGCCGACAATATTCTTATTAGGCTTCAAATGGGCATTGTGTTCCTCAATTTCCTAAATTGCAATAAATGTAGCACTAATACCGATGCGTTTTTGGCGGGAAAACGAGGTTCCAAAATGAAGAAGAGTATAAAAAGTCTTGAGGGGGTTCATTTGCTTAATTACAAAATTTCTTCTCAAGTCGCAAGGTAGGAGCGCTCTTATCGAATTCAAGGTATTCTTCGCATCCTTCCTCGTGTTCTTCAGTTCTTCAAGTTGTTCATAGGGTAGATTAAACTTGTTCTTGGCTAGAATAGGAGTTTTGATTCTTAGATGATTTGTAGGAATTTTGGGATTGTGTTTGTGTGAGGTTGTAGTTTGATATCTTAGGGCATCTATTTTAGGCATACTTGTTGTTTGTAGAGTGAATCCATATGTCGACTCAGAGTCGTATGAGCTCGAGTGATACACCCATAGAGATGTACATAGACTCACCTCTGCATGTTGCCTCGTCTGTCAGGCTGTTTGATGGTGGTGAGTCGAGTGGTGGTTATATTTATGTCTTCACTTTCGCACCGGTGGAACCTCTGTTAGGTATCCCAAAAGATGTGCCTCCACTCCAGGTAGTACCAGCAGTGTCGGGTGGGGAACCTAGTACTAGTAAGCCGAAAAATATATTGACAAAAAATCCACCTAGTCGAGTAACAGAAAGGACCATGAGGGAGATGAAGATAATTTATTGATTCCCCGAGTCGGTTCAACTAAGGTTAGCCTCGTCGAGTGAACAAATCGAATATAAGATTCCTGGGTGGATATGGTTTTATGAGCGCCCTTTTGCAGATGGGTTGAGGTTCCCAATTCCTAATTTGGTGTGGGAGGTATTAGACCATTATGGGATAGCTCCGTCCCAGCTAATGCCAAACACGTGGAGGATATTGATGTCGATTGAGGTTATGATGTTTGAGATTGGGTTCAGATTCGGGGTGAAGGATTTTCACTATACATATTATTTAAATGAGCATGTAGTTGAGAAGGGGAGATATCATATGTTCCTTCGACAAAAGAGGGAGCATCTGATATCAGGTTTGACCATAAAAGATCGAGGGGGATGGAAAAAGACATATTTTTTTGTGAGCGGAGAGGGTGTATTTAGGTCGACTGGGTCTGGTTGAATTCCTGAGTGTTGGGGGATAACGAGTGATTGTTATTTTCCTATGAATTTATGTTTCGTAGATAAGTCACTTGACTAATATTCTTCTAACATCTCATTTGCAGGTCCGGCTTGGAATCGTAGTTTCGAAGTTACACCTGGGGTCGTTGTGAATACCAATTACCTGTTGAGTATTCCTCCACCAGAGAGAAATTGAAGGGTGGTTTTAGTGGAAAGAAGGTTGAGGTTGACTCCATTATGGAATGAGGTTTTCTACCCTGAAGGTATCTTTTTGCCTCTGACCAAACATATATTGGTTGTTCTCCTCATAACTTGGGCATGTCGGATCCTTTTCGAGGATTCTTACCTCGCGCGGACTTTAACTCATGAGGAAAATTTGTGCACAGTAGAGAGGATGTCGAGTCATTTCAAAATTCCTTCAGTGGAAGAAATGCTTGAAAAGAGGAAGAGTAAGGCTAAAGGGAATGAGATTGAAGTGGTCACTGAGCCTCTACAACTAAAGAAGGATGTTCCTGCCATTTTCTCCATGGAAGCTACTCAAAAGGCGTCGAATGGGGCAGGGCTTTCTTCAAAGAAAATGAAGCAGTTAGTTGACCCGAATGAGGACTTGGAGAACGTGGTTATCAAGATTCCAAGAAGTGCGACTGTGATGTCGAATCCTTCCAACCTATCTGGGTTCGCTGAAGGATTGTTGCTGGAGGAGGATGAATGTCAGATCTTGACATTGGGGCCACTGGAGGCAGCAAATAGGGTTGTCGCTCAAAGTTATGAGGTAACTGCTAATTAGGTATGTTTGTGTTTTCCTTGATTTTTACTAACTTCTTTTGTTTACATTGCAGACTTTGGAGTGTATTATTTTTCAGCAGAAGTATGTGGAGGCCAGTCCGAGGAGGTCAAGGGACCTGGAGAATTCGAACATAGCTTTACGAAAGGAATTGGTTGAGACTAAGGCAGCGATGGAGGATGCAAAGAAGGAGGCGAATAAGGCTGGGAATGAATCCAAACCGTTGAAGGCAACCTTGAAGCTGGAGAGGGAAACGACGTCGATTCAACTTGAGGCGTATAAGAAGAGTGTTGAGGTGTTAGAGGAGCAGAAGGTTGAATTGCTCGATCGACTGGAGGGAGTGGCTATGGAAGCTATGGTGAAAGATATAAGTACCCTCATGAGACAGTATCTTGCTGGGGAACAAAGCACTTAGGATCCGCAAAAATAGATCAAGTTGGGTGAGAGGTTGGATGCTGGTCTATCTTTTTCAATTGAGAGTGCAGATGCTGAGGTGGGGCAGGAGACCAGCTCGGGAGGTTGCTGTTGAAGAGTTTACTGGGGTGGGAGTTGTTGAGGAGGCTCTGGTTGTTGGTTCTACTGTAAGTGGAGGGGATGCTGCTGAAGTTGCTGTCGGGGCCAAAACAACCTTTGGAGGCTGGTCCCATCGTAGATGTTCTAGAACCTTACTCGGCTGCTCCAGTTCCTGCTGTCGAAGGTCTTGAAGATTGAAAAACTTATATTTTGAATTTTGTCATTTGTAGTGTAATCTTTGGCAGAAGGCCTTGATGTAAGAATAATATTTTCTTTTTAATACATCTTTTTATTATCGTGGATGAAATTCAACTATCTTAGCCAAAGCAAAAAACTTTTCATTCTAATTAGTACTTGGTGGAAATAAAACATTGCAAGGTAGTCAACTCCTCCCCTAGTCATAGAGCAGCCATTAGTTGAGTGGCTGGTTTATGACTAATTAGAAAAACTATATGTAGAATCGCTTGAGATGTATGGCGTTCCAACTATTTTGGATGTGTCTGCCGTCTTCTGCTTTTAGCTTATAGGCTCATTGTCCAACAACTTTCGTGATGATGTATGGGCCTTTCCATGTAGGACCGAATTTCCTATTTTAGCTTCCTTTGTGTTCTGAAAAACTTTCCGTATGACCCAATCTCCTTCTTTGAACGTTCTACTCCTCACATTTTTGTTGAAGTATCTGGACATTCTCTGCTGGTGGGCAGCAAGTCGTATGGAACCATTTTCTTTGAACTTTTCAATGGTGTCGAGATTATTTCTTAGAAGTTGGTTGGTATCTTCCTCGAGCCACTGGTAACGTGGTGATGGAACATTACACTATGTTGGAATGACCGCTTCGGTTCCAAAGGCCATGGAGAACGGGGTTTCTCCATTCAAAGATCTAACAGTCGTCCTATACGACCACAATACTCCTGGGAGTTCATCTGCCCATGCTCTTTTCGCCTTCTCCAACCTTTTCTTCATGGTGCTCATTTTTGTCTTGTTGGAAGACTCGGCTTGGCCGTTGGCTTGTGGGTAGCGTGGGGTCGAGAAACTCAGTCTGATTCCCCAACTTTTGCAAAAATCTTGGAAATGGTGATTGATGAACTGGGAACCACTGTCAGTAACAATCTATTTGGGTAGACCAAAATGACATATGATGTTCTTCCACACAAAGGTTTGTACTTCTTTATCTCTTATACTGGCGAAGGTTTCCGTTTCAATCCATTTGGAGTAGTAGTCTGTCAAGGCAAGCATGTAGACTCGCTGCCCTAGGGCGATTGGGAGTTTCCCAACGATGTTCATTCCTCATTTCATGAATGGCCAATGGGATAAGATAAGATAGAGTCTCTATGGTGGAAGGTGCAAGACTGGGGCGAACCTTTGACATTTTTCACATTTACGGGCAAAGTCGACAGCGTCGGCTCGCATAGTAGGCCAATAATATCCTGCAGTATATGCTCGACATGCAAGGCTTCTCCTTCCTGAATGATTCCCACACTCCCCCTCATGTAATTCGGCCAACACGTAGTGTGCTTCTTCTGGAGTGAGGCACTTTAGGTAGGGTCTGGAGAAAAATCTTTTAAGGAGTTGGTTGTCGTAGAGAGTGAACTTTGCAGCTTGACGTTGAATCTTCCTTGCCTCGGTTCTCTCCATTGGCAGCGTGCCGTCACGCAAGTATCTAATCAATGGTGTGGTCCACGAGTCGACTGGGTCAATAAGGGCGATGACCTTAGTTTCTTCTTTGCAAATGGAGGGCTATTGTAGATATATTAAGGGGATAGACTGGGGTTTATCTCCTTGCATCGTAGACCCGAGAGTGGCCAGAGCATCCGCGTGAGTGTTTTCAGTCCTCAGAACTTGCGAGATAGTGAATGATTCAAATGTCGACTGAATTTCTTTGACCCTCAACAAGTAGGCTGCCATTTGGGACCCGCATGCTTGGTATGATCCTTGGAGTTGGTTAACAATTAATTATGAATCTGACGTCACCTCAACTCTTCTAGCCCCTAACTTCTTAGCCAAAATCAATCCGGCTATCAAAGCTTCGTATTCGGCTTCATTGTTGGTGACTTTGAAACCATACTTGATTGCTTGTTGTATAGTGTCGCCCGCTGGGCTAGTAATCACAATTCCCAAACCGCGGCCACGTTTTCTGCTGGATCCATCGACTGCGAGTCTCCATGTTTTCGTTGATTGGACGCAATGAAACTATCCTTCACCAAGGACTTGAAGGCCGGGGCTGAAGTTGGCTACAAAATCAGCCAGGGCTTGATACTTGATGGCTGTCTGCGGCTGATACGTGATGTCGTATTCTCCATGTTGGACAATTATGACCCATAGCGTCACTATTTGTACAGATCATGGTGTTGTTATACAAATTAACTACGTGACAAAGGAGATTGCTCTCTTATCATTTGTGATTAGATCACCAAGATATATAAATGATAGGAGGTCCCTATGATTTGTTCCTGGATTGAGAATGATATGAGACAGTATCAATCCATGAATGATAAATCATTAAATATCCATAGTCAGAGTATTATCGAGATCGGATATCGATAAATACGTAAAAGACTGGTATTACACTTGTGCGCGTTGTGAGGGCACAACATCATAGTTCTCATATATTTGGGTATAGGATACTCATGCAAGTGTAATAGGAGGTTGTGTTTTACCGATGGTACGGGAAACAGCTTCGCTCTGGATATACCCCATCAGAATTCCATTGGTAGTGTGACTATGTGTCTATGGAAGTCCGAAATCAGGGTAGGTGTATTTGGTCTTAACCTGAGACTTGCACCGCTAATACTTACGACAATCAATATACTTTGGTTTTGGTCGTCCAAGGCTTTAACCGGTTTCTGTGTACGCCTCTTCTGGGTATATTGAGAATCGTAGTGTGTTGGGTGTGATGTCAAGACGGAAGTATCACTTCAGTCATATGGAGATGATGGTCACGTAGGATACGGTACTAGTACTCTTATGTACTGCAGTCATCGGGATAAAATGACAAGGTCATGTTTATCCGATTATAGAGACTAGTTACCAGACATCCAACATGTGCTTCGTACGAGGCAGACACAATTCCAGCCCCAGGTCAAGCACGTGATCATCCGATACTGGATCGACATACGCAATACTACGTATACTACGCCTGATATAGATCCTTATATTCCTGTAAGGATATTTCTGGAGAATTGGGTAGGCATGACGCTTTGCTAGAAGCCAACCTTGTCTTGTAAATCGGTATAAACGTAATACAAGGTACTTACGTGTTCGGATAGTCCGACAACCGAATTTACTGCCAACATATCCGGGGATCTCATAGGTCACTTCCCGAAGATTCACCGATGACGTATGACTCGCACTTTTATTAATCTGGGATTAATTAGAAGAGAGAGAAATTTAATCTGGGATTAATTGCAGAGATATTTTGTCTGGGATAAAATATCAATTAAAGAGAGAATAACGATTAATTTGGAATTAATCGATAAAATAATATATTCGATATATTATACGAAATTGGATTTTGACGCGGAATTAAAATTAGATTTTAATTCGGGCGAACGAGTTAATTTAGAATTAATTCGTTAGCAACGTGAATAGTAATTATGCTAGGCATGATTATTTAATTAAATTAGATTTAATTACGTCGCAACGGAAAATTCGTTAGCCCGGGATTGTTTGCGAGCGCAATCGCATTTCGAATTCGAGTGCGGCACGCAAGTCAAATCAAGCGTCAAATCGCTAGTCGCATCAAGCGTCAAATCATTAGTCACTTTGAGTGATGTGACAACTTGTCACTTGATTGACATGAGTGATGTGAATAGTTGATGGTGGTAGTTGGAAGGCATTAATTGTCTTTTTCCTTTGACTTTTTGAAATGAAAAATGGTATATGGTTTATTGATTTTGGAAATTAAAAAAAAACTAATACACATTTTATTCATCTCTCTCTCTTCTCACGATTTTGGGAGCCAAAATCTTCATCTCTCTCATTCGGCCAACATGCCATTTCTTCACTGGTTTCTGCCAAGAAAATCGAGAAGATGGGAAGCAAAATGTGGGAAATTTATGGCAAATTTCTTGAGAGCTAGCACTCTGAGAGACATGCGAATGTGATAGAGAAGTCCACCCATGAGCTTGGAATCAACACAAGCTTGAAGCTTGCCTTGAAGATGATCCAAAGATGAATTTGGAGGAGGACAAAAGGTGGACTGCCGTGAGCTGTGACAGTGGGCAGAAACCAGATTTTTGTTCGACGTCGCTGATGAGTGGTAAATCTATCACTATTTCCCACTCATTTAACCTAATATTTTGTATAGTTTCTTGAGTTTTGTGAACGTTTTGATGTGTTTTGTGTTATTTTGCAGATAAATAAAGTTGGGAAAGCATTGGAAGCAATTTGGGGCGAAAATAGAGAAAAAATGACAAAAGGGCAATTCGGTAATTTGGCCGTGTTGCGACGCCAGGACCCTACGCGTCACGACGTCTAACGTGCGCCGGACATGCTAACGTGCGCTGAGGGACACATGTCAGAATCTGAGAAATTAGACTTGCTAACGTGCGCCGACCTTGCTAAAGTGCGCCGTGCCACGTGTCATCATCACAGAAGATCAGCTAAAATGCGCCGTCTGCCACGTGTCGAAATCTCATTGGACCAAAACAAGCGCGTGCCACGTGTCGATTTTTCATTGGACCGAATCACCGGCGAATCACATGCTGCCACGTGTTAATCTCTCATTGGACCAATCCTAAACGCGTGCCACGTGTCAGATGATCATTGGACCGAAAGCTCAGCCAATCACCGTGTGCCACGTGTCGTCTTCTCATTGCACCACCTTTACCGCGTGACACGTGTCATCACCAGATTCTACCGACAATGCACGTGGTCAAAAGCCGCATTGACTGAAAACGCGTGCTGGCGTCGCGACGCCAAGCACTTCAGCGTCGCGACACCAGAAGCCGAAACTGCCTATAAATTCAGCTCCTCTTCACTTCATTTGGTGTGCTTTCCTTGGGATATTTTCCTTGATTTCATAGGAAGCATCTAGTTTTGTAATAATAAAATTATGTATTTTTATTTTTAATTTTTATTACTGCTTTTTATTTATTTACTTTATGTTTTGTAGTTAATTTACCGCTGGGGTAAAATGTGAAACCTTTAATATAATTATTTAGGTAAATCTCACTTAATTATAATATTTAAATTATAATTTAACCGGATTAATTAATGTCATACTTTATTACCGCCTATATGGCTGGTTTAAATATAAATTACCTTACCGCCTATATGGCTGGTCTTTATGTGACAGATAATTACCGCCTATATGGCTGGTGTAATTGGACTAAATGGATTACCGCCTATATGGCTGGTTTTAAATGTTTAATATTATTAATTCCTTAGAAAGCTGAATATAAAATAATTTATATATTATAATAAGTGAGATTCCTAGATAAGAAATATTAATTGTGGATCCTCTAACCTCAGCATTTCATTTTATTCTAGGGAAGTGATGAAACACAATATCCACACTTAATAATTGATTTTCTTTTTATGGGTAGTTCTTTAGTTTGTTTATTGAGTCTTAAGCTTAATGCTTCTTGTTGTCTGATCACCAATAAGATTGATTTGGTAAATTTAAAATGAACTAGACATAGGGATTTTAGGTTTCAGCCTTATATTCAATAGCCCACGATCTTCCTTGAGGATAAATAACCCTTTAATAGATTTCCTTACAGGATAGGAATATACCTGTCGGGCAGGGGTAGCCACAATTGGAACTTAATCTTAATGAATCCAGGTAATTTGGTTGACATAGGAATATGGTTCAATTGGGTTATACTGGGTATTTGCGTCTGACCATCGGAAGAAGCTTTTGCATATCATCGTGTTCCAGGTTAGCAAATTGATTTATTACACATAGATAAGAGAATCAATTCATCTTTATAATAATATTGTGTGGAGTCACGACCCTAGACCTTTGAGTCTTTTCTTTTATTTTCCTTAGTATTTTCTTTTGAGTCTGTTTTTATTTTATTTTGTAAAAACCACATTCAACAAACCAAAAGCAATCAATTTCCTTCTCCCTATAATTAGATACCTGTAAATAAATAGAATCAATAATTAATAACAACGGTAGGAATTAAGTCCTCGTGGGATCGATATTTTTATACTACTTGAACGATACGTATGCTTGCGTTATACGTGTGTGATTACGCCGATCAGTCGCGTCGCTCAACCGATCGATTTGAGTATTCCGCAACTCCCTCGTTGTATTCGCACTTATTTCATTGCTTTGTATTCGATCCTCGGGACGTAGAAACTCCAACAATGGTATCAGAGCGATTGAAAAGTATGAAATTTGATTAGGGCTTAAAATCTGGGTAAATTGTATTTGAGCATGAATTAATGAAATTGGATGAATTAGTATGCTTAAATGTGTTTGAATTGAAGTTTGATTGGATCAATTTCAAGAAAATGGTTTGGAACAATTTTTCCCCAAAATGTTTGGCTTGGCCGAGAGTTCACTATGCCCTAATGTCTTGGAATTTTGATTTTTTGATCATTGGATGTGTTGGAAATCAATTGGGAATGTTGATTTAATGTCGATTGTGGATTTAATTGGATTGAAACCGAATCGGACACAAATTGCCCAAATTGCCGAAAATGATAACGCATGTAATTGGGTTTGATTTTTGTTAAATTGTGTTGGACATGATTTAATGTTGATGAGCATGATTAATTGTACAAATTTGGTGTTTTGGAATATTGATTTGGGTAATTAATTGTGTTATACACTTTATGTAATTAAATTGTGAAATTAGGTTTTTGTAATTTAATTATGTTGGGCCTATTTTGTAAAATTGGGCTTGAATATTGTTATTGGGCTTATTGGGCTTGGTTGTACTAAGTTGGGTTTAGGCAAAATTGGTTGGATCCAATTAGGCCAAAAATCGCTTCCATAAAGCCCAAATGCGACTAATGGACCTTTAAAGTTTAATTGGGCCTAATGGGCCTAAATTGATTTCTAGGCTTATGGGGTAATTCCCGGATTGGACTTTGGTTATTGGGTTTGACCCGAGTTGACCAAAAGTCCACGCCTTAAGAAATTAATTAAAAGCCCATTGGACTTTAATTAAATTGACGTTGGACGTTAATCGGGCTTTGAGACCCATAACGATTAAATTTGGAATTTAAATCGTAAAAGTTTATTAATAAAGTGTAATATTTAATTTGGAATTAAATAGCGAGTTAGTATTAAATACAAATTGAATTGGATTTAATTATGTAGTTTAATTTAATTCGAGAATTCGTACTTTGAGTACTTATTCGCAAAACGAGTTTGACTCGAGCAAAATCAAATCGTTGTTTGAACATTGGATGGTCATTAATTATCATATTAATTAATTTGATTAGATTGATTGATAACATGCTTGTGTGAATACATGGTTACGATGCATGAATAATGTATATCGGATGGCTATTAGATGGGTGGGATAATTTTAGAAATTGTTGTAATAAATTTGGAATTTATTTAAATTGGACTTGCGTGTCCAGCATTATTACCTCCTTACTCTTTGTATTCTCTTCTCACCTATTCCCCTCAATGTAAATGGGGTTTCTTTAGAAGTGTAGTGTAACGGGTAGAAGCAATACTTGTGCTAGCGGGAGAGAGGAAAGGGAGAGATTTGATCTAGGATCAATGTGTAAAGTATCCATCCGTATATCATTATTATTTATTCATATGCGCCTTATTATGTGTTTAGAATGCATGTTTAAGGGTGTATGATGATGAGACCTTAACAAAGATAATAAATTGGTTGCCAATTTGCACTCGAAAAATCCTCGCAAAATATTAAGCGTTTTTCCTTCCATTGAGTGATTCTCACTCAAGATCCGAGACTTGCATTGGCTTGTTGGCCAAAGTCAAGGCATTTGTCCGTCGAGGATGTGTTTGAATCACGAGAGCTTTTTTCCATATCAGTGTCTTGTCCAAGTCGTGATTTGTTGGCCAAAGTCAAGATCACTTCTTGTCCATCGACATTGATTACGAAGCTTTCCATGGTCAATGGGTTGCGCTTAACTGGGATTACTAAGTTTGTTGTGCCAAAGCCAAGGCTTAGTTGATTTAGAGGAAAAAGGTTAGGTAATATATTGGATGTATTGGCATATATAAGATATATGTTTCGGACTTGGATGTCCCCCTACTGGATCTAGGAATTGGATTGGATCCAATTGATCTTAGAGATCTGCCTAGTTAATTATCATACAATTTGTTGACCAAAGTCAAGATTGTGTGACATTTAACGGGATCCTAGCCCGCTAGGAAACACGGTTTCCCGAGTACTCGACAGAGGGTTAGAGGCTCGCCGAAAAATAGTGGGAGGCAAGAATTGAATTTGCAATATTCGTTTAATTACTTGCCATACGCGCTCAAATCAAATATCATTCGTCAATTAAATTAAATGTTAGTTGGACTAATATTTGAATTGTTGTTTTAATTAATAGTTGGACTATATTCAAACTAATTCATTTATAGTTGATTATATAATTAGATTATAACAATCAATATATTTGATTTAATTAATTATAGTTGATTAAATAGTTAGACTATAATAATCATTATAATTAATAGTACCTAAAATCGTTGATTAAATAGTTGGACTATTAGAATCAAGATAAAATTGAAAGATTGACATTTAAAACATTATCCTAGGGAAAATGTATTTAAATGTTTTAATTTTCAAAATTGGAATAAGTTTTAGGATGGTCCTGGAAAATAATAAGTTACTTTATTTGATAAAATAACATATTAGGCCTAAAACCCGGAGTTAAGCAAATAGTAGAGCATAATCTTTGGAAGATTTATGTGATGATAGCTTTAGTGTTTAATCCATTAAACTTTTCAGTAGACTCCTTAATTTCTTAATCAGAACTAAGGATTAGATCCTTAAAGTATGATAATGAAATTGAAGGATCTTCATAAATCTATACTTAGATTTTAGAAGTACTAAATTGTAATAAATAACTCTTGGAGAGTTAATGACTATTCTCAAGGAGACAAAGTCAAAAGTTTGCAAAAGGCAAGTAGCGCAAGACACACCTTACTTTGATATTCTAGAAACCCAAGGCTTGGCCAAAGGCTTCTGGAATATGAAAAGGGCAAAGGCAAAATCATTATAATCTTCTGTGAAGATAAATGACATATTCCAAAATGTCTGCCTAAATGTGGCAAATGGGATCGCAGAAATGTAACTGCCGTTTGGACAAAGCAGACATGAAGGAAATAAAGAACGATCAAGGCTCTGACTTCAAATATGTTTGTCATAATTATGTTCATTACTAGTATTGAAATTGGATTTTAAATACTTAGTGTGGTACATAAATATATACTGATGTTCAAAATCTGCTGTGAGCAGGATAGTGACTTCAGTTGAGATTAATCTGCGAATTGAAAACGGGACGAAAGTCGCTGTTTTAACCGTAGATACCTAAATTTGGAAACTGTTATAATGTAACTAGTTTGACTAGAAACATTATCTCTATATCAGTGTCTAATCTGTTGCGGATTGACCTTTATATTCTATAACACTAAAGTGTTTTATTATATAAAGATGATATTGAGATCAAACACATTAGATGTGAATAACAGCGTTTATATTTTGAATATAAATAAATCTCAAACGTATACATGACAAACAAATAGCTCAAACTGATTTGATCAGAAGAAACTTAAAAGTGGCATTGTTTTCAGAGACACAATTAAACAAGACTCGTATATCCACACTTTCGAAGAGTGGGTACCAGGACTGATTTGATCCCATTCAAATAAAGTCTACGAATCTAGTTTATTAGGAAAAATGCCTATAACACTATTTACTTGGTAAAAGTGTAAATGCCACTGATCTGTTAACCATTGTTCATAGTGAAGCAAGTTGACCCATGTCTAGCTAGGCTATAGGTGGATATGAATATTTTGTGACCTTTACGGATGTGGCATCACGTTATGGTTATGTGTTTCTTTTGAAGAACACAAATCGGAAACTTTTACAATTTCGACACGAAATAGACAGACAGATCGGCTAAAGTGTTAAACCGTCACGGTTAGACCGTAATGGAAAATACTTAAGCAATAAGTTTCTAATATACTTGAAAGAGTAAAGTATTCTTTCAAATGAGGACTCCTCCCGGAACACGTCAGTTTGACGGTGTGTCCGAACTGAGTAACCGAATTTTGTTGGACATGATAAGGTTAATCATGAGTCGCTCTGAGCTACCATTTCCTTCAACGAATAAGCTTTAAACAGTGCAGAACTTATTTTGAATAAGGTTCCATTAAAATATGTTAGACAGATTTCATATTAGATATGAACGGGAAAGAAACCGGGTTTCTCATTCCTGTAAATTTGGGATGCTAGGCATATGTTTGGATGATACCAAACTAAAACCCAAATTGGATAAGTGCCTAATTGTAGGATATCCTAGGGATACCAAAGTATAGTACTTATACAACTCACAATAGAACAATTTAATTGTTGCTCAACATGTGGTTTTCCTGAGAGGAATACCGATATGCAGTGGTAAGTGGGAGGATAATAAAACTCGATGAAAATCAGAGTAATACTATTCCAGACACCGATTCCTAATGGAACACAAATAATTCATCAAGGATGAAACTATACCATTAATCTTCGAATACACAAGAACCACGTAAGTCAGAGAGTCAGAAAACAACCTTGGGTATGGATTTCTGATCTCACCTCATAAAGATGTCAATCTTATTGAGGTATACCAACTGACTACGTATGAGGAAGTGATACAAGGTATCAACTCCCTATTATGGTAAAATGCCATGAGTCCGAAATGGATTCCATGTATATCAACAAGTTTGGACACTAGTTGATGTACCACAAGGCATTGTGCCTATTGGTACTATATTAGTCTTCAAGGAAGACATACATGGATGGCAACATTCCAACGTGTAAAGCTAGGCTTTTAGCGGAAAGGTATCGTTATCAACATTGTGTCGATTACGATTCAACCTTTTACATGTTGCCACGATGAATCCATTTGGATAATGCTTGCTAATGCTGCATGTTTCATTTATGAAATATGACAGCTTAACGGGAAAATCGCTTTCCTGAAAAGGAAACCTTTTGGAGGATGTTTACAACATCCTGACGGTTTTGTCGTATAATAACTAGCAAACAAGGTTTGCAGGTTATTCGATCCATGTATGGATTGAAGCAAGCATTAGGTTCTTGGAATTACCTTTTTGATGTAATCATAATAGTTTATGATTTAATTCAAAACGAGAATGATTCTTGTGTATATAAGGAGGTTAGTGGGAGCGCACTGACAATAAATGTCCTATAAATAATGATAATATGTCATTTCTTGGAAATGATATTCCCATAAATACAATCAGCGAAAGCTTGGCTTTCATGAAAACTCTCCGAGAAATCGTACATTGAAAAATGTATGTGACCTGGTGTCACATATGCTTTGAGCATATGGAGTCACAAACAGGCCAATCCAAGTGATAGTCCCTGGATTGAAGTTAAGAACATACTTAGTATCTTAGAGATCTAAGGATGTTGTCTTAATCTATGGAGAATGAGAACTTGAAGTGACTGGGTTCACTATAGCAAGTTTCCTAACCGATTTAACGACTACAAGTTGTAACAACGGTACTATACAATTTGAATAACGGAACAGTGAGCTGGAAATCTTCCAAGCAAGATACCGTTACCGAATAAACAACAAATGCGAGTTATTTTTGCAGCTGAGGCAGCAATAGAAGCCTTCTGGGTCGATAATAAATCTAATTAGATTAGATATAGTTCTGTTAGCAGCTGAGCTAGGCGTCAACACAGGCTAAAGAATTAATGGTCTCATCAACGATCCAGATACATACTTCGATATTCATCTGATTCGTTCAGATCATACATCGTAGCGATGTGATGATCGAATAAATCGCATCAGATGATAATCATACAAATCCGCTGACGAAAGCATTTTCTCTCAGCAAATTGAGCCAACCGTACATAGTTCGGGTGTCAGACACTCGAGTGACTGGCTATAGGCCAAGTGGGAGATTGTTGGACAATTATGACCCATAGCGTCACTATTTGTACAGATCATGGTGTTGTTGTACAAATTAACTATGTGACAAAGGAGATTGCTCTCTTATCATTTGTGAGTAGATCACCAAGATATATAAATGATATGAGGTCCCTATGATTTGTTCCTGGATTGAGAATGATATGAGACAGTATCAATCCACGAATGATAAATAATTAAATATCCCTAGTCAGAGTATTATCGAGATCGGACATCGATAAATACGTAAAAGACTGATATTACACTTGTGCGCGTTGTGCGGGCACAACGGCATAGTTCTCATATATTTGGGTATAGGATACTCATGCAAATGTAATAGGAGGTTGTGTTTTACCGATGGTACGGGAAACAGCTTCGCTCTGGATAGACCCCCTCGGAATTCCATTGGTAGTATGACTATGTGTTTATGGAAGTCCGAAATCAGGGTAGGTGTATTTGGTCTTAACCTGAGACTTGCACCGCTAATACTTACGACAATCAATATACTTTGGTTTTGGTCGTCCAAGGCTTTAACCGGTTTCTATGTTGGGTGTGATGTCAAGACGGAAGTATCACTTCAGTCATATGGAGATGATGGTCACGTAGGATACGGTACTAGTACTCTTATGTACTGCAGTCATCAGGATAAAATGACAAGGTCATGTTTATCCGATTATAGAGACTAGTTACCGGACATCCGACATGTGCTTCGTACGGGGCAGACACAATTCCAGCCCCAGGCCTAGCACGTGATCATCTGATACTAGATCGACATACGCAATATTACGTATACTAAGCCTGATATAGATCGTTATATTCCTGTAAGGATATTTCTGGAGAATTGGGTAGGCATAGCGCTTTACTAGAAGCCAACCTTGTCTTATAAATCGGTATAAACGTAGTACAAGGTACTTACGTGTTCGGATAGTCCGACGACCGAATTTACTACCAACATATTCGGGGATCTCATGGGTCGCTTCCCGAAGATTCACCGATGACGTATGACTCGCACTTTTATTAATTTGAGATTAATTAGAAGAGAGAGAAAATTAATCTGGGATTAATTACGGAGATATTTTGTCTGGGATAAAATATCAATTAAAGAGAGAATAACGATTAATTTGGAATTAATCGATAAAATAATATATTCGATATATTATACGAAATTGGATTTCGACGCGGAATTAAAATTAGATTTTAATTCGAGCGAACGAGTTAATTTAGAATTAATTCGTTAGCAACGTGAATAGTAATTATGCTAGGCATGATTATTTAATTAAATTAGATTTAATTACGTCACAACGGAAAATTCATTAATTTGGAATTAGTAAACTCGAGCCTGGGATTGTTTGCGAGCGCATTCGCATTTCGAATTCGAGTGCGGCACGCAAGTCAAATCAAGCGTCAAATCGCTAGTCGCATCAAGCGTCAAATCATTAGTCACTTTGAGTGATGTGACAACTTGTCACTTGATTGACATGAGTGATGTGAATAGTTGATGGTGGTAGTTGGAATGCATTAATTGGCTTTTGCCTTTGACTTTTTGAAATGAAAAATGGTATATGGTTTATTGATTTTGGAAATTAAAAAAAAAAAAACCTAATACACATTTTATTCATTCTCTCTCTCTTCTCACGATTTTGGGAGCCAAAATCTTCATCTCTCTCATTCGGCCAACATGCCATTTCTTCACTGGTTTCTGCCAAGAAAACCGAGAAGATGGGAAGCAAAGTGTGGGAAATTTATGGCAAATTTCTTAAGAGCTAGCACTCCGAGAGACATGCGAATGTGATAGGGAAGTCCACCCATGAGCTTGGAATCAACACAAGCTTGGAGCTTGCCTTGAAGATGATCCAAAGTCGAATTTGGAGGAGGACGAAAGGTGGACTGCCGTGAGCTGTGACAGTGGGCAGAAACTAGATTTTTGTTCGTCGTCGCGTCGCTCAACTGATCGATGTGAGTATTCCGCAACTCCCTCGTTGTATTCGCACTTATTTCATTGCTTTGTATTTGATCCTCGGGACGTAGAAACTCCAACACTCCAAGCTCGACAACCCTTTTTCAGTCTACCTGAGAGTTCGGGCTTATGTAGTATATTTCTGAGTATGTGGGTAGTATAGACGGTGATTGGATGTCCTTGAAAGTAAGGAGGTAGTTTCCGCGCTGCCGTCACTAAGTCAAGAACCAACTTCTCCATTTAAGTATACCGCGTCTCCGGGTTGAGAAGCGTCTTACTGACATAGTAGACTGGGAGTTGTGCTCCCTTCTCTTCTCTTATGAGTATCGCGCTGACCGCTTGTTCCGAGACCCTTAGGTAGAGGAGTAGCCTTTCATTGTTGACTGGTTTCGACAAAAGCGATGGGGTTGTTAGGTACTTGTGAGTCTTCCTAAGGCTTCATCACAGGCCGGGGTCCATTCAAAATTCTTCGCTTTCTTGAGGGCAGAGAAGAACAAGAAACTCTTATATGTAGACTTGGAGACAAGCCTGTTTAGAGCAGCGATCCTCCATGCAAGTCACATGACGTCCTTTGGGCTCAAAGGAGAAGGAATATTGAGGATGGACTTAATTTGTTCTGGGTTGGCCTCTATACCACGTCGAGTGACTAGGTAGCCGAGAAATTTCCCGGAGGCTACACCGAAGGTGCACTTGGTGGGATTCAGTTTCATACCGTATTTCTTTATCACGTCGAACACCTCCCTCAAGTGCTCTAAGTGTTGCTCGGCATGCAATGACTTTACTAGCATGTCATCGATGTAGACTTCCATGGTTTTTCCATTTTTGTGGGAGAATATTTTGTTGACGAGGCGTTGGTAGGTGGCTTGAGGATTCTTAAATCCGAATGACATCACTTTATAGCAGTAGATCCCTCTATTTATGACAAAATTCATTTTCTCTTGGTCTTCTGGGTGCATGAGGATTTGATTGTAGCCATAATATGCATCCATGAAACTTGGAAACTCATGCCCAGCCGTAGCGTCGACCATCGAATTGATATGGGGTAAGGAAAATGAATATTTCGTGCAAGCCTTGTTTAAGTCAGTGAAGTCGATGCATACTCGCCATTTTCCATTCTTCTTTCGAACTACCACAACATTTACGATCCACTCCGGATACTGGATTTCCTTGATGGCTCTGTTTTCCAACAGCTTCTGAACTTCTTCGTCGATGACTCGATTCCTTTCTGAGAAAACTTCCTCATTTTCTGTCTGACGGGAGGGTAGTTTGGATCCAATGTAGCTCGTGGGTTATCATATATGGATTTATCCCTGTCATGTCTTTATGAGACCAGGCGAAATAGTTGTGTCGTTCTTTGAGGAAGTCAATCAAATCAGCGCGCAACTTGGGTTCAAGATGGGCTCCAATCTTGGTTTTGTGGTGTTGGAAAGAGTGGGTGGATTTGGATCTCGTCGAGCTCCTCAACTTTTGGGGAATTAAGGTCGACTCGATAAGATCCCTCCTGTAATTTCTATGCCGACTGGATTTTTGCCTTGAGGTTCGTTTGGTAACAAATCCTGGAAGCAAGTTGATCCCCTTTGATTTCTTGGACACCCCATTTGGTGGGGAACTTCAGAACTTAGTGGTAGGTGGATGAGACTGCCCTCATATCGTGAATCCAAGGTCGACCCACTATCAAGTTGTATGCTGAAGGATAATCCAAAACCAAAAATGTAGTGATCTTTTTGACTCCACCCGCGTATACTATGAGTGAAATCTCACCCAATGTAAATTTTTGCTCCCCACTGAAGCCTATTAAGGCTGTCGATCGACGAATTATCTTCTCCAGCTCGCCTCCCATGTCAATGAGAGCAATCATGAAGATGATGTTGGCTGAGGATCCTGTGTTGACCAATACTCTATTTATCATAAAATTAGCCACTGGTAGAGATATTACCAGTGCATCGTGATGAGGATTCGTATGACCAGAGTTCTTATCATCAGTGAATTCAATTGCCAGGTTAGTATAGTCTCATTCTATCATCATCGTAGAATGAGGTGTAACCGTAGTTATAATTCTGGTGTGTCATTTCACAGCGGAATAGGAGACTCCACTGACTTCTGATCCCCCCGAAATGAAGTTAACATGTTTTCTATTGGTGGGGGAGGTTGCGGACCATCTTTTTGTTCAATCATGTCATCACATCTCGCCATGGTAGCTTTCCCTTTCTCTGTGAGCAGATCCTTAAGAAGCCATTTGTTTAACAGTTCCAGAACTTCAAACCTCAGCGCTACGTAATCGGCAGTCGTATGACCGTAATCTCGATGGAATTCGCACCATCTATTCATATCTTTCCTCATAAAGCCTTTTTTGGAGCATGGAGGCGATCTTACTTCATTGCCCATCTTCTTGAGGATTGGGACTAGTTCCCCCGGAGAGACAATGAGTTATAGTCTGGGAGTCTGGGGATGTCATAAGGAGTTTTCTCTCCACTGCTATACGGTAGTGGTCGTCGGTCGAAGCCTTTGTTGAGAAGTCGATGGTCCCTCATTTGATGGGCTTTTCGATTGTCTAACTGTTGGCATTTTCTATTGAAATATTTAGGTCGTTTGGGAGGATTCGTTGTCTTTTCCCCTTATAGACTGAAGAGTTTTCTCTCTTCTTATTTCTTTTATCCTCCTCCCATCTGATTTCTATTTGAGCTCGGGCTTTCGTTAACTTCTTATTAACTTCTTATTGATGCTATCATGGTGTAGTATCGGACTTTCGTTAACTTCTCATTGAGCCCGCTATCTGCTAGTAACATGTTCCTGAAGGTTTCAACCGCAGTCGGCTGGTGAAGGTCTGGAATATTTATTATTTCCTTGTTGAAGCACGCCACGTAGCTTCGCAGAGATTATCCCATGCGTTGTTGTATGGCGTTGAGGTCGTCTGTGGTCTTTTCAAGTTTGTAGGAACTTGCGAAATGCTCCATGAATTTTTCGGCCAATTCTTGGTAGGATCCAATTGATAGGTACGGTAGATTGATAAACCAGGTGAGGGATGGGTCTGCCAACATTTCACCAAAACCTCTACATATGCCAGCCTCCCACTGGTGGGGAGCCAGGCCTGTGGACATCATCTTGTATTTGTAATGAATTACGTGGTCGTCATGGTCAGTGGATCCATCGTATAACTTCATATCGGGAGAACTGAATTTCCTCAGGAGTTCGATAGAAGTAATGGCCTCTAGGAAAGGAGTATCTGAGATCGTATATGCTCTAATTTTCCTCACAGATAGTCTGACACCTGGTAGGTTGGAAAGAATCACCTCATTGAACTCTTGCATATCCTTACGCATGAAAGTAGTGATATGTTGTGTCTGGTTGATCGGGAAAGTGCGTTGATTCCTTTCTTGATTTGGTGGATGATTTTCTGATGGGGGATCGATGTCTGCTTCATTATTGAATGCCTCAATTAAGTTGGATCGAAGAGTAGGATGATTCGAGAGGTCTGAAGCTTCTCGTCGTTGAGAAGTAGAGGAAATTTGTTCCAACTGCTTCTGGAGATCCGTGTTGGAGCCTCGCATGGCTGAGTTTTCCCCCTCCAACACTCGTACCCGTTCTTGAAGAATGGCCAACTGAGTGGCCGTAGGATATGGTGTCTGCTCACCACTTGAAGCCATGGATTGTTATGTTTGTAATGGTCGTAGACTAAGAGGCGTTCGCTTGTAATAAATCGCTACGGCCCCACGGTGGGCACCAAATTATAGACGCTGGTTTGCACCCGAAGTCTACAATTGAGAATTTATAGAGAGAGGGCACTAGCGATCCTGTAAAACCAAAGTAAAGTGAACATTGAGAGTCTACCCACCGGTGTGGTGGATGCCGTAGGCACTCCGACGTTTAAGTCAGTAATGGAAATGAGTGATAAATATGATAGAAGGAGAAGCAAGGTCTGAGGCTACCTTGATCCTTCCAGGCTATCGTGAGGGCGATGGGTCAGATTATGGAAGTTCCGGGGGGTTCCGGTGAGAATGATTAAGCTCAGAGTTGTATTGCTTAAGTTGGAATAAGGACGCTTAAGCTTATTAGTATTAGAATTATGAGGCTTATATTTGAATGTCTTCATTACCAAATATGTTTCCTTTTTATAGATCTAAAAAAGGGGAGTTCTAACACATGCATTTAATGAGGATGGCCCCCACTAACATGCTACCTCATATTTTCAACGTTGTGGCAGCTGATTGTTTGGAGGATAATAAATTGCATGATCTGACTTCATCTTTCGGTGGGAAAGATGAGGTTTGACTTGAAACTGGGCTTGCCAAGTCTTCGACCCAAACTCAATACTGGTATTGCAAAGTTTGGGCCTAACTCTTATGTAATCATGTGAATTTCTGCCCTTGGCCCAAATTTGGCACGTACAATCACCTAGTCTTCCGGACTAACTAGGTACAAGCTAATTCTTACACCAGACTGATTGTTTGACCCATGAAGATAGAGCTTCCAGATTTCGTCCTTCAATCTAGTCAAATATAGCGTATAATTTTCTAAAGTTGGCTTACATTCAAGAAAAAAATTTGTCAACATTTGACCCTTCATGGCAGTCCGGGGCCGAACTTCATACCATACATAGAAAGTTTCATCACCATCTTTCCGACCCGTTCCATTACATCCGACTTGTTAATAATTATTCATAGTAGATATGAAGTCATCACTATGATCTTATGACTCTCAAAATAATGCTGAAAATTTTCTTTTGCATGGTGAAGGGCTAGAATCAACTTCTCCACTGCCGTGTAATGAATTTCTACATCAAGTAATGTTCGACTAGCAAAGAATATCGATTTTATTTCTCTTATTCTTATTTCAATAGTACAACACTAATAGAGTAATGGGACACTGCTAAGTACAAAAATAAACTTTCATTTATCATAGGTGCAGATAAAATAAGAGGTTACCTCAAATAACTTTTCAATTGCTCTAAGGCTTGTACTTGTTTCAGACCTCATGATGTCACATCTCCATAATAGAGTACTTGGACATCTCTCTTGGTCTTCGGGGTGGTGATTTCCAATAAGACCTTGAATTAAGCTGGATTTACTTAATTCATCTTTACCTTACTACATGCCTCAAGAGGTTCCCAAATGAAACTCCAAAGGCAAATTTTCTTGGATTGAGCCTTAGTTTATGCTTACGAATCAATTTAAAAACCTTTGTCAAGTCCACTATATGATCACGAGCCTGGAAAGTCTTGACTACTATATCATTAATGTAGGCTTTTTAAAATCCTGGAAGATTGTGTTGACTATCCTCTGATAGTTTGATCCTGTGTTCTTCGAACCAAAGTACATGACTTTGTAGCTGTATAAACCCCGATGGGGGTGATAAAAATTGTATTTTCTTGATTCCTCTATAGAGCAAACCTCATTTCTTTTTGTTGAACATGTTTTACATCATTGTTAACTGACAATCTGTGGCAAGCCAAAACTAGGTCTATCCCAGGTATATCTTCGTGTGTCCACGCAAAGACATTTGCATATCTAGAAGAAATTCCATCATTTTATCTTTCTCATGTTCTGTCAATCCTGACCTTATCTGCACTTTTCTGTCTGGGCAGGTCGAATCCAATGGTCGGGACTTGAGTGTTTCAATTTTTGGAGCATGGTAATCACTATCATCCGAGAACCACTTTGGAACCAAGTATTGTAATTTCTATTTGGCCATCTTATGGGGCCTTTCGTCTACTAAAATTCTCTTTCATTTGTCATCCCCTTTGCTATTTATTGGGGGACTGTGAGTGCATAACGTTTCTAGGACATTTGCTGGTCCCTTATGATATCGAATGTTCTAATTTCGGATAGATTAATACATCTAACCGCTTGATAAGTGTGGAGAGTACAACTTCTATACTGTAAATCCACTGTCTCCCCATAATTATGTTGTGCACAGAGGGTGCATTTACCACCAAAAAATCTATTGACCTTTTACTTACGGTCACGAGAAATGAAATTATGCCTCTCGCGTTCAGCCTTATTCCTTAAAAGGCAATAAAGGGGCGTTTTAAGGACATAAATCATATTGCTTCAACTTCATATTCTTGAATGTGTATTCGAACAGGATCTCAGCACTGCTTCCACCATCTACTAAAATTTGGTGTACTCTGGTGCTGTCAATTATAAGTGAAATGACCAATGGATCTATATGAGGAAAATCTACATTGGCCAAATCCTTTCTGGTGATTGTAATTGGGGCATAGTCTTCACCCACGACTATTATCATTGCTCATGGGCCTTTTTTACCTCAGAGTATGAGAGGTTTTTATATACTGAGCCTTCCGTGACTCTTCAGAAATACTTTCAACTGGCCTCTCATGAATCGTACAGGCATGCCCAGAATCAATCCTCATCTCAAAGAACTCGGATGACATTTAATCTACATCTAATTCACCTAAGTGGCTCACTATAGCTATTTCCACTAGGGGACGATCATCATCTCCTCCATTTGGCTCTGCCTCTGGAAATTTCTCACGGCTAGTGGATAGCGTAGCAACCTATTTGTACTGTTGCAGTTGGCCATTACGGAGCGGTAATTGAATTTGATTCCTTAGAAATAAGCAATTTTTGGTCTTATGACCAATGTATTTACGAAGGCACAATAAAGGTTCGGGTCTCGAAACTCTTTTAGGGTTTTCATGAGGTTGGGATCTCTGAATAGTTTAGAGTATTTATTGTCCGTCTAGATCTTGACAGGGTTTGTGTTTAGGGGTATGTCGTTGGATCAGTTGGATTTGGTTCGTGTTCTGGGATTTTTGTTGGATTTGGTATCGGGTGTTTTATTTTTTGGTGGTTCAAGGGTTGATCTCTTGTTTGAAATAGGCTTTAAGGTAGTTGTTTGGGTTTATTTGGGAGGCTCATTCTTCCAACAGTAATAATAGCAACACATCTATCATCTAGCTGTTTGAAATCTTCATCTTCTTCAATTCGAATCCACTATTGGGTATTTAAGTTTACTTCCTCCATACTCTGAAATTCCTTCCTCATTATGTAATCCTCATAACATGTATTCTTCCGGAGAGTCTTGCTGTATATTTTGGTAGCAAGCTTTGGATCACTATCTTTGATTTGCAACAGGGCCTAATTAAACATGTGCAAGAAGGCTTGATAGTTTCCGTCTCCTTCTGAAAATACTTTCAATGGTTTTGGGAGGGCATATGAAATTGACATAGTATGCCAATAACTTCTCACAAAATTTCTGAAAATTTCCAATGGAGTTGGGAGGTGAAGATCCAAACCAGTCCAAAGCTTCTCCTTCTAAACTGGTCAGGAAAGCTTTACAATACCAGACATACTCATTGGTTTCTTAGCTCATCTTATGTCTGAAGTGAAATAGATGTTGTTCCGGATTAGAATTCCCCTTGAACATCTTGAATGTTGGAATTTGGATATTCTTGGACTTCTCCGCACTCAAAATCTTCTGAGAAGATGGAGAAGTGCCGATCCTCTGTGCTGTTTCCGTCCCGCTATCCTCGAACACTATAGACAACAATGCTTGAGTGGAGGTTTCGAGCACACTCCTCAACTCCTGTCATATTGCGTCCCGAAAAGTAGCTTCAACCCCAGGGTGTGATGTGATCGAAACAATCACAATTGGCTGTTGCAGTGCTGGTTGGACTTGGGGTACTCCTGAGATCGTGGTCAGGGCTAGGATGTCATCTTGTCTCCCAACATCAGCTGATAATTCTTGATGTTTTCTTCTAAAATCCCGACCCTCTCGGCCAACTTCCTATTCTTCATGGTTGTATGCTCCAAGGCTAAAACTACCATTTGTAGCTTTTGTTCTAATGTTTTTTATGCTTCTAGCACATTAATCATCTCAAACTTTATCTTGTGTCTGAACCGCCATTGAGTCTGAACCTTGTCCTTCTTGCATAATTATGCTACTGGTATTCTATAAATTTTCACCTTCAAAGTCTCAAAAGATTAATTTTTCAAAGGTTTCGTGGTGATGATTAGTAGGCTCATCATCACTCACATGTTGTTTTTATGCAATACTGGGAAGTTTTTTTTTCTTTTTTCAGTTTTACTTTCCAAGCAAGTTTTTCGAACATGCAAGTACAAATGAAACATTTTCTATCATCATAGATGCATAATATAACATATTTCATAGAAATTCCCAGAAATTTATAAAATAAGATACATGCAACATGCTTTCGCATGCCAACCAATCATGCATACTATGAATTTTCTAATTTTCAATGTATGAGTTTGATGTTTTTATATGCCATCTTGTATTTTTGTAAAATACAATCATGCACACAAGTTCAGGTTGCCTACCAGGTTGTTAGCCTTAGGCTACTATAAGCCCACCTTTTTATTTCTCACTTAGCGTACCCAAACATACTTCTATTGTTGGTGTACGAGGCGAAACTCAGGTGCAATGAGTCACATATTTTTTTAACATTAAACTGTGCGTACTCATCATCCATTCGTTACATAGACTTATTAAACATATTAGAATTTTGCATGCATGTACTTCATACAAGAAAAACATAAATTTCATTTTCTATTTGAGCATTTCATGCTCAATATCCATTTTCAATAGCACATAATGCATACATGTCATAATATAGTAATTTTCATATAATTTTTATTAGGAAGAACACAATAATTTGATATTTTTTCCCACCGACGGCGCCAATTTAATGAAGGCGGGAAAAATTGAGAGAATTCATACATTTGAAGTGTAGGGCCTGGTAGCAGAAGATCCAGTTATGTTTGAGCATTTCTTCTTGTGATTCAATAAATTTGACCTGCACGTGTGTATTTTTGGGTTAGAATTTTCTCCCTTCTTTATGTATGCAATTTCTTTACTTATTACAATATTGAATTAAGCTGATATATTATGCTTTCGAAATGGAACCAATTGGACCATTTTCTCTGATAGCTCATTGGCTTATATAGCACAATGCATGTGGAGATTTCAACCTCCGATTGACACTTGTTCACTGCTGAAATATTCTTGATTGCATGGTGTACACTTGTCACAAGACATGCTAAAATATGATATTAGGTGTGATTACATATGTTATTATGCATGTTAAGCCAAACTTGGATGCTAAGATAAGTGGATTGCCATTAAAGTCCACTAATCTCAGATGTGGTTTGTGATATCATATACTTCGGAGTACTGAGTCGGGATTGGAGTGCCACATTGTATTTCTCATATGGATTCCGGATTAAATCCTCTCTAAAATGGGTCTAGATTGGATTGGAATGATCTCGAAGTACTTCCACTTCGGAGTGAGATGGCCTTCGAGTGACGTCGCTTCGGAGTGATGTCACTCCATGGTCAAGTTCTAGTTTCTTCAGAAATCTTCGAATTTCAGAGATTATCATGACCTCTTCTGTCTACTGGTATTGTTCAACAGTATCATGACATCTGTCATCTTCCTATTGGACGATAATTTACCTATAGTGTACGAGCAAAATTTGGGTCAAGGGCATAATTATCTTTTCACCTTAGGCTCTATATCATATATAACCCAATTCCTCCAAATAGTACCCAAATCAAATTTGGGCTAAGGACCCAATTATCTTCTCAGTCCCAATTAAAGCCTACAGGGCAACCCACTTTCCAACGGAGACCCAACCTAAAAATATCTCTTCATAAATTAATTGCTCTCCACACAATCAGCTTATTCATCACCGAAAGATGAATGTTAAACATGTTAGTGGTCCATATCTTCATAAATATGACCCATATTCCAATTAGAAGACTATTTCTTAGCCTATAAAAGGAAGCAGAATTCAGAATTACATTCATTCCAAGCTTAAGCACTCTTATTTGAGCTCTCAAAGCCTCACACTCTCTAAACACCGGCCCACCACCCTTACGGCAGTCCACAGAGGTTAAGGTAACCTCATACCTTGCTCTCCCCTTACCTTTTACTTGTCTTCACTACTGACTTGAGCGTCGGAGTGCCTACGGCACCCACCATATCGGTGGGTAGAAACTCCTCACTCATTCTACCTTTGTTTTGCAGGATTGCTAGTGCCTCATCATATAAATCTTGATTGTGGACATCAGGCGAAATCCAGTGTCTACAATTTGGCACCTATCGTGGGGCCTTAGCGATTTATAGCAAACGAATATCTCTCAGTCTACGATCCTTACAAACACAGCTACTCATAGCTTCAAGCAGCGAGCAGAAACCAGACCATGTGGCCCATCAGTTGGTCATTCTCCAAGAACAGTTAAGAGCTTTGGAGAAAGAAAACTTAGCAATGTGAAGCTTCAATACGAACCTCAAGAAACGGGTAGAATAAATTTCCTCAACCTTTCAACAATGCGAAACTCTGGATCACCCCAACAACCCTACCATTCAAACCAACCTCTTATGAGCATTCAACGATGTGGCAAGCGATAATGCGCTATCATACAACCATCCAAAAAGTCACCAGAGAGATCGCCATATCTCTCCAGTCGATCGAACACAACAAGTCACCTCCTCCATGAGCAAGGAAATGCAGAAGTTCAAATAATCAATTCTCTCCAGCCTACCTGGTGTCAGACTACCAGTGAGAAAAAATTGAGCCGATACAATTTCAAACACTCCCTTCTTGGGGACCATTACTTCCATTGAAATCCACGGAAGTTCAGCCCTCTAGATATGAAGTTATATAATGGATCCACAGACCCAGATGACCATGTGATCCATTATAAATACAAGATTATGTCTACAGGCTTAGCTCTACACCAATGGGAAGATGGAATGTGCAGAGGATTTGAAGAAACATTGGCAGGCCACGCCCTCACTTGGTTCATCAATATACTTTACCAAACTAT
>SKCR01023563.1:0-78306 GCA_019454045.1 Zanthoxylum bungeanum
CTTGATTCAGAGGAAAAATGTTAGGGAATATATGGATATATTGGCATATATTAGATATATGTGTTCGGACTTGGATGTCCACCTACTGGATCTAGAATTTGATGAGATCCAATTGATCTTAGAGATCTACCTAGTTAAGTTTCATACAATTTGTTGGCCAAAGTCAGGATTGTGTGTAATTAACGGGATCCTGGGCCACTAGGAAACTAGGTTTCCCGATACTCAACTGAGGGTTAGATGCTCGCCGAAAAATAGTGGGAGGCAAGTATTAAATTTGCAATTTCGTTTAGAAACTTGCAATACGCGCTCATTTCAATTTTCCGTCATTAATTTATAATAATATTAGTTGAACTAATATTTAATTGTTGTTTTAATTAAACAGTTGGACTGTATTCAAACTACTTCAATTTATAGTTGATTATATAATTGGATTATAGTAATCAATATATTTGAATTTAACCAATCAAATAGTAGTTGATTATATAGTTAGACTATAGGAATCATTATATTTGATTGTACCCGAAATCATTGATTGAATAGTTGGACTATTGGAATCAAGATAACTGAAATATTAGCGTTTAGAACATAATCCTGGAAGAAAATGTCTTTAAACGGCTTTAATTTTCAGATTGGGAATAGAACCTCAGGATAGTCCTGGGAACTGAGAAGTTATTCTATTTGATAGAGAAACATCTTGGGCCTGAGCCTGGAGTTGAGCAAATAGTGGAGTATGAGTTTTAGAGAGACTCATGGTGATGAAAACTTTAGTGCTCAATCCGTTATGTTTACCAGCAATGACACTTTAATTTTGTCGTCAAAAACTAATGATTGGATCCTTATACCATGATGTTGAAATTAAAGGATCTTCATAGATCTATTCTTAGATCTTAGAAGTATAAATTGTAAAAGAAGCTCTTTCGCTCACGTATATCAGAGGGTACATCTATCGAGCACTAGGTGTCGCAGATGATTGCTTGACATCGATCAGCTAGGTTAGCTGCGCATTACCTACGTGGCCGAGACTACCAAAGATTTGATCTTATAGTCTCTACCTGATAACTAGGGCAGGTTCATTATGAACCAAGAGTAAACTCTTGGAGAGTTGACGGCTATGCTCAAGGAGGCAGAGCCAGAGCTTCTAAAAGGGGCAGAGGCAAAATCATCACAGTTTTCTAGGAAGACAAAAGACATATCCCAAGATGTCTGCCTAAACTATGGCAAACGGGGTCACTGGATGCGTGACTACCGTATGGACAAGGCAGACATGAAGGAAGTGAGGTGGGGCAAGGCTCCGGCTTCAAATATGTTTGTCATAAACATGTTCACTAGTAGTTTCAATTTGGATTTTTAATACTAGATGTGGTACATAAATATATGTACTGATGTGAAGAATCTGCTGATTGGCAGGAGACTGACTTCAGTTGAGATCGACCTGCGAGTCGAAAATGGGACGAGAGTCACTGTTTTAACCGTAGAATCCTAAGTTTAGGAACTACCCTTTGGGCATGTACTTAAATTAGGAAACTGTTATAATGTATCTAGTTTGACTAGAATATTTCTCTATATCTAGTATAACTCGTTGCGGGTATACCTTTATATTCTAGAACACTAAGTGTTTTATTTTATAAAGATGATATTGAGATAAGCACATTAGATGTGAATAACAGTATTTATTTTTGAATATAATGAATCTCAAACGTATAGCATGACAAATAAATAGCTCAAACTGAATTAATCAGATGAGACTTATTTGTGGCATTGTTTTATGGGACCATAAATAAGACTCGTATGTCCATACTTTCGAAGAGTGGGTACTAGGACGGATTTGAATCTAATTCAAATGATGTCTACGAAACTAGTTTATTAGGCAAAGTGCCTAAAACACCTTTTACTTGGTAAAAGTGCAAGTGCCACCGGATCTGTTAGCCCTTGTTCATAGTGACGTAAGTGGGCCCATATCTAGCTAGGCTAGAGGTGGATATGAACACTTCGTAACCTTTAAGGATGTGGCATCGCGTTATGGTTATGTGTTTCTTTTTAAACACGAATCAGAAACTTTTGATAAATTCAAAGAGTTTCGACTCGAAGTATAAAGACAGACCGGTAAAAGTATTAAAACACTACGGTCGGACCGTGATGGAAATACTTAAGCAATAAGTTTCGCGATTATTTGAAAGAGTATAGTATTGTTTCAACAGTGGACTCCTCCCGGAACACCTTAAATTGACGGTGTGTCCGAACAGAGAAACCGAACTTCGTTGGACATGGTAAGGTTAATTATGAGTCGCTCTGAGCTAAAACCATTTTCCTTTTAAGGGATAGCATTAAACAGTGGCAATACTTATTTTGAATAAGGTTCCATGAAAAATCTTGTTAGACAGATTCATATTATATATGAACAGGAAAGAAACCAGGTTTTCTCATTCCTGAAGATTTGGGTATGCTGGGCATATATTTGGATGATACCAAACTAGAACCCAAATGGATAAGTGCCTAATTTGTAATTGGTTATCCTAGGGAAACCAAAGTATGGTACTTATAAAACTCACAAGAGAACAATATAATTGTTGTTCTCCATGCGGTTTTCCTAAGAGGAATACCTATATGCAGTGGTAAGTGGGAGGAAAGTAAAACTCGATGAAAATCGGAGTAATACTGTTCCAGGCACCGATTCTTTAATGGGACACAAACAGTTCATCAAGGATGAAATTGTACCATAATCTTCGAATACACAAGAACCGCGTAAGTTGGAGAGAGTCAGAAAATAACCTGGGAGGTATGGGTTTCTGATCTCACCTCATGAAGATGTCAATCTTATTGAGGAATACGAACTAGCTACATATGAGGAAGTGATACAATGTATCGACTCCCTATTATGGAAAAGTGCCATGATGTCCGAAATGGATTCCATGTATACCACCAAGTTTATGTTAGTTTCTATTAAGGTCCCAAGATCAATAATAAGCATGAATCAGTGCGAATACAAATCGAAGAAGTTACGGAATACTCACATCGATCGGTTGAGCGACGCGGAGGCAACAAAAATTTCAGATTCTGCCTTCTGTTCCATTCGGCAGTGACAGTTTGTGCTCACTGGTTTTGGCTAGGTTTTGGTCCTTCGTCAAGCTCCAAGCTTCGTCGAATGGTTCCCGGCTCATGGGTGAACTTCCCTATCACCTTCGCATGTCTCGTAAGTATGATATCACTTGAGATTTTGCCACAAAATCCCACTCTATGCTTCCCACTGCTCACGGCAGTTCACAAAACCAGAAGGTTTATTTGGCCCCTTGGGCATGTGTGGTAGAGAGACAAAGAGAAGGAGATTATGTGTGTTGTTTTTTGTGTAAAATTTGTATCTAAAATCCATTTATATTTTCCAAAAATAATTAAATGATTTACCATTTATATGGCTTTCAAAAAGTCAAATGGTAAATGCATTCCAACAACTCCAACAACTACCATCAATCAATCACATCAATCAATCAAGTGTCACATCACTCAAAGTGACATGTGATTTGACGTTTGATGCGACTAATGATTTGACGCTTGATTTGACTTGCATGCCGCATTCGAATTCAAAATGCGAATGTGCTCGCAAATAATCTCGGGCTCAGGTTCGCTAATTCCAAATTAACGAATTTTCCATTGCGTCGTAATTAAATGATTACGCCTAGCGAAGTCACTATTCACATCGCTAACGAATTAATTCTAAATTAATTCATTCGCTCGAATTAAAATCTAATTTTAATCCGCGTCGAAATCCAATTTCGTTTAATATTTCAAATATATTAATTTCCGATTAATTCCAAATTAATCGTTATCTCTCTTTAATTGATATTTTATCCCAGATTAATTTTCTCTCTTCTATTAATCCCAGATTAATTTAGAGTGCGAGTCATACGTCATCGGTGAATCTTTGGGAAGCGACCCATGAGATCCCCGGATATGTTGGCAGTAAATTCGGTCGTCGGACTATCCGAACACGTAAGTACCAAGTACTACGTTTATACTTATTACAAGGCAAGGTTGGCCTCTAGCAAAGCGCCATGCCTACTCAATTCTCCGGAAACATCCTTACAGGAATAAAGGATCTATATCAGGCGTAGTATACGTAGTATTGTGTATGTCTGTCCAGTATCGAATGATCACGTGCTAGGCCTGGGGCTGGAATTGTGTCTGCCCCGTACGAAGCACATGTCGGATGTCTGGTGACTAGTCTCTATAATCGGATAAACCTGACCTTGTAATTTTATCTCGTTAGCTGCAGTATTTAAGAGAACCAGTCCCGTCTCCCGATAGCTGCAGCATTTAAGATAACCAGTCCCGTATCCTACGTGACCATCATCTCCATATGACTGGAGTGACCTTTCGACTTGACATCACACCCAACACACTACGATTCTCAATATACCCAGCATTGGCGTACACAGAACCTGTTAAAGCCCTGGATGACCCCAACCAAAGTATATTGATTGTCGCAAGTATTAGCGGTGCAAGTCTCAGGTTAAGACAAATACACCTACCCTGATTTCGGACTTCCATAGACACGTAGTCATACTACCAATGGAATTCTGAGGGGGTCTATCCAGAGCGAAGCTGTTTCCCGTACCATCGATAAAACACAACCTCCTATTACACTTGCATGAGTATCCTATACCCAAATATATGAGAACTATGCTGTTGTGCCCTCACAACGCGCACAAGTGCAATACTAGTCTTTTACGTATTTATCGATGTCCAATCTCGATAATACTCTGACTAGGGATGTTTAATGATTTATCCTTCGTGGACTGATACTGTCTCATATCATTCTCAATCTAGGAACAAATCATAGGGACCTCCTATCATTTATATATCTAGGTGATCTAATCATAAATGATAAGAGTGTAATCTCTTTTGTCACATAGTTAATTTGTACAAAAACACAATGATCTGTACAAATAGTGACGCTATGGGTCATAATTGTCCAACAATCTCCCACTTGGCCTATAGCCAGTCACTCGAGTGTCTTACACCCGAACTATGTACGGTTGGCTCAAATTACTGAGAAATGCTTTCGTCAGTGGAATTGTATGACTATCATCTGATGCGATTTATTCGATTATCACATCGCCACGATGTATGATCCAAATGAATCAGATGGATATCAGAGTATATATCTGGATCGTTGATGAGACCATTAATTCTTTAGCCTGTGCTGACGCCTAGCTCAGCTGCTAACAGAACTATATCTAATCTAATTAGATTTTGTTTATCGACCCAGAAGGCTTCTATTGCCGCTTCAGCTGCAGCAATAACCCATATTTGTTGTTTATTCGGTAACAATATCTTGCTTGGAAGATTTCCAGCTCATTGTTCCATTATTCAAACTGTATAGTACTGTTTGCGACTTTTAGTCGTTTTATCGGTTTAGGAAACTTGCAGTAGTGATCCCAGTCACTTCAAGTTCTCCATCTCCATAGTTTAAGACAGCATCCTTAGTTCTCTAAGACACTAACAGATGTTCTTAACATCAATCCAGTGACTATCACTCGGATTGGTTGTTTGTGAATCCATATGCTCAAAGGGTATGAGACATCAGGTCGCGTACATTTTTCAATGTACGATTCACGGAGAGTTTTCGAAACCCAAGCTTTCGCCGATAGTTATTTTATAGGAATATCATTTCCATGAAAATGACATATATTATCATCATTTATATAGGACAGCCACTGTCAGTGCACTTCCACTAACCCTCTTATATACACAAGAATCATTTCGTTTTGAATTAAATCATAAACTATTATGATTACATCAAAACGATAATTCCAAGAACCTATGCTTGCTTCAATCCAATCATGGATCGAATAACACGCAAACCTCGTTTGCTAGTTTTGGTACAACAAAATCGACAGGATATTGTAAACATCCTCCAAAAGGTTTCCTTTTCAGGAAAGCGATTTTCCCGTAAAGCTGACATTTTTCATAAATGAAACATGCAGCCTTAGCAAACATTATCCAAATGGATTTACCGTGGCAACAGGTAAAAGGTTGAATCGTAATCAACATAATGTTGATAACGATACCTTTCCGCTAAAAGCCTAGCTTTATACGTTGGTATGTTGCCATCCATGTATGTCTTCCCTAAAGACTTATAAAGTACCAATAGGCACAATGCCTTATGGTACATCAACTAGTGTCCAAACATAGTTGGTATACATGGAATCCATTTTGGATTTTTCATGGCACTTTACCATAATAGGGAGTCGATACCTTGTATCACTTCCTTATACGTAGTCAGTTGCCATACCTCAAAATATTAACATCTTTATGAGGTGAGATCAGAAACCCATACCCTAGGTTGTTTTCTGACTCTCTCCGACTTACGCGGTTCTTGTGTATTTGAAGATTACTGGTTTAGTTTCATCCTTGATGAACTATTTGTGTTCCATTATGATTCGGTGCCTTGAACAGTATTACTCCGATTTTCATCGAGTTTTACTATCCTTCCACTTACCACTGCATATCGGTATTCCTCTTAGGAAGACCGCATGGTGAGCAACAATCTAATTGTTCTATTGTGAGATGTATAAGTACAATACTTTGGTATCCCTAGGATTACCTACAATTGGCACTTATCCAATTAGGTTTTAGTTTGGTATCATCCAAACATATGCCAAGCATACCCAAATTATCAGGAATGTGAAACCCGATTTCTTTCCTGTTCATATCTAATATGTAATCTGTCAAACATATTTTAATGGAACCTTATTCAAAATAAGTTCTGCACTATTAATGTTTATCCGTTGAAGGAAATAGTAGCTCAGAGCGACTCATGATTAACCTTATTATGTCCAACAAAATTTGGTTACTCAGTTCGGACACACCGTCAAACTGACGTGTTCTGGGAAGAGTCCTCATTTGAAAGAATACTTTACTCTTTCAAGTATATAAGAAACTTATTGCTTAAGTATTTTCCATTACGGTCTTACCGTGACGGTCTAATACTTTAGCCGATCTGTTTGTCTATTTCGTGTCGAAACTTTAAAAGTTTCCGATTTGTGTTCTTCAAAAGAAACACATAACCATTACGCGATGCCACATCCGTATAGGTCACAAAATATTCATATCCACCTCTAGCCTAGCTAGACATGGGCCCACTTGCTTCACTATGAACTAGGGCTAACAGATCTGTGGCATTTACACTTTTACCAAGTAAATAGTGTTTTAGGCACTTTGCCCAATAAACTAGATTCGTAGATTTTATTTGATTAGAATCAAATTAGTCCTAGTACCCACTATTCAAAAGTGTGGATATACGATTCTTGTTTTATTGTGTCTCAGACAACAATGCCACAATTAGTTTCTTCTGATCAAATCAGTTTGAGCTATTTGTTTATCATGTTATATGTTTGAGATATTATTTATATTCAAAATATAAATGCTGTTATTCACATCTAATATGTTTATCTCAATATCATCTTTATATAATAAAACACTTTAGTGTTCTAGAATATAAAGGTTCACCCGCAGCGGGTAAACACTGATATAAAGATAATATTTCTAGTCAAACTAGTTACATTATAACAGTTCCCAAATTTAGGTACACACCCGAGGGTAGTTCATAAACTTAGGTACCTGCGGTTTAAAACAGTGACTTTCGTCCCGTTTTCAATTCGTAGATTAAATCTCAATTGAAGTCAGTATCCTGTTCAAAACAGATTCTGAACATCAATATATATTTATGTACCACACTAAGTATTTAAAATCCAATTTTAATACTAGTAGTAAACATAATCATGACAAACATATTTGAAGTCAGAGCCTTACTCGTTCTTCAATTCATTCATGTCTGCTTTGTCCAAATGGCAGTCACGCTTCCGCGATCCCGTTTGCCATATTTAGCAGACATTTTGGGATATGTCCTTTATCTTCCTAGAAGATTATAATAATATTGCCTTTGCCCCTTTTCACATTCCAGTAGCCTTTGGCCAAGCCTCGGGTTGCTAGAATATCGAAGTAAGGTACGCCTTGCGCTACTTGCCTAATTGCAAACTTTGACTTTATCTCATTGAGAATAGTCATTAACTCTCCAAGAGTTTACAATTGCAATTTTAGTACTTCTAAAATCTAAATATAGATTTATGAAGATCCTTCAATTTCAGTATCATACTTTAAGGATCTAACCCTTAGTTCTGACAAAGAAATCAAGGAGTCTACTGCGGTAAGTAAAATGGATTAAGCACTAAAGTTATCATCACATTAATCTTCCAAAGATTATGCTCTACTATTTACTTAACTCCGGTGTAGGCATTGCATTTTTGCATATAAGCCCAATGATGAGCCTCGAATGGAGGCACTACTTTTTAGTTACGGAAGTTGCGGAAAGCGGTCGTCGGAAGAGAAAGGGTCAAGAATTGACATTTTTATTTGATTTGGTTCGCTTGTTCAAGCTTTGGGTTCACTTGTCGGTCTCATTTTAAATTTATCCTCGGCCCGGTTCATAAAAATACCACACGTCCAAACCCATTTTCCATGCCTCACAATAGCCACCCACCTTTATAAACAAAACAAAAAATTCCACCTCTTTTTCTTAGCCTCCCACATGAATGACAAGAAAAAAACCCTTACCACAAACACCAACCACCAAGAAACAAAAATCCAAAATAAGCCCATAGCCAAACCCATGCATCTCACGTCTTTCACCAAATAATGAACAAATAACCAAGCACAAAACCCATACCTTGCCCATACATCACTCATGCAACCACCCTCAATAACCTTCATCATTCACGCCAAGATCCCTCTCCACTGCACAGACGCCTAGCCCACTCGTCCCCACAAATCAAAGCAACCAATAGCCTTCAGACGCACATTCCTCAGCAATGATAATAACCCTAAACCATTCACGTTGATGCCTGATCCACGCCACTATAAGCCACACCACACTGCCACTGCCAGTCCCCTACGCCATTCAAGCAGCCCACGTAACTCTCAGCAGCTCACACACATTCCTCAGCCATGATAATAACCTTAAACCATTCACGTTGATGCCTTAATCACGTCACTGCACCCACGAAACCTTCCTCTCTCTTGGTCCCCTCTCATTCACTCACTACGCTTCATCGACCTTCGACAGCCCCTCAACCTTCACCAACACATAACAGCCCCTCCAACTCATGCCATAAATAAACCACGTTAACCAGCCTTCATTCTGGCCTTCAATAAAGCCACTGCACATACAAACTGCCACTGCCAGCCACGATAACCTTCAAACGTAGCAGCAACACCCTTCACTTCATGATCCTCTTCAACAGCCCCCTCATCATATACTACAAAGCCATTAAACCCTAACTCACGCCAGAACTGCCCCATTGAAGCCACTTAATTCCCACTCCACGTCTCCCTCTGATTCTGGAGGCAGCCTTCACGCTTCTTCCTGCTCTCCACTCAACGTCACCAGCCATCAGACTGAACACTCATGCAGCGCACCACTAGCCTCACAGCCCCTTAAACACGCCCCATCTCTCTATAACAAAGGACCGAACCATAAGCACTGGGAGGCTAGAAAAAGTAAAGAAAAACCCTAAGAAGAAAACAAACCAGTTGATATCTCTCTCTATTCCTTGATCATCGCTGCCCCTTTAAGCCATGATCTGCAGCCACTTATCAACCCACACAGCCTACTGACCTTCACCATGCACATCACTACCCATTCATCATGCACGTAAAAGCAGCACACGTAGCCCCCTCATGCACGTACAAGCCTTTCAAGCACTCGGCCTCCATACCTCTCCATTAATCATTCAGCAATAAAGCCCCTAATGGCCTCACATAAGGACACCTGCACGGCAACTCAGCCCCATGCACCCTCTCAAGCCGCAGCTCACACAACCAAAAATACCAAACAAATCAGCCCCCCCTAACCGAACTTGAAACCAGTGGGAACAACAGCCTGCTTCATGTGAAAGCCACAAAAAATACCACAAAAAACTATCCAAAACAGCCCCTAAAATACCACAAAACTACCCAAAACAGCCCGAAAACTTGAGTGAAAACAGTGAGAAAAATCAGAGAAAATCGCGAGTGAAAACGGACAAAACAGTAGAAATAACGGACCCGTGAAAACAGTGGAAATAGCGAACCAGTGAAAACAGAGAAAACAGTGAACCTGGGAACAGTGGAAACAGCGGACCAGTGAAAACAGAAAAACGATATCCCTTCCGGCACCGTGGAACGCACTCCCGGAAAGCGACTTAAAAGGTAAGACCTGAGGGCACCCTTTTATTTATTATCCTTTATTTTTAGTTATTTTATTGTTTTATTTCACATGAATATTGTGAATTGGTGCATGATGTGATTTCGGTGAACGGAACATGTGTTCTCTCTTGTGGTATATCGGATGGAAACCCGGACGTAAATTCCGTAGCCGAATCCGAATGGATGGTATTACGGTTTGCACTCGGGATACAATGCCACGTATCACTTGAGAGACACACGTATTTCGTTTCATCCAAACCTTGTATTTGAGCATGATTAGGTTGCTAGTATGTTGTTTATTCCTTAAGCATGATTAGGTTGTCAGTATGTTATTTCCCTATGTATGTTATAGTTATTTACTTCGCAATAGGAGTTTTATCTATGTTTGTTTAGGTTGTTTTTTAGTTTTCATGTTTGATAATGTAACATGTTCGTTGTGTGATATTGTATGTTTACCTTTATGAGCGTGAATTAGATCTAGGTTAATCTCAGACATGTATGTTGTGTAGACTTGGTTAAATTATTGCACAAATCCGTTCATTACAAGTGGCATAAGTAAGAGACCATTCCGAACCCAACGGTTTAAGGTCTTAAATCATTTTTCCCGGTTCACACCGGGTAGCGACTCCATTTTATTTCTCTGGTTTAGTCCCCCGCGGGCTACTCTGTACTCCCAACCGGGCTGCGAGCTTGGAACAGCGTCGTCTATTTCTGTGTCCTACAGTCTGGCGACTCCACTAGGGATAGAGAATCGGCCCCGAAATAATGTCTTGTAATGTTTGTGATTTGTGCTTTAAATTAACCATGTCTACTGTGGGTTTAGAGAGTTTAATCAAAGGTGTTATAAAGGCTAGGTGATGGTTTGGTGTATTCCTTCACTCACTACCTTTTTATGAGGAAAAGCTGTGAAGGCACCTGGATAATCATTCACCCGTAGCTCATTGTGATAGACTAATTTGGAGGACTCGTTGTTTATTCCTGTCACCAAGCGATAAGAGCTTAAGGGGCTTGGGTACTTAAGAGAGCCTCGCTCCACCCTCCCTCTGGGGAATCTACAACGGGAAATCCATTTGACAGTCAGTCACACGCCATAACTCGTTGGCACGTACCGTAAGGTATAAAAAGGGTGCGCTCACTTGGTCGCTCGAACCCTTGAGTGGGGAGTCCTAGTTGTGAGCAAACCTTCGTCATCGGGAGTCTTTGTTTACATTCTTTTAAACCTGCATGCGAACCCTAATTGTATGACCTATAGAAATCATTTTTTTTTATGCTTGTGTTTGGGACCATCATTATTTGGATTCAATTGGACTTTTTGTCAAGAGATATGAACTGGTTGGGCCACTTAAACTGGAACGAGTTCGTGTCCTTTGATAATTGGGCCAAAAGCTTCTAAAATGCCGATGGGCCATTTTGTGTTTAGGCCTCTTATTATTTGAAGTCGTTTAGCCATGTTATCGCAAAAGTATAAACTTGTTGGGCCTTTTCAACTGGGACAAGTTTGCACCGCGCAATGATGTGATTGAATGCTTTAAAATGATGATAGGCCAACTTATATATGTATTTTCCGCATCACACGCATCTCACGCATTTCATGCATACACGCATCATGTTAACCCTTTTGTGTCTTAAAAGCCATCATAGATTCCCGTTGGGTTAAGAAAGCAGAGAGACTCATCAAGAGACCGTCAGTCAACATGAGCAAATTAGCAAATGTGAGATCCTGCCTGGGTCAATTGGAGATTAAAGTAACTGAATTTATTGAGATGTTGCACGTTCTGACTAATATTGTGGCCAGTTTGACCGTACTCGGTATAACCGATAACAGAAAGTTGTACAATCAGAATGGAAAGATCATCAGGGAATCCTTGAAAGAAGTAAGCAGAAAAGACAGTATAGTCATTCAGCAATGGGAAACAGGGCAGTGAGACTATCGGATTTAAAAGAGAATGAGTTCACCGAGCCGATCAATGTTGACAGATTGAAGTTGTATTTAGCCCGAGAAAGAGAAGACTGAGCAGTCACCAAGAGAATTGGAAGAAGGCCTAACCCAACGGGATAAGAAACACACACATGCATGCATACACGTAACATACTTGCAATTCTTGTGTTTGTCCTATGTTTGCAGATTTTAAACAGAAAGAGAGAACTAGCAAAGGACGACTAGAGACATATGGCGCCGAGGAGCACAATGAGGGTCTCACCCATCATGAACAGGGAGGACGTCTACACTTGTATACGTATACATTACATGCACACATCTTTATTCTATTGTCTTGTATTCGCAGGTTTAAAAGAAAAAAAAAAGAAAAAGAAAGCGACAAAGATCAAAAGGTGACACAGGCACCGAGGATGACATTGAAGACATATTGACAGATGGATTTCGGTCATGTCTAGCTGAAGACGATGAATTCAGTGCTAACAGGGAGGCAACCCAAACACTTTGTTGCGATTTCTATTTTCATTTTTTGTGTATACATGTCGTAGAATTTTTTAATTTTGTGTGTTATTTTGAAAGGTAAAAGCAAAGACATGGCATTTTAAGACAGAGGGAATGGTGCTTGGCAATCACAAAGGTGGGAGCTAATTCATTAGTGGTGGCAGAGTAAAAGAAGAATTCATGAGACACATCCTAATGAACTTATGCCAAGCAAGAAGAGTATTGAGTACACAATTCCTTTGCTTTAATTATTGCTTTGATTTGCCTTCTTTTGTTATTTTCTGTTATTTTCGTGGACATGATCCATAACTTTTGACCTTTTAGGACTTCTTTTGGTATTTTCTTTTATCTTCGTGGATAGAATCCACGACTTTTTGACTGTTCACGATTTCTTTTGTTGTTTTCATAGACAGGATCCAGTGACCTTTTGACTTCTCGTGATCTCTTTTGTGGTTTAGCTAACAACCATTCGGTGAAAGGTATTAGTACAATTATTACTCATCTTTTTTAAGTACTATAAATTCAGCTCAATATTTATCTCTTCAACACATTCAAATATACATCCGAGTAAAAGAGAGAAAATGGAAGCCACTTCAAGAAGACGAGTTGAAACTATTTGTGTGTTTTACGGTACCAGTGTGGGTACTAAACCGCAATACAAAGAGGCAGCACAAGAATTGGGTCGAGTCATTGCTGAACGGAATATGCACTTAATATACGGTGGAGGCAATCTTGGACTGATGGGAATTGTTTCAAAGGCTGTACATGACGGAGGCAGTCCAGTTCTTGGAATCATCCCAAAACCTTTGGCGGAGGCAAATCTGATAGAACCATTAAATAGAGAAGAATTACTCATGCCGGGAATGTCAGAGTGACTGGTGGAAATGATTAACCGTGCAGATGCTTTTATTGCTCTGCCAGGAGGCTTGGGCACGTTGGAGGAAATTTGTACAGTGCTATCTTGGGCGAACCTAAACATACACCAGAAACCTCTTGGATTGTTTAACGTTGATGGATTTTATGATTTTCTTTATGTGTTTCTTGAAGACAACCGAAGAAATGGGTTCGTAACGAAATCTGTGAACGAACTCCTTTTCACAGCCAGAACTGCCCAGGATTTAATTGACCAAATCTTGGCCTTTGAACTGAATGTGGACCCTATCCTTTCCGAGATCAAATGGTCCGAGGACGATCATGGTAAAAAGCGTAAACTGAATCTGGATCTTAACCTCTAGTCTTCTGTATTAATATCTTGTTTATTTTGTGTTATTTAAATAATAAATAAAAATGAAAAAATTGAGTGAGAGAAGTCTTTGATAGTTAGACATATGTCTGGTGATGACATTGAATGATGTAGGGGGAAACCCTAGAAACGATAAGTGCGAGACACGCTCTCTTTCGGTATCCTAAATGGATTGATCTCAGTTAGACTCACGAGCACTTGATTACAGAATCCTAGCAGTAGAAACCTGAGTAGTTATCGAGGTGACTAGTTGAAGAGATGATGTATTAGTGAATGACCATTTTCCTAGGTGTCCATACTTGTTTACCGATGCTATGATATATGATATGGTTGGAAATGAAGAAAAAAATCTCTGAGAAAAAAATAAAAAAGAAAAGAAAAAAATAGACCACCTATAACCGATAAGCGTGAAGCTACCCATGGGCGAGTATTAGGACCACCATGAGGAGAAATTATACCTTAAAGGGTAAGTGTGTCAGAAAAGAAAAAAAAGAAAAAAAAAAAAAAGAAAATCCAAAGTGAAAAGAAAGAGATAAGAGCAAAATGAAGAAAACCATATCATGTTGAGTATGCTAAAGTAATCACAGAATGTGATTAAGACATCCAGGTTGGTTAGACCCATTGGTTCGATTCTCTGAAACGAAATCACCAAGTTGGCTTACTAAAGGACTAAGCTACGAAAGAGCCTTAGCACACACACACTTGGAGTCTAGTTCAGATCACCCATTCAGACAATCGAAATTGAGTGTATCAAGTACTTTGAAGGTTCTCTGGTTTCGACACGAAGCATTCGTTGAGGACAAAAATATGTTTAGCTATCAGGATTGTCTCGAGGAGAGCAGTATGGTTTGAAATAAATCATTCACATCATTATCAGTTTTTGCCGGGTAAGGCACTCTGGGGGCGAGGCCCACATCTTTGTCAGAATCAGTTTTGCCGAGTGCGACACTTCAGGTATGGAGACACAGTATCAGTTTTACCGGGTATGACACTCTAAGTATACAGTATCAGTTTTGACGGGTATGGAAATCCGAGAATGGAGCAGAGTCCGAGAATGAACAAACCGAGAATCGAATGCGGTTCGGGAATGGACCATCCCATACAGTACATTTCGGGGATGAATCATTACATCAGCATCAGTTTCGGGGATGAGTCCCAGGGTCGTGGCCCACATCAATATCAGTATCAATTTTTGGGATGCGTCTCATGGTTGAGACCCACATCATCATCTTCAGCAGTTTGGGGATGCGTCCCAGGGCCGAGGCCAACGTCAATATCGATATCAGTTTCAGGGATGAGTCCTAGGGTTGAGGCCTACATCAGCATAAGAATCAGTTTTAGGGATGAGTTCCAGGGTTGAGGCCCACATCATTATCAGATTTGAAGATGCGTCCTATGGGCGACGCCCACATCGTTATCAGCAGTTTGGGGATGAGTCACAGGGTCGGGGCCCACATCTACATCAGTAATAGTTTTGGGGATGCGTCCCAGGGTTGAGGCCCACATTATATCATTAGTTTTGGGGATGCGTCCCAGGGTTGTAACCCACTTTATCAGTATCAGTTTGGGCGAGGCCCATATCAGTATCAGTTTGGGGCGAGGCCCACATTAGTATTAGTCTGGGGGCGAGGCCCATATCGGTATCAGTTTGGCCGAGGCCCATATCAGTATCAGTTGGGGGGAGGCCCACATTAGCATCAGTTTGGGGCGAGGCCCATATCAGTATCAGTTTGGGCGAGGCCCATATCAGTATCAGTTTGGGCGAGGCCCATATCAGTATCTGTTTGGGCGAGGCCCATATCAGTATCAGTTTGGGCGAGGCCCATATCAGTATCTGTTTGGGTGAGGCCCAAATTAGTATCAGTCTGGGGGCGAGGCGCATATCAGTATCAGTTTCGGGGATGAGTCCCAAGGCCGAGGCCTACATCACATCAGCTTCAGCATCAGTTTTCAGAGATGAGTCACAGGGTCGAGGCCTACATTAGCTGCAGTATCAGTTTCGGGGATGAGTCCCAAGGTCAAGGCCCACATCAGCTTCAGTATTAGTTTTGGGGGATGAGTCCTAGGGTCGGGGCCCACATCTGTTACAGTATCAGTTTTTAGGATGAGTCCCAGGGTCGAGGCCCACATCAGCATCATTATCAGTTTCGGGGATGAGTCTCAGGGCCGAGGCCTGCAGCAACATCGGTATCAGTTTGGGGCGAGGCCCACATCAGTATCTGTTTGGGCGAGGCTCATATCAGTATCAGTTTGGGCGAGGCCCATATCAGTATCAGTTGGGGCGAGGCCCATATCAGTATCAGTCTGGGGCCGAGGCCTACATCAGTATCAGTCCGGGGGCGAGGCCCACATCAGTATCAGTTTGGGGCGAGGCCCACATCAGTATCAGTTGGGGCGAGGCCCACATTAGCATCAGTTTGGGGCGAGGCCCATATCAATATCAGTTTGGGGCGAGGCCCATACCAGTATCAGTCTGGGGGCGAGGCCCACTACATCATCAGTTCGAGGGTGAGGTCCCTATTGTCAGCGGTGTTGAGTCGAGGTGCCCAGGTCGAGGTGCCCCCGTTGTCGGTTGTAGTTCCGGGTCGAGGTGCCCATAGTCGAGGTGCTCACTACCTCATCATTTTGAGGGCGAGGTCCCTATTGTCAGCGGTGTTGGGTCGAGGTGCCCCCGTTGTCGGTTGTAGTTCCGGGTCGAGGTGCCCAGGGTCGAGGTGCCCACTACATCATCATTTCGAGGGCGAGGTTCCTATTGTCAGCGGTGTTGGGTTGAGGTGCCCAGGGTCGAGGTGCCCCCGTTGTTGGTTGTAGTTCCGGGTCGAGGTGCCCAGGGTCGAGGTGCCCACTACATCATCATTTCGAGGGCGAGGTCCCTATTGTCAGCGGTGTTGGGTCGAGGTGCCCTCGTTGTCGGTTGTAGTTCCGGGTCGAGGTGCCCAGGGTCGAGATGATCACTACATCATCATTTTGAGGGCGAGGTCCCTATTGTCAGCGGTGTTGGGTCGAGGTGCCCAGGGTCGAGGTACCCCCGTTATCGGTTGTAGTTTCGGGTTGAGGTGCCCAGGGTCGAGGTGCCCACTACATCATCATTTTGAGGGCGAGGTCCCTATTGTCAGCGGTGTTGGGTCGAGGTGCCCAGGGTCGAGGTGCCCCCGTTGTCGGTTGTAGTTCCGGGTCGAGGTGCCCAGGGTCAAGGTGCCCACTAGATCATCATTTCGAGGGCGAGGTCCATATTGTCAGTGGTGTTGGGTCGAGGTGCCCAGGGTCGAGGTGCCCCCGTTGCAGTTGTAGTTCCGGGTCGAGGTGCCCAGGGTCAAGGTGCCCACTACATCATCAGTTCGAGGTCGAGGTCCCTATTTTCAGCGGTGTTGGGTCGAGGTGCCCAGGGTCGAGGTGCCTCCGTTGTCGGTTGTAGTTCCGGATCGAGATGCGTGCCCAGGTTCGAGGTACCCACTACATCATCAGTTCGAGGATCGAGGTGCCCCCGTTGTCGGTTGCAGTTTCGGGATGCGTCCCATGGTCGAGGACCCACTGCATCTTCATCACAGTTCACATTCGGTGGTTCGGGGACAAAGCCCAGAGGTCGAGGCACCTCGCCATCATATCAATTCAGTTCGAAGCAGCAGGTAAGTCAGGGGGCAGCTGGCGAGCCAAGTAAGTAAAAATACATTGCACTAACTTTGATAAGACTGTCATTGTCACACACTACACAGATCCCATCAAAGTGGGGGCGACTGTAGGCATTGCATTTTTGCATATCAGCCCAATGATGAGCCTCGAATGGAGGCACTACTTTTTAGTTACGGAAGTTGCGGAAAGCGGTCGTCGAAAGAGAAGGGTCAAGAATTGACATTTTTATTGGATTTGGTTCGCTTGTTCAAGATTCGGGTTCGCTCGTTCGGTCTCATTTTAAATTTATCCTCGGCCCGGTTCACAAAAATACCCCACGTCCAAACCCATTTTCCATGCCCCACATTAGCCACCCACCTTTATAAACAAAACTAAAAATTCCACCTCTTTTTCTTAGCCTCCCACATGAATGACAAGAAAAAAACCCTCACCACAAACACCAACCACCAAGAAACAAAAATCCAAAATAAGCCCATAGCCAAACCCATGCATCTCACGTCTTTCACCAAATAATGAACAAATAACCAAACACAAAACACCCATAACTTCCCCATACATCACTCATGCAACCACCCTCAATAACCTTCATCATTCACGCCAAGATCCCTCTCCACTGCACAGACGCCTAGCCCACTCGTCCCCACAAATCAAAGCAACCAATAGCTTTCAGACGCACATTCCTCAGCCATGATAATAACCTTAAACCATTCACGTTGATGCCTGATCCATGCCACTATAAGCCACACCACACTGCCACTGCCAGTCCCCTACGCCATTCAATCACAGCCCACGTAACTCTCAGCAGCTCACGCACATTCCTCAGCCATGATAATAACCCTAAACCATTCACATTGATGCCTTAATCACGTCACTGCACCCACGAAACCTTCCTCTCTCTTGGTCCCCTCTCATTCACTCACTACGCTTCATCGACCTTCGATAGCCCCTCAACCTTCACCAACACATAACAGCCCCTCCAACTCATGCCATAAATAAGCCACGTTAACCAGCCTTCATTCTGGCCTTCAATAAAGCCACTGCACATACAAACTGCCACTGCCAGCCACGATAACCTTCAAACGTAGCAGCAACCCCCTTCACTTCATAATCCTCTTCAACAGCCCCCCTCATCATATACTACAAAGACATTAAACCCTAACTCACGCCAGAACTGCCCCCTTGAAGCCACTTAATTCCCACTCCACGTCTCCCTCTGATTCTGGAGGCAGCCTTCACGCTTCTTCCTGCTCTCCATTCAACGTCACCAGCCATCAGATCGAACACTCATGCAGCACACCACTAGCCTCACGGCCCCTTAAACACGCCCTCTCTCTCTATAACAAAGGACCGAACCATAAGCACTGGGAGGCTAGAAAAAGTAAAGAAAAACCCTAAGAAGAAAACAAACCAGTTGATATCTCTCTCTATTCCTTGATCATCACTGCCCCTTTAAGCCATGATCTGCAGCCACTTAGCAACCCACACAGCCTACTGACCTTCACCATGCACATCACTACCCATTCATCATTCACGTAAAAGCAGCACACGTAGCCCCCTCATGCACGTACAAGCCCTTCAAGCACTCGGCCTCCATACCTCTCCATTAATCATTCAGCAATAAAGCCCCTAATGGCCACACATAAGGACACCTGCAAGGCAACTCAGCCCCCTGCACCCTCTCAAGCCGCAGCTCACACAACCGACAATACCAAACAAATCAGCCCCCTAACCGAACTTGAAACCAGTGGGAACAACAGCCTGCTTCACGTGAAAGCCACACAAAATACCACAAAAAACTACCCAAAACAGCCCCCAAAATACCATAAAAATTACCCAAAACAGTCCAAAAACAGCCCGAAAACTTGAGTGAAAACAGTGAGAAAAATCAGAGAAAACCGCGAGTGAAAACAGACAAAACAGTAGAAATAACGGACCGTGAAAACAGTGGAAATAGCGGACCAGTGAAAACAGTGAACCTGGGAAAACAGTGGAAATAGCGGACCAGTGAAAATAGCAAAACGATATCCCTTCCGGCACAGTGGAACGCACTCCGGAAAGCGACTTAAAAGGTAAGACCTGAGGGCACCCTTTTATTTATTATCCTTTATTTTTAGTTCTTTTATTGTTTTATTTCGCATGAATATTGTGAATTGGTGCATGATGTGATTTCCAGGTGAACGGAACATGTGTTCTCTCTTGTGGTATATCGGATGGAAACCCGGACGTAAATTTCGTAGCCGAATCCGAATGGACGGTATTGCGGTTTGCACTCAGGATACAATGCCACGTATCATTTGAGAGACACACATATTCCGTTTCATCCAAACCTTGTATTTGAGCATGATTAGGTTGCTAGTATGTTGTTTATTCCTTAAGCATGATTAGGTTGTCAGTATGTTATTTCCCTATGTATGTTATAGTTATTTACTTCGCAATAGGAGTTTTATCTATGTTTGTTTAGGTTGTTGTTTAGTTTTCATATTTGATAATGTAACATGTTCGTTGTGTGATATTGTATGTTTACCTTTATGAACATGAATTAGATCTAGGTTAATCTCAGACATGTATGTTGTGTAGACTTGGTTAAATTATTGCACAAATCCGTTCATTACAAGTGGCATAAGTGAGGGACCATTCCGAACCCAACGGCTTGAGGTCTTCCCTTGCGAGGGGTGAGTGCGGCCTTAAATCATTTTTCCTGGTTCACACCGGGTGGCGACTCCATTTTATTTCTCCGGTTTAGTCCCCCGCGGGCTACTCCGTACTCCCAACCGGGCCGCGAGCCCGGAACAGCGTCGTCCATTTCTGTGTCCTACATCCGGGCTTTGGCTTAATATGTTATTTTATCAAATAAAGTAACTTATTATTTCCAGGACCATCCTGAAATTTAATTCCCAATTTGAAAATTAAACCATTTAAATACATTTTCCCTAGGATTATGTATTAAACGTCAATCTTCCAATTTTATCTTGATTCTAATAGTCCAACTATTTAATCAACGATTTAGGTACTATTTATTATAATGATTACAATAGTCCAACTATTTAATCAACTATAATTTAATAGATTAAATCAAATATATTGATTACTATAATCCAATTATAAAATCAACTATAAATGAATAGTTTGAATATAGTACAACTATTTATTAAAACAACATTTAAATATTAGTCAAACTAACATTTAATTTATATGACGAATGATATTTTTTTGAGTGCGTATGGCGAGTAATTGAACGAGTATTGCAAATTCAATTCTTGCCTCCCACTATTTTTCGGCGAGCATCTAACCCTCTGTCGAGTACTCGAGAAATCGCGTTTCCTAGTGGGCGAGGATCCCGTTAAATATCACACAATCTTGACTTTGGCCACAAATTGTATGATAATTAACTAGGTAGATCTCTAAGATCGATTGGATCCAATCCAATTCCTAGATCCGGTAGGGGGACATCCAAGTCTGAAACATATATCTCATATATGCCAATACATCCAATGTATTACCTATCATTTTTCCTCTGAATCAACTAGGCCTTGGCTTTGGCACAACAAACTTAGTGATCCCAGTTAAGCACGACCCATTGACCATGGAAAGTTTTGTAATCAATGTCGATGGTAAAGAAGTGGTCTTGACTTTGGCCAACAAACCACAACTTGGACAAGACACCAATATGGAACAAAGCCTTCGTGATTCAAACACATCCTCGACGCATAAAAGCCATGACTTTGGCCAACAGGCCAATGCCAGTGTCGGATCTTGAGTGAGAATCACTCAATGGAAGGAAATACGCTTAATATTTTGCGAGGGTTTTTCCAGTGAAAATTGGCAACCAATTTGTTATCTTTGTTAAGGTATCATCATCATACACCCTTAAACATGCCTTCTAAACACATAATAAAGCGCATATGAAAAATAATAATGATATGCGGATGGATACTTTACACATTGATCCTAGATCAAATCTCTCTCTTTCTCTCTCCCGCTAGCACAAGTATTACTTCTACCCGTTACACTACACTTCTAAAGAAACCTCATTTACATTAAGGGGAATAGGTGAGAAGAGAATACAAAGAATATGGAGGTATAAGGCTGGACACGCAGGTCCAATTAATAAATCAAATTTATTACAATAATTTCTAAAATTGTCCCACCCATCTAATATCCATCTGATATACATTATTCATGCATGGCAACCATGTATTCACACAAGCATGTTATCAATCAATCTAATCAAATTAATTAATCTGATAATTAGTGATCATCCAATGTTCAAACAACGATTTGATTTTGCGCGAGTCAAACTCGTTTTGCGAATAAGTACTCAAAGTACGTATTCTTGAATTAAATTAAACTACACAATTAAATCCAATTCAATTTGTATTTAATTCTAATTCACTATTTAATTCCAAATTAAATACTACACTTTAATAATAAACCTTTTATGACTTAAATTCCAAATTTAATCGCTACGGGTCTCAAAGCCCGATTAACGTCCAACGTCAATTTAATTAAAGTCCAATGTGCTTTTAATTAATTTCTTAAGGCGTGGACTTTTGGTCAACTCGGATCAAACCGAATAACCAAAATCCAATCCGGGATTTACCCCATAAGCCCAGAAATCAGTCTTGGCCCATTAGGCCCAATTAAACTTTAAAGGTCCATTAAGTCGCATTTGGGCTTTATGGAAGCGGTTTTGGGCCTAATTGGATCCAACCAATTTTGCCTAAACCCAACTTTGTACAACAAAGCCCAAAAAGCCCATTACAACACTAAAGGCCCAAATCCAATTTTAAGCCCATTTAACCAAACACAAGATTCCAAATTTAATGTTTATTTAAACTAAAGTGTATAACACAATTAATTAACCAATTCAATATTTCCAAAACACCAATTAGCCCAATTAATCATGTTCATCATCATCATCACATGTCCAACACATTTTGATTAAAATCAAACCCAATTACATGCTCAAAGTCTCGGCCAAGGGAGGGGATTTTTGTCTGATTCGAATTCAATCCAATTAATTCCACAATCGACATTAAATCATATTCCCGAATGATTCTAACTCATCCAATGAATCAAAAATCAAAATTCCAAGACTAATAGGGAAACTCTACATTCGGCCAATATAGAAAATATCCAAATCAATTTTCTTGAAATTGATCCAATCAAACTTCAATTCAACATGTATTAAGCATACTCAAACATCCAATTTATTCAAATCATGCTCAAATACAAATTACCCAAATTTTAAACCCTAAACGTTTTCATGCTCAAACCTTGCTCTAGATTCCATTGTTGGTTTCTATTAAGGTCCCAAGATCAATAATAAGCATGAATCAAGTGCGAATACAAATCGAAGAAGTTGCGGAATACTCACATCGATCGGTTGAGCGAAGCGGAGGCAACAAAACTTTCAGATTCTGCCTTCTGTTCCATTCGGCAGTGACAGTTTGTGCTCACTGGTTTTGGCTCGGTTTCGGTCATTCGTCAAACTCCAAGCTTCGTCGAATGGTTCCCGGCTCATGGGTGGACTTCCCTATCACCTTCGCATATCTCGTAAGTGTGCTAGCACTCGGGATTTTTCCACAAAATCCCACTCTATGCTTCCCACTGCTCACGGCAGTTCACAAAACCAGATGGTTTATTTTGGCCCCTTGGGCGTGTGTGGTAGAGAGAAAAAGAGAAGGAGAGATTATGTGTGTTGTTGTGTAAAATGTGTATCTAAAATCCATTTATATTTTCCAAAAATAATTAAATGATTTACCATTTATTTGGCTTTAAAAAGTCAAATGGTAAATGCATTCCAACAACTCCAACAACTACCATCAATCAATCACATCAATCAATCAAGTGTCACATCACTCAAAGTGACATGTGATTTGACGCTTGATTTGATTTGCGTGCCGCACTCGAATTCGAAATGCGAATGCGCTCGCAAATAATCTCGAGCTCAGGTTCGCTAATTCCAAATTAACGAATTTTTCGTTGAGTCGTAATTAAATGATTACGCTTAGCGAAGTCACTATTCACGTCGCTAACGAATTAATTCTAAATTAATTCGTTCGCCCGAATTAAAATCTAATTTTAATTCCGCGTCGAAATCCAATTTCGTTTAATATATCAAAAATATTAATTTCTCGATTAATTCCAAATTAATCGTTATCTCTCTTTAATTGATATTTTATCCCAGATAAAATATCTCCGTAATTAATCCCAGATTAATTTTCTCTCTCTTCTAATTAATCCCAGATTAATTAAGAGTGCGAGTCATACGTCATCGGTGAATCTTTGGGAAGCGACCCATGAGATTCCCGGATATGTTGGCAGTAAATTCGGTCGTCGGACTATCCGAACACGTAAGTACCAAGTACTACGTTTAAACCGATTTACAAGACAAGGTTGGCCTCTAGCAAAGCGACATGCCTACCCAATTCTCCGGAAACATCCTTACAGGAATAAAGGATCTATATTAGGCGTTTATATACATAGTATTCTGTATGTCTGTCCATTATCGATTGATCACGTGCTAGGCCTGGGGCTAGAATTGTGTTTGCCCCGTACGAAGTACATGTCAGATGTCTGGTGACTAGTCTCTATAATCGGATAAACCTGATTTTGTCATTTTATCCCGATAACTGCAGCATTTAAGAGAACCAGTCCCGTATCCTATGTGACCATCATCTCCATATGACTGGAGTGACACTTCCCTCTTGACATCACACCCAACACACTACGATTCTCAATATACCCAGCATTGGCGTAAACAGAACCTGTTAAAGCCCTGGATGACCGCAACCAAAGTATGTTGATTGTCGCAAATATTAGCGGTGCAAGTCTCAGGTTAAGACCAAATACACCTACCCTGATTTCGGACTTCCATAAACACATAGTCATACTACCAATGGAATTCCGAGGGGGTCTATCCAGAGCGAAGCTGTTTCCCGTACCATCGGTAAAACAAAACCTCCTATTACACTTGCATGAGTATCCTATACCCAAATATATGAGAACTATGTCGTTGTGCCCTCACAAAGCGCACAAGTGCAATACTAGTCTTTTACGTATTTATCGATGTCCAATCTCGATAATACTCTGACTATGGATATTTAATGATTTATCCTTCGTGGACTGATACTGTCTCATATTATTCTCAATCCAGGAACAAATCATAGGGACCTCCTATCATTTATATATCTAGGTGATCTAATCACAAATAATAAGATTACAATCTCCTTTGTCACATAGTTAATTTGTACAACAACACAATGATCTGTACAAATAGTGATGATATAGGTCATAATTGTCCAACAGTTTAGATACTGGTTGATGTACCGGAAGGTATTGTGCCTATTGGTACTATATGAGTCTTCAAGGAAGACAAACATGGATGGCAACAAACAACGTATAAAGCTAGGCTTATGGCGAAAGGGTATCGTCATCAACATGATGTCGATTACGACGAAACCTTTTAACCGTTGCCATGATTAAATACATTTGGATAATGCTTGTTAATGCTGCATGTTTCATTTATGAAATATGGCAGTGACCGGCGTAAACACACACGTATAACACAAGCGCACGTATCGTTCAAGTAGTATAAAAATATCGATCCCACGAGGACTTAATATCTAATATATTAATTTTATGAGGTCAAATGATTACTTCTATTTTAGATATCTCCCTTAATATAATATATTAACTTTGCATGATAATTTCCAACCAGCCATATAGGCGGTATCCAAATTAAGTCAAATTAATAATTAATTACCAACCGACCAATCAGGCGGTATCCAGTCTAGTCAGGTTAAAACCAATTTAAATAATTACCAACCGACCAATACGGCAGTATCCTCGTTAAGTCAGGTTTTAACTAGTTTATATATTATAATTAAGGGAGATTAATCTAAATATTAGTAATAAAAGTTTTACCTTTCACCCCAGCAAATGGGAGTTAACTCCTCATTAAGGAAAAGTAAAAACTGAAAATTAAAGAAAGAAAAGTATTGTGCGTAAAAGTAAATTACGGAAAGTAAAAACTGAAAAGTAAAGAAAAGAAAGTGCGAAAGCAGAAATTAATTACTGAAGGCTGTAAATAAACAAACAAGATACAATCTTCTTAGTATTCTTAAGGAATTTCAAAGAAGAAATTATAAATTTTACAAATGAAATGGCTTGGTATTTATAGGCAAAATTTTGCCTCCATCAAATCATCCACCAAATCAATTATTAATTGCTCCACTAATTGCTTATCATGTTTGGTGATGATTTGATAATTTTTATTATTTATTTATTAATTTTTTTTTTCTTTGAAAATGATTGAAAGTGACTTTAATAATTATACACAACACACTTCTGGATGGTTCATCAATTCGGGCATGCAATATTCAGAATTCGAAATTATTTTGTCTTTCAAAGCTGTAGATCGTTGAGTCTTCTTTAATCTGGAACTAGAATCAGCTCAATCCGATATCGAAGTAAAAGGTTATGCCCAAATTACGACAGATGTTCAAAACTGGAAATTCCAAAACTGCACTTCGTCAAAAACGCCCTTTCAAGTTTCCAATCTCCAAAATTAAAATATCAAGTCCAATAATTGCCCTTATTTGACCCATATTTCATCCTAAATGATTTCATTGAGACCCGATATTATTTTATCTGCAAAATAAAATAAAACACATCAAAACGTTCATCAAACCCGAGAAACTAAACAAAATATTAAGTAAAATGGGTGGTAAATATTGATATATTTTCCGTTCATCAGGCAGCTGAACGTCAAGACCGCTTTCCTTAAACGGAAACCTTTTGGAGGATGTTTATTAACATCCTAACGGTTTTGTCATACCAAAACAAGTAAATAAGGTTTGCAAGTTAATTCAATCCATTTATGGATTGAATCAAGCATTACGTTCTTGGAACTAACGTTTTGATAAGATCATAATGGTATATGATTTAATTCAAAACGAATATAATTCTTGTGTATATAAGAAGGTTAGTGGGAGCGCATTGACAATGATTGTCCTATATAATGATGACATATCATTTCTTGGAAATGACATTCCCATAATATAATCGATGAAAGCTTGGCTTTCATGAAAATTGTCCATAGAATACTTGGGAGAGACAACCTTTATTCTAGGAATAAGGATCGACTGGGATAGATCTAAAATTTTTTGGCACTCTCCGAGGAATCGTACAATGAAATAAATGTACGTGACCTAGTGTCTCATATGGTTTGAGCATATGGAGTCACAATCGGGCCAATCCAAGTGATGGTCACTGGATTGATGTTAAGAACGTCTTTAAGTATCTTAGATAAACTAATGATGCTTTCTTAAGCTATGGAGGAGGAGAACTTGAAGTGATTGGGTTCACCGTTGCAAGTTTCCAAACCGACAATAACGACTATAACTCGTAATACGGGTACTATATAGTTTGAATAACGGAACAGTGAGCTGAAAATCTTCCAAGCAAGATACTGTTGTCGAATAAACAACAAAAGCGGAATATTGATGCAGCTGAGGCAGCAATAGAAGCACTTTGGATATATAAAATTCCTAATTTGATTATGAGTAGTTCTGTTAGCAGCTGAGCTAGGCTACAACACAGACTAAAGAATTAATGGTCTCATCAACGATCCAAGTATATACTTCAAATGGTTTCAACTGATTCGTCGGATCATACATCGTGGCGATGTGATGATCGTAGAAATCGCATCAGATGATAACCTTGTAAATCCGCTGACGAAAGTTGTTTCTCAGTAGAAGTTTGAGCGACCCGTACATAGTTCAGGTGTAGGACACTTGAGTGATTGGCTATAGGCCAAGTGGGAGATTGTTGGACAATTATGACCCATAACATCACTATTTGTATAGAACATTGTGTTTTTGTACAAATTAACTATGTGACTTGCTCTTTTATCATTTGTAATTGGATTACCAAGATACATAAATGATAAAATTCCATATGATTAGTTCCGGATTAATAAGATATGAGACAGTATTAATCCACTAAGATTTAATCATTAAAACATCCATAGTCGTAGTATTATCGAGATTGGACATCGATAATGCAAAATATACTAGTATTGCATTTGTGCGCGTTGTGGGAGCATATCGGCATAGTTCTCATATATTTGGGTATTGAATACTCATGCAAGTGTAATAAGAGGTTGTGTTTACCGATGGTAGGGAAACAGCTTCGCTCTGGATAGACCCCTCGGAATTCCATTGGTAGTATGACTATGTGTCTATGGAAGTCCGAATCAGGGTAGGTGTATTTGGTCTTAACCTGAAACTTGCATCGCTAATACTTGCGACAATCAATATACTTTGGTTTTGGTCGTCCGGGGCTTTAACAGGTTCTGTGTACGCCTCTTCTGGGTATATTGAGAATCGTAGTGTATTGGGTGTGATGTCAAGATGGAAGTATAACTTCAGTCATATGGAGATGATAATCACGCAGGATACGGAACTATTACTCTTTAGTACTGAAGTGATCGGGATAATATGACTAGGTCATGTTTATCTGATTATAGAGACTAGTTACCAGAGATCTGATATATGCTTCGTACGGGGCAGACACAATTCCAGCCCCAGGCCTAGCATGTGACATCCGATACTGGATCGCAATACACAATACTACGTATACTACGCCTGAAAAATACTATATATTCCTTTAATAATATTTCTGGAGAATTGGGTAGGCACGGTGCTTTGCTAGAAGCCAACCATGTCTTGTAAATCGATATGAACGTGGTACTAAGTACTCACGTATTCGGATATTCCGACGATCGGATTTATTACCAACATATCCAGGGATCTCATGGGTCGCCTCCCGAAGATTTACCGATGACGTATGACTCGAACATAATTAATCTGGGATAAATTAGATGAGAGAGAAAATTAATCTAGGATTAATTGCGGAGAGATTTTATCTGGGATAAAATTCTATTTAAAGATAGAGAACGATTAATTTTGAATTAATCGATAAAATAATATATTCGATATATTAAACGAAATTAGATTTCGACACGGAATTAAAATTAGATTTTGATTCGGGTGAATGAGTTAATTTAGAATTAATTCGCTAGCGATGTGAATAGTAATTTTGCTAGGCATAATTATTTAATTAAATTTGATTTAATTACTTCGCAACGGAAAATTCGTTAATTCGGAATTAGCGAACCCGAGCCCGGGATGTGTTTCGGTCCCACTCAGATTTTGAATCAAGTGGGGCCCATATGTCACATCACAAGTCACATCATTTGTCTATCACATCACATTTTGGTTGAAGGAAGTAGTTGGGTTGTTGGAAACTTGTGAAACACACAAGTGTGAAAAGCTTGAAAGACTTTTACCAAACTTTGATTTGGTATATGTCTTTTAATTTTTTGAAAATTAAACAAGTCTTCACTTCACACTTTGGCTTCTCTCTCTCAATTTTGGTAATAGCCGAAACCTCATCTCCTATCTCCATTGGAATTGCCGTAAGCCTAGGGCTCATTGTTCTTGATTTTGTTTCAAAGTCATGGATGCTAGCACATCAAAGGAGTCTTACAAAGGTGATAGGGAAACCTATCCTTGAGCTTGGAATCAAAGATCAAAGCTTCGAGCATTGATTCAACATTCAAAGAGGAGCTTGGAGCACAACACAAGGGCTTGGCCGGAATTTTAAGGAGCAGATTTTTTGTGTTCAACGCATCCAAAATCCGATCAAAGTGAGTACTTTCCGCATTCTTACTTTGTTGTATTCACATGATTTCTTGCTTGATTGATCTTGGTTTGACCTAGAAAACCCAACACTCGGCCCTCGGAGAAGGACCATATCAAGATGATCACTAAGCACTCTATTTACGGCAAGCCGAGGATGATGACCTCTAGGATTGGTGATTTTCGAAAATTGAGGGAGACTGTTATATATATTGAAGAGGAAAAAAGCTGAGAATAGGAAGTTCTATGGCCAGAATTGAAGGACTATTGGGGGGCCTTCTGAGACCAAGCCCGCTACTACTGAGGTCGCTGTCGTAAAAAATAGGTGATTCTCCAACCTTGGTAGGCCTCTGTCAAAGGTGCTTGAGAAGCTGAAGAGATAATGACTCATGAAACCCTTAGAAGCTAGACCAATTCCAAACCATGTGCCAAACTACTTCGACTTAAACCTATAATGTTACTTCTATCAGCAAAAAGGCCACGAAACTGACAACTGCCCCCGCCTTAGGCATGAGATCCAAGACCTCATTGACGCTCATAAAATACCCGACCAGAAAAAGAACAACCCAACCACACAGAAATCCTCTACCTAACTACCACTCCGTTCCACCACCCACATACTGTTGGGTTTCTAGATTAGTCCCAAGGATCATTCAAGCAAGAATTCATGTGTGAATACAACAAAAAGCATGGCAGAAACATACTTACATTGATCGGCTTTTGCGATGCGAGTAACAAAAAAAAAATCCTTGAAGCTCTCGGCAATGGTGCTCTTTTGTGCTCCTCCATTTTCGGTCAACACCATGGATGAATCTCCAAGCTCCAAGCTTTGTGTGGTGATTCCATGCTCATGAATAGGTTTCCCTATCACCTTGGATGGCTCTTCATGTGCTAGCATTGGTAAGATTTGCCACAAATCTTCCATCTTCTTCTTCTTGTAATACTCGGCCTTGCCAAGAAAATAGGAAGAAAATTGGTTTCAAAGCCGAGAGAGGGATATGAGGGAAAATGGTTCCAAACCGTGAGTGGAGAGAGAGAATGGCAAGTGTGTTGTGTGTTGGTTTTTGATTTCTAAAATCAATAATAAACATATACCAAAAATTTGGTATTTTCCTTTCAAAAAGGTCAACCAATTTTTGGAGCCAAAAGGCAATTAATGCCTTCCAACCACCACCATCACTATTCACATCAAAAGTGACTAGACATCACATCACTCAAAGTGACTAGACATCACATCAATCAAAGTGACTAATGATTTAACGCTAGATGTGACTTGTGGGCCCCACTTGAATTCGAAATGCGAGTGCGCCCGCAAACACTCTCGGGCTCGGGTTTGCTAATTCCGAATTAACGAATTTTCCGTTGCGACATAATTAAATCAAATTTAATTAAATTATCATGCCTAGCAAAATTACTATTCACGTCGCTAACGAATTAATTCTAAATTAACTTGTTCGCCCGAATTAAAATCTAATTTTAATTCTGTGTCGAAATCCAATTTCGTATAATATATCGAATATATTATTTTATCGATTAATTCCAAATTAATCGTTATCTATCTTTAATTAATATTTTATTCTAGATAAAATATCTCCGTAATTAATCCAAGATTAATTTTCTCTCTCTAATAATTAATCCCAGATTAATAAAGTGCGAGTCATACGTCATCGGTGAATCTTCGGGAAGTGACCCATGAGATCCCCGGATATGTTGGCAGTAAATCCGGTCGTCGGACTATCCGAACACGTACGTACCTAGTACTACGTTTTTACCGGTTTACAAGACATGGTTGGCTTCTAGCAAAGCACCGTGCCTACCCAATTCTCCAGAAATATTCTTATAGGAATATGTGATCTATATCAGGTGTAGTATACGTAGTATTGCGTATTTCGATCTAGTATCGGATGTCACGTGCAAGGCTTGGGGCTGGAATTGTGTCTGCCCCGTACGAAGCACATATCGGATCTCTGGTAACTAGTCTCTATAATCGGATAATCATGACCTAGTCATATTATCCCGATGACTGCAGTAAATAATAGCACTAGTTCCATATCCTACGTGATCATCATCTCCACTCTGACTGGAGTGATACTTCCGTCTTGACATCACACCCAATACACTACGATTCTCAATATAGCCAGAAGAGGCGTGCACAGAACCTGTTAAAGCCCTGGACGAACAAAACCAAAGTATATTGATTGTCGTATGTATTAGCGGTGCAAGTCTCAGGTTAAGTCCAAATACACCTACCCTGATTCGGACTTCCATAGACACATAGTCATACTACCAATGGAATTTCGAGGGTCTATCCAGAGCGAAGTTGTTCTTGTACCATCGGTAAACAAAACCTCCTATTACACTTGCATGACTATCATATACCCAAATATATGAGAACTATGTCGTTATGCTCCCACAACGCGCACAAGTGTAATACTAGTCTTTTACGCATTATCGATGTCCAATCTCGATAATACTCCGACTAAGGATATTTAATGATTAAACCTTCATGGATTGATATTGTCTCATATCATCTCAATACGAAACTAATCATATGGACCTTCTATCATTTATACATCTGGTTGGTAATCTAATTACAAATGATAAAATGGTAATTTCCTTTGTCACATAGTTAATTTGTACAACAACACCATGATCTGTACAAATAGTTATGCAATGGGTCATAATTGTCCAACAATCTCCCACTTGGCCTATAGCCAATCACTCAAGTGTCCTACACCCGAACTATGTACGGTTCGCTCAAACTTCTACTGAGAAAAGGCTTTCGTCAGCAGATTTACATGGTTATCATCTGATGCGATTTATTCGATCATCACATCGCCACGATGTATGATCCGAACAAATCAGATGAATATTTGAAGTATATATCTGGATCGTTGATGAGGCCATTAATTCTTTAGCCTGTGTTGTAGCCTAGCTCAGCTGGTAACAGAACTACTCCTAATCTGATTAGGATTATTATCAATCCAAAAGGCTTCTATTGCTGCCTCAGCTGCAGCAATAATCCACTTTTGTTGTTTATTCGGTAACAGTATCTTGCTTGGAAGATTTCCAGCTCACTGTTCCGATATTCAAATTTTATAGTATAGTTCTTACGACTTATAGTCGTTTATATCGGTTAGGAAACTTGCAACGGTGAACCTAGTCACTTCAAGTTCTCTTTCTCCATAGTATAAGAAAGCATACTTAGTTCATCTAAGATACTTAAGGATGTTTTTAATATCAATCCAGTGACTATCACTTGGATTGGCCTGATTGTGACTCCATATGCTCAAAGCGTATGAGACACCAGGTCGCGTACATTTTTCAATGTATGAGTTCTCGGAGAGTGTGAACAACCTTTAATCCATTCCAGTAGATCTTTATTCATAGAATAAAGGTTGTTTCTCCCAAGAATTCTACGGAGAATTTTCTTGAAAGCCAAGCTTTCATCGATTGTATTATGGGAATATCATTTCCAAGAAATGATATGTCATCATTACTTAGGACATTCATTGTCAGTGCGCTCCCACTAACCTCCTTATGTACACAAAATCATTTTCATTTTGAATTAAATCATATACCATTATAATTACATCAAAACAATTATTCCAAAAACGCTATGCTTGCTTCAATCTATACATGGATCGAATTAACTTGCAAACCTTGTTTGCTTGTTTATGGTACGATAAAATCGTCAGGATGTTGTAAACATCCTCCTAAAGGTTTCCTTTTAAGGAAAGCAATTTTGACGTTCAGCTGCCATATTTCATAAATGAAACATCCAGCATTAGCAAGCATTGTCCAAATGGATTTAACCATGACAACAGATAAAAGGTTTCATCGTAATCGACACAATGTTGATAACGATACCTTTTCGCTACAAGCCGAGTTTAGTAAGTTGGTGTGTTGCCTTCCATGTATGTCTTCCTTGAAGACTTATATACAGTACCAATAGGCACAATGCCTTCCGGTACATCAACCAGTATCCAAACTTGGTTGGTATACATGGAATCCATTTCGGACTTCATGGCACTTTGCCATAATATGGAGTCGATACCTTGTATCACTTCCTCATACGTAGTCAGTTCGTATTCCTAAATAAGATTGATATCTTTACGAGGTGAGATCAGAAGCCCATACCTCTCAGGTTGTTTTCTGACTCTCTCCGACTATCGTGGTTCTTGTGTATTCGAAGATTATTGGTATAGTTTCATCCTTGATGAACTATTTGTGTTCCAGTAAGGAATTAGTGCCTGGAATAGTATTACTCCAATTTTCATCGAGTTTTACTTTCCTCCCACTTACCACTGCATATAGGTATTCCTCTTAGGAAAACCGCATGGCGAGCAACAATTACATTTTTCTCTTGTGAGTTGTATAAGTATTATACTTTGGTTTCCCTAGGATAACCTACAACTTAGGCACTTATCTGATTTGGGTTCTAGTTTGGTATCATCTAAACATATGCCCAGCATTCCCAAATCTTCAGGAATGAGAAAACCCGGTTTCTTTCCTGTTCATATCTAATATGAAGTCTGTCTAACAGATTTTTATGGAAATTTATTCAAAATAAGTTTTGCACTGATTAATGCGTATCCTATGAAGGAAATGGTAGCTCAGAGTGACTCATGATTAACCTTATCATATCCAACAAAATTCGATTTCTCAGTTCAGACACACCGTCAAATTGACGTGTTCCGGGAGGAGTCCTGATTGAAAGAATACTATACTCTTTCAAGTATTTGAGAAAATTATTGCTTAAGTATTTTCATCATGGTTCAATCATGGTGGTTTAATACTTTAGCCGATCTGTTTGTCTACTTCGTGTCGAAACTCTTTGAATTCATCAAAAGTTTTCGATCTGTGTTTCCAAAAGAAACACATAACCATAACGCGATGCCACATCCGTAAAGGGTTTCAAAGTATTCATATCCACCTCTATCCTAGCTAGACATAGGCCCACTTATGTTACTATGAACGAGGGCTAACAGATCGATGGCAGTTACATTTTTACCAAGTAAAAGGTGTTTTTTAGGCACTTTGCCTAATAAAACTAGATTCGTAGACATTATTTGAATAGAATCAATCTGTCCCAGTATCCACTCTTCGAAAGTGTGGATATACGAGTCTTGTTAATTGTGTCTCAAACAACAATGCCACAAATAAGTCTCATCTGATCAAATCAGTTTGAGCTATTTGTTTGTCATATTATATGTTTGAGATTATTTTATATTCAAAATATAAATACTGTTATTAACGTCTAATGTGATTATCTCAATATCATCTTTATAAAATGAAACACTTTAGTGTTCTAGAATATAAAGGTATATCCGCAACGGATCATACTCTGATATAGAGATAATGTTTCTAGTCAAACTAGTTACATTGTAACAGTTTCCTAATTTAAGTACACACTCGAATGGTAGTTCCTAAACTTAGGTTTCTGCGGTTAAAATAGCGACTCTCGTCCCGTTTCCAATTCACAGATAAATCTCAACTGAAGTCAGTGTCTTGCTAATCAGCAGATACTGCACACCAGTACATATTTATGTACCACACTCAGTTTCTAAAATCCAATTTTAATACTAGTAGCGAACATATTTATGACAAACATATTTGAAGTCGGAGCCTTGCCCGTCTTCAATTCCTTCATGTCTGCCTTGTCCATATGGCAGTCACGCTTCCAGTGACCCTGTTTGCCACAGTTTAGGCAGACATTTTTGGATATGTTCTATGTCTTCCGAGAAGATTATAATGACTTTGCCTTTGCCTCTTTTCCACACCCCAGAAGCCTTTGGCCAAGCGTTGGCCTTCTGGGATGTTGAAGTAAAATTCACCTTGCGCTTCTTGCCCTATTGCAAACTTTGGCTTGTCTCATTGAGTATCACCATTAACTCTCCAAGAGTTTTCAATTGCAATTTGTTCTTCTAAGATCTAAGGATAGATCTATGAATATCCTTCAATTTCAATATCTACTGTAAGGATCTAATCCTTAGTTCTGATTAAGAAATTAAGGAGTCTTTGCGGCAAGCATAACGGATTAAGCACTAAAGTTATCATCATATGAATCTTCCAAATATCATGTTCTACTATTTGCTCAAGTCCAGGCTTAGGCTCGAGACGTCACTCTATCAAATAAAGTAACTTCTCGGTCTCCAGGACTATCCTGAGATATTATTCCATATCTGAAAATTAAAGCCGTTTAAATACATTTTCACCCAGGATTATGTTTTACAACACTAATCTTTCAGTTATCTTGATTCCAATAGTCCAACTATCGAATCAACGATTTTAGGTACTATTTATATAATGATTACTATGGTCTACTATAAAATCAACTATATTTTAATTGGTTAAATTCAATTATATTGATTACTATAATCCAATTATAAAATCAACTATTAATGAAATAGTTTGAATACAGTCCAACTGTTTAATTAAAACAACATTAAATATTTAGTCCAACTAATATATTAATTTGTTTTGACGAAATGAAATGAGCGCGTATTGGCAAGTAACTAAACGAATATTGCAAATTTAATACTTGCCTCCCACTATTTTTCGGCGAGCCTCTAACCCTATGTGGAGTGCTCGGGAAACCTTGTTTCCTAGTGGGCTAAGGTCCTGTTAAATAACACACAATCTTGACTTTGGCCAAAAATTGTATGATACTTAACTAGGTAGATCTCTAAGATCAATTGGATCCCATCCAATTCCTAGATCCAGTAGGTGGACGTCCAAGTCCGAAACATATATCTTATATATGCCAATATATCCAATATATACCCTAACCTTTTTCCTCTGAATCAATTAAGCATTGGCTTTGGCACAACAAACTTAATGATCTCAGTTAAGCGGAACCCATTGACCTTGGAAAGCTTCGTAATCGATGTCGATGGACAAGAAGTGATCTTGACTTTTGCCAAAAATCAAAACTTGGACAAACAACCGATATGGAACAAAGCCTTCATGATTCAAACACATCCGCGACGGACAAAGGTCTTGACTTTGGCCAACAAACCAGTGCCAATCTTGGATCTTGAGTAAGAATCACTCAATGGAAGAAAAACGCTTAATATGTATTGAGGGTTTTTTTCGCATAATTGGCAACCAATTAATTATCTTTTTTAAGGTCTCATCATCATACACCCTTAAACATGTATTTTAAACACATAATAAGGCGCGTAAGTAAATGAAATAATAATGATATGCGGATGGATACTTAACACATTGTTCCTAGAAAAAATCTCCATTTCCTCTCTCCCCTCCCACTAGCACAAGTATTACTTCTACCCGATTACATAACACTTCTAAAGAAACCTCATTTACATTGAGGGGAATAGGTGAGAAGAGAAATACAAAGAGTCAAGAGGTAATAGGCTGGACACGCATGTCCAATTAATAAATTCTAAATTTATTACAACAATTTCCAAAATTGCCCTCACTCATCTAATATCCATTCGATATGAATTATCCATACATCGCATCCATGTATTCACACAAGCATGTTATCAATCAATCTAATCCAATTAATTAATCTGAAAATTAATGACCATCAAATGTTCAAACAACGATTTGATTTTGAGCGAGTCAAACTCGTTTTGCGAATAAGTACTCAAAGTACGAATTCATGAATTATATTAAACTACAACATTAAACCCAATTTAATTTGTATTTAATACTAATTCATATTTTAATTCTAAATTAAATTTTACACTTTTTAATGTCCTTTACGACTAAGATTCTAAATCTAATCGTTACGGGGTCTCAAAGCCCGATTAACATCCAATGTTAATTTAATTAAAGTCCAATGGGCTTTTAATTAATTTCTTAAGGCATGGACTTTTGGTCAATATGGGTCAAACCCAAATACCAAAGCCCATTTAAGGAATCACCCTTATTTGCCAAGAAACCAATTTAGGCCCAATTAAAATTAAAGGTCCATTAAGTCATAATTGGACTTTATGGAAATGGTTTTGGGCCCAATTGGATCCAACCAATTAGCCTAAACCAAACTTGGCCCAACCAAGCCCATTAAGCCCAATTACAACTTTACAACCCATTTCCAAAATAAGCCCAATTAATTAAATCACAACATTCCAATATACAATTTAATTAATTCAAAGTGTATAGCCATAATTAATTAACTAAATAACATTTCCAAAAAACTAATTTACTCAATTAATTATGCTCATCATCATCAACACATGTCCAACATATTTGAATCAAAAAATCAATCATTTTCCATGCTACAACCTCACAGTAATTTAGGTTATACTGTCCGATTCCGAATTCAATCCAATTAAATCCTAAATCAACATTTCCCAAATGATTTCAACTCATCCAATGATCAAAATCAAAAATCCCCATGACTTAGGGCAAGCCATAACTTTCGGCCAAGCCAAAAGATTAGGGAAATTTTGATCCAACTCATTTTCATCAAATGATCATGCATAACACTATGTTATCATCATTCAAGCATGTTCCAACAATCATTTCATCAAAGCAGCACGCTCAAATCAATTTACCCAATTTAACCCTAAGTATATTTCATGCTCAAAATTGGCTCAAGATACCATTGTTGGGTTTCTAGATTAGTCCCAAGGATTATTCAAGCAATAAATCATGTGTGAATACAACAAAGAAGCATGGCATAAACATACTTACATTGACCGGCTTTTGTGATGCGAGGAACAACAAAAAATCATTGAAGCTCTCAGCAATGGTGCTCCTTTATGCTCCTCCATTTTCGGTCAACTTCATGGATGAATCTCCAAGCTCCAAGCTTTGTGTGGTGATTCCATGCTCATGAATAGGTTTCCCTATCACCTTGGATGACTCTTCATGTGCTAGCATTGGTAAGATTTGCCACAAATCTTCCATCTTTTTCTTCTTGTAATACTCGGCCTTGCCAAGAAAATAGGAAGAAAATTGGCTTCAAAGCCGAGAAAGGGAGAGGAGGGAAAATGGTTCCAAACCGTGAGTGGAGAGAGAGAAGGGCAAGTGTGTTGTGTGTTGGTTTTTGATTTCCAAAATCAATAATAAACATATACCAAAAATTTGGTATTTGCCTTTCAAAAAGGTCAACCAATTTTTGGAGCCAAAAGGCAATTAATGCCTTCCAACCACCACATTCACTATTCACATCAAAAGTGATTAGACAGCACATCACTCAAAGTGAATAGACATCACATCAATCAAAGTGACTAATGATTTGACGCTAGATGTGACTTGTGGGCCCCACTTGAATTCGAAATGTAAGTGCGCCCGTAAACACTCCCGGTTCGGGTTCGCTAATTCTGAATTAACGATATATTCCGTTGCGACGTAATTAAATCAAATTTAATTAAATAATCATGCCTAGCAAAATTACTATTCACATCGCTAACAAATTAATTCTAAATTAACTCGTTCGCCCGAATTAAAATCTAATTTTAATTCCGCGTCGAAATCCAAATTCGTATAATATATTGAATATATTATTTTATCGATTAATTCCAAATTAATCGTTCTCTCTCTTTAATTAATATTTTATCCCAGATAAAATATCTCCGTAATTAATCCCAGATTAATTTTCTCTCTCTAATAATTAATCACAGATTAATAAGTGCGAGTCATACGTCAGCGGTGAATCTTCGGGAAGTGACCCATGAGATCCCCGGATATGTTGGCAGTAAATTCGGTCGTCGGACTATCCGAACACGTACGTACTTAGTACTATATTTTTACCGGTTTACAAGACATGGTTGGCTTCTAGCAAAGCACCGTGCCTACCCAATTCTCCAGAAATATTCTTATAGGAATATGTGATCCATATCAGGTGTAGTATACGTAGTATTGCGTATTTTGATCCAGTATCGGATGTCACGTGCAAGGCTTGGGGCTGTAATTGTGTCTTCCTCGTACGAAGCACATATCAGATCTCTGGTAACTAGTCTCTATAATCGGATAATCATGACCTAGTCATATTATCCCGATGACTGTAGTAAATAAGAGCATTAGTTCCGTATCCTACGTGATCATCATCTTCACTATGACTGGAGTGATACTTCCGTCTTGACATCACACCCAATACACTACGATTCTCAATATACCTAGAAGATGCGTACACAGAACCTGTTAAAGCCCTGGATGACCAAAACCAAAGTATATTGATTTTCGTAAGTATTAGCGGTGCAAGTCTCAGGTTTAGACCAAATACACCTACCCTGATTCAGACTTCCATAGACACATAGTCATACTACCAATGGAATTCTGAGGGGACTATCCAGAGCGAAGCTGTTCCCGTACCATCGGTAAACACAACCTCCTATTACACTTGCATGACTATCATATACCCAAATATATGAGAACTATGCCGTTATGCTCCCACAACGCGCATAAGTGTAATACTATTCTTTTACGCATTATCGATGTCCAATCTCAATAATACTCCGGCTAGGGATATTTAATGATTAAACCTTCGTGGATTGATACTGTCTCATATCATCTCAATCCGGAAGTAATCATATGAACCTTCTATCATTTATACATCTTGGTAATCTAATTACAAATTATAAAAGGTCAATTTCCTTTGTCACATAGTTAATTTGTACAACAACACCATGATCTGTACAAATAGTGATGTTATGGGTCATAATTGTCCAACACCTACATGATCAACTCCGGCCTACCCGAAAGCTTTGTCCTCCAAACTCTCAACAACCAAGCTTCTTGCATTGGGATAGGGGATGGCAGCAGTGAAGAACCATAGGCTGAGGAAGAAAACAATGATGCAGACGATGAAGATGTTTTCCCTGGTTTATTTGATCGCAATCCTGCTTTTTTAAAAAATGATAAAGACATTGATTTTGCCTACTTGTTCGAGTATTTTCCTCAATAGTTAAGCATAAATCCGATGATGAAATTGTTTTCTTTAGGGCGAAACCTTAGAAATGATAAGTACGAGAGGTACTCTCATCTGATATTTTGAGTAGTTGATCTTGACTAGACTCGCGAGCACTTAATTATAGGATCTTAGCAGTGAAAGCTTGAGTAGTCGGCAAATTGACTAGTTGAAGAGATTGCGGTTCGATGAATGACTGTTCACTTAGATGTCCATCCTGACTTACTTGTGTTACGATATGTGGTATGGTTGGAAACAAAAGAAAAGTCTCTAAAGAAAAAATATAAACCACCTATAACCGATAAGCGTGAAGCTACCCATGGGCGAGTTTTAGGACCACCATGAGGAGAAATTCTACCTTAAATGGTATGTGTGTTGAAAAAAAAAAGACAAAAGAAAAGAAAAAGAAAACCATATCATATTGAGTACAGAGAAGTGTTTGCAGAGCATGATCAAGACATCTAGGTTGGTTTGACCCATCGATCCCATTCTTTGAAACAAAATCATTGAGTTGGCTTACCTAGGATCAAGCTGTAAAAGAACCTGGCACACACAACACTTTTGAGTCTGGTTAAGATAATTTATTCAAACACTCGGATTTGAGTTGCAATCGAGTACTTTGAAGGTTCTCTGGTTCCGACATTGGGCATCCTTTGAGGGCACAACATGTATAACTATTGGGACTATTTCATAAAAGGCAGTATAATATGTTGGTAAGGAACGTCAAATCACGTAGTCCAGCTTGACTTAGTGCAAGCAGCGAAAAGAAGAAAGCTAAACCAAGTTTGGGGGTGACCAGTCTACCCTCGCGGATAAGGGACATAACGAGATCCTGAGCTATGGATCCAAAGAGAACTGAGCAATTACCAGAAGAGAATTGACAGAGGAAATTGTAAGCAGGCCTAGGGGCAACATTTGTAGGTAAAGGGAACTAAAGGACACAAGGAAGGCCCAACCCATTGGGATAGGAAATACATTCATGCATACATGCATACACGTCACATGCACGCAATTTATTGTTTTGTTTTTGTTCGCAGGTTTTAGAAGAAAATGAAAGCGAGGCAAAGACAAGCAGTATCAGGAATGAATCCCAGGGCCAAGGCCCACATATCAATAGTTTCGGGAATGAATCCTAGGGCCGAGGCCCATACTATCAACAGTTTCGGGAATGAATCCCAAGGTCGAGGCACACATTATCAGCAATTTCAGGAATGAATCTCAGGGTCGAGGCCCACACTATCAGCAGTTTCGGGAATGAATCACAGGGTCGAGGCCCACATTATCAGCAATTTCAGGAATGAATCCTAGGGTCGAGGCCCATACTATTAGCAGTTTTGGGTATGAATCTCAGGGTCGAGGCCCATATTATCAGCAGTTTCGGGAATGAATTCCAGGGTCGAGGCCCACGTTATCAGCAGTTTTGGGAATGAATCTCAGGGTCGAGGTCCACATTATCAGTAGTTTCGGGAATGAATCCCAGGGTCGAGGCCCACATTATCAGCAGTTTCTGGAATGAATCCCAGGGTCGATGCCCACATTATCAGCAATTTCGGGAATGAATGACAGGGTCGAGGCCCACGTTATCAGCAGTTTTGAGAATGAATCCCAGGGTCGAGGCCCACATTATCAGCAATTTCGGGAATGAATCCCAGGTTCGAGGCCCACATTATTAGCAGTTTCGGGAATGAATCCCAGGGTCAAGGCCCACATTATCAGCAGTTTTGGGAATGAATCCCAAGGTCGAGGCCCACATTATCAACTCAGGTTGGGAATAAATCCTGGAGATCGAAGCATCTCACATCAATAACGATTTGGGAATGAACCATCACATCAGTGACACCTCGGGAATGAGGATTAGCACCGGGAATGGCACTCCGAATGGAGCATGGTTCGGAAATGAACCATCTCTTATCAGTAAGGGTTCGAAAATGGACCACCATCTCAACAAGTAATGGTTTGGAATGGACCACCATCTCAACAAGTAACGGTTCGAAAATGGACCACAATCTCAACTCAGTAACGGTTCAGAAATGAACCACCATCTCAGCAAGTAACTGTTCGGAAATACACCACCATCTCAACAAGTAACAGTTCAGAAATGGACCATCTCTCATCTGTAATGGTTCGGAAATGGACCACCATCTCAAAAAGTAACGGTTTGGAAATGAACCACCTCACATCAGTAACGGTTCGGAAATGGACCATCATCTCACATCAGTAACGGTTCGGAAATGAACCATCATCTAACATCAACTCAGTTCGAAGCATCTCGAAAAGCAGCAGGTAAGTACGACAGCCGATAACCCAAGTAAAAGAAATACATACATGACTTTGATAGGATTGACACTGTCACACACTGCACAAGTCCCATCAAAGTGGGGGCGACTTTAGACACTGTATTTTTTAATAAAGCCCAATGATGAGCCTCGTACGGAGGCACTATCTGATAAGTTACGAAAGCCGCGGGAAACGGACGTTGGAAGGAAAAAATTTAAAAATAAATACATCAACAAATTAAACTCACTAATTGGCCTCGGGTTCGCCCGATTAATCTCTGTTTTAAAATATTAAGCCTCGGCCCAAAACCCCCGCACCCATCCAAAGCCCATTTCGCCCAAGCCCAATCGAAAAATAATTAAAACATTTAAAACACATGTCACAAATTAAATTAAATTCAATTCAATTAATCAAATCCAATTAAAATCAAAACAAATCCCTTTCTAATTTAAATAAATCACTCACCAAATCAAAGATATTCCCCCACAAAAAATACAAAATTTACTTCCCTAAATATTTAATTAAATACACCTCATATTTATTTGATTTGTTTCCTTTTTTTTAGCCATGCACACACAAGGAAACCCTAGTATGCACCATTAAAAAAAGAGACCAAAACCAACCCTAAGGCTCATTGGACACTCTCTTCTTCTCTCTTCTTTCTCACTCTCACAGCACTTTGGACCAAAAACTAAACCCTATAGCTCCCATCTCTCAACAAAACCTCAACTTGAACCTTAGATCTCTCCCTCTCTATCTCTTAACCTGACTCAGCAGTTAAAACAAAAACAGAAACACTCAGCTCTCTCATCTCCCAACGACAAAGACACTATTCTTCTCTCTTACCCCCAACGTAAACAAACCTAGCAACCCTCCACCGACTCAGCAAACACACACACGCATTGCCAACACACTTTCCAGCCACACTCACGCCACTTCACTGCCCACACACGACCATAATAACATAACCATAAGCATCACCCCTCAACCGATCACAAACTACCACTCACCAGACCAAGCAAACAGCCCCCTAATCGACCACGTGAACAATCAACCCAAAGTTAAACCCACCCATTCACCGAACAGAAATAAATCCACACTCTTCTTACACACGTCCCCCTCTTCATGCAACACACCGACACAGCCAACAGCCCACACCAAATAGATTAAAACATACACCCTACACCCGGCCGTGACATAAAACAGCAAATAAAGCACCCCCCTACAGTCTAAAAAATCATAAAACTCAGCCCTTGAACCACACAAAAACAGCCCCAAATCAAGTCAAAAATACCCTAAAACTGTGACCCAATACACCCCAAAATAGTCCCAGAAATCGACCCCAGAACAGTAGCAAAACAGTATAAAAACAGCAAAGAAAACAGCGGAAATAGCAGTCCAAAACAGCGGCAAACCAGAAAAGTTACGGAGCATTAACCCTTTCGGCGATGACGTAACGCACTTTCAAGAAGCGACTTAAAAGGTAAGACTTGATGGCACTCTTCGTTTACTTTCGTTCATCTTTTTCTGTTGGTTATTATTATTTCTTTGCTTGCATCTTGATAGTTCATGTATATTACTGTTGTTGGATGAATGATTTTGTGCTATCTCTCGCGGTATATCATATGGAAACCCAGACATAAATTCGGTAGCCGAATCCGAATGGATGGTAGTGCGGTCTGTACTTGGGATACAACTCCACGTACCGCTTGAGAACTTCCAAGCACGTGTTTCATTTAGTTGTTTAATTTTGTGTTCATTCATTGTTTGAGTTTTATTATTTCGTTATTTATTTTTCGCATGACATTGCCTTGTTTATTTATTTATGCATCATTAATCTAGTGCGCATGGGCTAATCACGATGGATTAAAGGTCCTCCATTTGAGGGAAAAGCCTAAGGGCTACCTTTACCATGATGTTTTGCCGCGCCGGACGAGGTATGTTCAATTGGATGTGAAATATGTTCAGTCGGGCATACGAAGTCCCATATAGATGTTGGCTTTGGTCGCATCTATTTTATTATTATGTCATTTACTTTCTGCTTGTTATAGCTTTATTTATTTATGTATTGTTAATCCATTGTGCATGGGCTAATCTTGATGGATTAAAGGTCCTCTATTTGAGGGAGAAAAAGCCTAAAGGCTACCTTTACCACGACGTTTTGCCGCCCTTTTTTATTGTTCCGTTATTTACTTTTTGTATATTATTTCTTTGTTTATTCATGCATTGTAATCTAGTGCGCATGGGCTAATCACGTCGGATTAAAGGTCTTCCATTTGAGGAGAAAAAGCTTAAAAGGCTACCTTTACCACGGTATTTTGCCGCATCTATTTTATTATTATGTCATTTACTTTCTACTTGTTATAGCTTTATTTATTTATGTATTGTTAATCCATTGCGCATGGGCTAATCTTTATGGATTAAAGGTCCTCTATTTGAGGGAGAAAAAGCCTAAAAGGCTACCTTTACCACGATGTTTTGCCGCCCCTTTTTATTTTTCCGTTATTTACTTTCCGTATATTATTTCTTTGTTTATTCATGCATTGTAATATAGTGCGCATGGGCTAATCACGTCGGATTAAAGGTCTTCCATTTGAGGGAATAAAAGCTTAAATGCTACCTTTACCATGATGTTTTGCCTCGCCGGATGAAGTACGTTTGATTGAACGTGAGATATGTTCAATCGGGCATACGAGTCTCATATTATTATTTATTTATTCATGCATTGTAATCTAGTTTGCCAATGGCTAATCACGTCGGATTAAAGGTCCTCCATTTGAGGGATAAAAGCCTAAAGGCTACCTTTACTATGAGTTTTACAAACCGCGTCGGATGAAGTACACTCGATTGAATGTGAAATACGTTCAATCGGGCATACGAGGTCCTATATTATGTATTTGTTTATTCACGTATATGTTTCCATCATTTCAGATACCATTTTGGTAATCTCGTTCGAACAGGTTTCCGAATGCTACACGAACGTATGCATTCTGCCTCAGTCCGTTTGAACGCATTTACAAACGCTACTCGAACACGCATGTATTTTGTTTTATCATACATCAGGTCTTATCCCGTTCAAACACGTTTCCAAACGCTATACGAACGTGGATATTCTGTTTACCGTTCGAACGCATTATCAAACGCTCCACGAAAGTGCATGCAGTGGATCGACTTCTTTTCCTTATATTTCGTGCATGTTTGCTCATTTAAGTCATTTCTTTCTCATTACATAATTAACTATATCATTTCATTATTGACGCTTTTACCGTTATTAATTATTTATATTTCCGTATTTATTTATTTGATATATTCATGAGATTGCGTGCTCGCTTTTATTATTAATGCCTTTATAGTTATTATTACTCACATTATTGCCTTTATTTTAATACGTGTATGAATTATGCAATTGCCTTCATTTTTTTATTTACGATTATGGGTGTTCAAACTTGTGTGTTGATTACATTATCTCGCATGTGTTGTATCAGACTTGGTTATATTATCGCATAAATCCTTTCATTACAATTGGCATAAGTAAGGGACCGTTCCGAACCCAACGGTTTGAGGTCTTCCCTTGCGAGGGGTGAGTGCGGCCTTAAATCATTTCCCAGTTCACACTGGTGGTGGCGACTCCATTTTATTTCTCCGGTTTAGTCCCCCGCGGGCTACTCCGTACTCCCGACCGGGCCGCGAACCCGGACAGCGTCGCACACATCTGTACGTCTACACCACTCTAAAAGAAGCATTATCATCTTCTAATTTGTGGCAAGAAGCAATATAAGATTAAATGAGTTCTTTAGAGTTCAATAGGACTTGGCACTTAATAGAATTACCTCAATGTTGCAAGACGATAGGTTGTAAATACATAATTAAGAAGAGATTAAAACCATATGATTCAGTAGATAAATATAAGGTTAAACGAGCTTCCAAGTGGCATAGACAAATAGAGAACGTAGATTTCTTTGACACATTTTCACTAGTAATTAAGATTACATTTATTCGTGTGCTTATTTCTCTTGTTGCGATTCATGATCTTGTTATGTATCAAATGAATGTTAAAAATACTTTTTTGAATGGTGAATTAAAAGAAAAGATTTATATGAACCAACATGAAGGATTTGTAATACCTGATCAAGAAAATAAAGTTTGTAAGCTTGATAAATCTCTACATGGTTTAAAACATGCACATAAATAATGACATGAGAAATTTAATAACCTAATTTTAGCAAATGAATTAATTTAAAGTGAATGAAAGTGAAAAGTGTATATATTATAAATCACAAAATGAGATTTGTTCTATTATATACTTGTATACGAATGATATGCTCATATTTGGTTCTAATAACCATATTGTGAATGATATTAAATTTATGCTTTTTGCTAACTTTGATATGAAATACTTAGGTGAAGTTAGTGTAATTTTAGGAATTAAAATTACTAGGTCGGAAAAAGGAATTTCCTAAGATCAATCGTATTACATCGAGAAAATCTTGAGGAAATATAATACTTTGATTATAGACCTGCATGTACTCCTTATGATCTTAGTGTTAAGTTATTCAAGAACACTTGTGACGGTGTTAGACCTGTATGTACTCCTTATGATCCTTGAAAGATATAGCGTTGCTGATTGGGACACATTTTCATATGATTCCAAGGCTACTAGTGGATATAATTTTAGCATAGCTGGTGGGGCTGTCGCATGGAAATCCAAGTCACAGACCATCTTATCTCAATCCACTATAGAGTCTGAGGTGATTGCACTGAAATCTGCTAGTGAAGAATCAATTTGGTTAAAAATCTTGCTATATGATACCCTTTTATGGGAGAGACCGATATCAGCTGTCTTGATCTATTGTGATAGTACAATGATTGTTGTAAAGATTCAGAACTGTTATTATAACGGTAAGAGACAACAAATACATCGAAAACACAATATATTTATCTCTCTACTACAGCTGTAAGAGTGGATCATGCACGGACTGACAAAAACCTAGCTGATCATTTGACGAAAGATTTAGCAAGAGAGAAGGTATTCAATATTTCAAAAAGAATGAGACTACTGTCGTTAAATAATTAAATTACTTGTGATTGTAACCCGACCCAAAGACTAAAGATCCCAAGAAATAGGTTCAATTGGTAATAACAAGTCTTAAAGTAATGAGTGTAGAATCATGCTAATAATCGACGAGTTCTATTCTGAGAGCATGATATCCTGAAGCGATGTAGTAGTATGAGTTATATTTAACTCTTAATGTGTTCCATACTCTATGTAGAGTGGAGTACCTAGCTATAAAAGTACTCTTGGTAGACACACGTATGTGATTGCAGAAGTGTGGATGCTTCTTATGAAATTCTGGGCAAATGTTTCTTAAACATTCACTATACTAGGATATACGTGCACGATCATTGTGTGATATCGTATCTTTGCCGTTATGAGAATTTACTTTTAAAGCATGCAAACTAAGATTTAGGCCTTATAGGAATTTAGATTACTTTTGCAAATGTATGTTGAGTAGACTTGGTTAAAATTGCACAAATCCATTCATTACAAATGTCATAAGTAATGGACCATTCTGAATCAACGGTTTGAGGTCTTCCCTTGCGAGGGGTGGGTGCGGCCTTAAATCATTTCCCAGTTCACACTGGGTGGCACTTCTTTATTCTCCAGTTTAGTCCCCCGCGGGCTACTCTGTACTCCCGACCGGGCATTGAGCCTGGAACAGCGTCGCCGATTTCTGTGTCCTACAATATGGAGACTCCACTGGGGATAGAGAATCGGCCCCGAAATAATGTCTTGTAATGTTTGTGATTTGTGCTTTAATTAACCATGTCTACAGTGGGTTGAAGGAGTTTAATCAAAGGCATTTTTAAGGCTAGATGATTGTTTGGTGTTTTCATTCACTCACTACCTTTCTATAAGGAAAAACCGTGAAGGCACCTAGATAATCATTACCCGTAGCTCACTGTGACAGACTAATTTGGAAGACTTGTTGTTTATTCCTGTCACCAATGCGATAAGAGCCTAAGAGGCTTGGGTATTTAAGAGAGTTCGCTCCACCCTCCCTCTGGAGAATCTATAATAAGAAATCCATTTGACAGTTAGTCACACACCATAACTCGTTGGCACGTACCTCAAGGTATAAAAAATATGTGCTCACTTGGTCGCTTGAACCCTTGAGTGTGGAGTCCTAGTTGTGGGTAATCCTTCGTCAGCGAGAGCCTTTGTTTACACTCCTATAAACCTACATATAAACCATAGTTATATGACCAGCAGAAATTATTTCTTTATGCTTGTGTTTAGGACCATCATCATTTGGATTCAGTCGGACTTCTTGTCAAAAGATATGAACTTGTTGGGCCTTTTAAACTGGGACGAGTTCGTGTCCTTTGACAATTGGGCCGAAAGCTTCTAAAATTCCGATAAGCCGTTTTGTGTTTAAGCCTCTTATCATTTGAAGTTTTTTAGCCATGTTATCGCAAAGGTATAAACTTGTTGGGCCTTTTCAACTGGGGCAAGTTTGCATCGCGCAATAGTATGAAATGATAATGGGCCGACTTATATATCTCATACATCGTACGCATCTCATGCATACATGCATCATGTTAACCCTTTGTGTCTTAAAAGCCATCATAGATACCCGTTGGGTTAGGGAAGAAGGAAGACTCGTCAAAAGGCAGTTAGTAAATATAAGTGAATCAGTTAACGAAGGGTCTCGCATGGATCAGCTGGAAGCCAATCTCACTAAGGTTACTGAGAAACTGCAAGCTTTGACTGCTGCCATGTCTAATATGGCTACGCCCCGTGCTGCGGGAGGCTCTGAGAATGTGAGGCGTCAGGAACCCCCGAACAGGTTGGGGGATGACATCCCTATTTTTTATGATGACATGGCTGAATATGCGGCCAGAAGGATAGCTGGGTCTCATGCAGAGTTGCAGAAACTCAGGGACCAGGTAGAGTCAGTCACCCGCAAGATGAAGGGTAAGGACGAAGACTTACTAGACTATGATGCAATGACTTTCGAAGAGAAGCTCCTTCGCAGTTCAGGATGCCCGACATGGCCAAGTTCAATGGGATTGAGGATCCGAGGGTCCATCTCCGACAATATGTTTCTGTAATGAGTTCAGTGGGCCTGTCGCAGCGCCAGGTTCAGAAGATGTTCGTGATGTCGCTTGAGGGGGCACCTGTGATATGGTATCATGGCCTGGAGAGAAAGGTCAATGATGATTGGATGGCATTAGCAGACGCCTTTCTAAAACAGTATGTCACAGATTTGGAGATCGAATTGTCACTTCGTGACTTGGAGAATACCAAGCAAAAACCGGAGGAAAGTTTTAGAGAATACGTAGATCGCTGGAGGAGCCAACTTTTGAAGATGCAGACTCGGCCTTCGGAGAAGGACCAGATCAAAATGATCATCAAGGGCACCAAGCCCTCTATTTATAGTAAGCTGAGAGGGATGACTTCGATGATTGGTGATTTTCGATAGTTGAAGGAGACTGTTATGGATATTGAGGAGGAAGAAGCTGAGAACAGAAAGTTTTATGGCCAGAATAGAAGGAATTTTGGAGGACCTTCCTTCATGGGGATAGGGGATGACAACGGTGAAGAACCATAGGCCGAGGAAGAAGGCAATGCTGCGAATGATGAAGTTGTTCCTCATAGTTTATTTGATCCTGCATTTTTAATAGAGACATTGATTTTCTCTACTTGTCTGAACATTTTCTTAATGATAATAAAGACGTTCATTTCACTTACTTGCATGAGTCTCTTCCTTTCAACCTGCAACATGAGTATATTGGACAAAAGCATCCAACCCTGGTACTATGATACTCAGAAATATCTGGAACACGGGGAACTCCCGGAGGAAGTAAGAAGAAAAGACAGGTTAGCCATTCAGAAATTAGGAAATGGAGCAGTGAGACTGTCGGACTTGGAAATGAATGAGTTCACCGAGCCGATCAATGTGGAAAGATTAAAGCAGTAATTTGCCTGAGGAAGAGAAGATCGAGCAGTCACCAAGGGAACCGGCAGAAGACCTAACCCAACGGAATAGGAAATTCATTCATGCATGCATGCATACACATAACACATTTGCATTCTTTTTTGTGTTTGTTCTGTTTTGTAAATCACAGGTTTCACAGAAGAAAAAGAGAAAGTGGTAAAGGCAAGCCAACTAGAAGCAGGAACCGTACAGTGTCATCAATTCTAGGAATAAATCATGGGGTTGAGGCCCACATCAGTTTCAAGAATGAATCAGTATCAGTTTCGAGAAAGAATCCCAGGGTTGAGGCCCACATCGATATCTGTTTCAGGGATGAATCTCGGGGTTGAGGCCCACATCAGTATCAGTTTCGAGAAGGAATCTCAAGGGGTGAAGCCCACATTTTCAGCGGTTGAAAAGAAGAATTACATTGAGTGAGTGAGTAAAAAAAAAAAAAAGAGAAGTCTTTGATGGTTAAGCATATGTCCAGTGATGACATTGTTTGCTGTAGGGTGAAACTTTAGAAACGATAAGTGCGAGATGTGCTCTCATATGGTATTCTGAGTGGTAGATCTCTGTTAGACTCACGAGCACTTGATTACGGGATCCTAGCAGTGGAAGCCTGAGTATTTGGCGAGATGACTAGTTGAAGAGGTGGTGGATCAGTGAATGACCGTTTGCCTGGATGTCCATCCTGGTTTACTTATGTTACGATATATGATATGGTTGGAAACAAAGAAAATGTCTCTGAAAAGAAAAGAAAAATAAACCGCCTATAACCGATAAGCGTGAAGCTACCCATGGGCGAGTATTAGGACCACCATGAGGAGAAATGTTACCTTAAATGGTAGGTGTGTCGAAAAAAAAAAAGAAAGAAAAAAAATGAAAAATGAAAAAAAAGAAAGTTCAAAAATGAAAAAAAAAAAGAGACAAAAGAAAAAAATAAAAAGAAAACCATATCATGTTGAGTACGCGGAAGTAATCATAGAGTATGATCAAAACATCTAGGTTGGTTAGACCCACTGACCCAATTCTCCGAGACAAAATCATTGAGTTGGCTTACTTAAGGATTAGCTGCGAAAGAAACTTGACACACACACACTAGGAGTCTAGTTCATATCACTCATTCAGACGATTGGATTTGGGTGTATTAAGTACTTTGAAGGTTCTCTGGTTTCGACACGAAGCATTCGTTGAGGACGAAAATATGTTTAGCTATCAGGATTGTCTCGTGAGAAATAATACAGCATGTTGATATGCAACATCAGAATTAATACCAGTTTGGGGGCGAGGCCCACATCAGCATCAGTTTGGGGGCAAAGCCCACATCAGTATCAGTTAAGGGGCGAGGCCCATATCAACATCAGTTTGGGGGCGAAGCCCACATCAGTATCAGTTAAGGGGCGAGGTCCACATCAGTACCAGTTCAGGGTCCAGGCCCATATCGTCAGAGTTTTGGAATGAATCCCAAGGTCGAGGCCCACATCAGCAGAGTTTTGGAATGAATCCGGGAATGAATCCTAGGGTCGAGGCCCATATCAGCAAAGTTTTGGAATGAATCCGGGAATGAGTCCCAGGGTCGAGGCCCATATTATCAGAAGTTTCGGGAATGAATCCCAGGGTCGAGGCCCACATCATCAGAGTTTTGGATTAAATCCGGGAATGAATCCCAGGGTCGAGGCCCACATTGTCAGAGTTTTGGAATGAATCCGGGAATGAATCCTAGGGTCGAGGCCCACATCGTCAGAGTTTTAGAATGAATCCGGGAATGAATCCCAGGATTGAGACCCACATTATCCGTAGTTTTGGGGATGCATCATAGGGGGTGAGACTCACATCAACATCAGTATCAGTTTTGCCGGGTATATGGAGACACATCAACATCAGTATCAGTTTTTCTGGATATGACACTTCGGGTATGGAGACACATCAGTATTAGTATCAATTTTTCCAGGTTTGACACTCCAAGTATGGAGACACATCAGCATCAGTATCAGTTTTGCCGAGTTTGGCACTCCGGGTATGGAGACACTACTGCGACACTCTGGGTATGGAGACGCAACCGCGACACCTCGGGTATGGGGTTTAGCATGCCAGGACGACACTCCAGGTATGGAGACACTACTGCGACACTCTGGGTATGGAGACGCAACCGCGACACCTCGGGTATGGGGTTTAGCATGCCAGGTACGGCACTCTGGGTATGGAAACAGAACTGCGACACTCCGAGTATGGAGACTCAACCGTGACACCTTGGGTATGGGGTTTAGCACGCCAGGTATGGCAAAAAAAAAATCAACTCAAAGCAACAAACAAGTCAGGTGACAGCTCGCGAGCCAGGTAAGTAAAAATGCATTGCACGAACTTTGATAGGACTGTCATTGTCACACACTGCACAAGTCCCATCAAAGTGGAGGCGACTGTAGGCACTGTATTTTTGCATATAAGTCTCGATGATGAGCCTCGTGTGGAGGCACTACCTTTTAAGTCACGGAAGTCGCTGGAAACGGACGTCGGAAGGGAAAAGTCAAGAATTGACATCTTGTTGGACTTTATTCGCTTGTTTAGCTTCGGGTTTGCTCGTTGGACCTCCATTTCAAAATTATCCTTGGCCCAAAACCCCCGAAACCCACACTAAGCCCACCAAAACACCAAAGCCCACGAATAAAGCCCACAAAAACCAAGCCAAATCACACACCAAGCCCACCTAAAGTCTACCCCACGCCCATTAACCACAAAGCCATCCTTTTACCCAATTATTCAAGCCATTTAATAGCCTCCCCTCACCAAGTCAAATACAACACATCAAACATTTAACCAAGCAAACCCCACATCATTTAACCAAGTAACCCCATGCCATTGACAAAGCCATTTTCCCATCCCATTTTCAACATCAATTAGCCACTCAATTAATAACCCTCATCAATGATAGCCTACCCAATAAATGCACCACCATTTTCCTATAAAAAGAACCTCAACTTACCCTTAAAACCCCTAGCAGATAGAACATAAGACACTCATCTCCCTTAGCTTCACTCACGCCCAAAGTTCCCCAAGTCCCTCTTCATTGCCGTGACTCATCTAGCAGTGATTCACTCCCAAGACACCTTTCATTCAGCCCTCAACTCACGCATCAACACCCCCGTAAATTACCCTTCCATAGCCGCAACTCACTGCCCCTGGACAACCCTTCTTGTCATGCCAAACTGCCAGTAACATAGCCTCTCTTACTGCCTTCAAACATCAACCAGAAAATTCCCCTTTAATTCACCGAAACTTACCCCCACTGCAGCTCATTCACACCGAATAACTGCACCCAAGCAGCCCTTGTTCACGCCCAAATCAACCCCTGAAGTAAGCCCCTTGTCACGCCCAAAATACGCCTGGAACAATCCTTTCATTCACGCCCAAAATAGCAACAAACCAGCCCTCTAGTTTGTCCCACATCGCCTAAGAAACCGGCTTCTTTGTTCACGCCCAAAACAGGCCAAGCCCCTCTCTCCCTGAATCCCACATCGCCCAAGAAACTACTTCCCTTGTTCATGCCAAAAGCCTCACTCACGCACAAAGCTCCTCACACCAGCCCTCACTCCACGCCACAAATCCCCCTCACATATTGCCCCCCTTGTTCACGCCCAAATCAACCCCTGAAGTAAGCCCCTTGTCACGCCCAAAAATACCCCTGGAACAAGCCTTCCATTCATGCCCAAAATAGCAACAAATCAGCCCTCTACTTTGTCCCACATCGCCTAAGAAACTGGCTCATTTGTTCACGCCCAAAACACGCCAAGCCCCTCTCTCCCAGAATCCCACATCACCCAAGAACTACTTCCATTGTTCACGTCAAAAGCCTCACTCACGCACAAAGCTCCTCACACCAGCCCTCACTCCACGCCATAAATCCCCTTCACATACTGCCCCCTCCACGCCACAAGCACTCCTCTGACCAGTCCAGTTCACGCACACATCTCACACCCAAACAGTGCCAAAACCGACCCTAAATAACAACCTCATACATGCCCAAAACCAGCACCATAAACAGCTCCATACACGTCGTGAAACAACCCCTTAATTTATCGAAAATAACCCATGTAACCTGTACCATATTACCAAAAATTATGACCAGAAAACTGCACCACATTACCGTGAAAATCTGCACCCAAACAGCCCTTGTACATCACCGAAAAAAGACTGCCCAAAACTATCCAGTAAAACCCACAGATTCCGCCCAATAAAACCCGTAAAAACTGCCCAGTTTTGCCGCACATTCTGCCCCCGAAACAGTCCTGAATTCCTCCCTAAAATGCAGCAGAAATGGCACCTCAAAACACCACGAAACATCCTCGTATTACCGCAAAACAATAAGCTTAAACCGTGACCATAAACCGCAGCAAAACGAAGTAAAAAACAGCAACCAAAACAGTGAAACTGCGAAGGAAATCGTTGAACTAGTAAACCGGAGGAGTTACGAAGTATCAACCCTTCCGACAACAGAATACCGCACTTTCGAGAGACAACAGAAGAGGTTAGACCTGAGGGCACCGATTTTATTTATTATCCTTTATTTTTAGTTATTTTGTTACTTCATTTTAAATGAGTATTGTGGATTGGTGTATGATGTGATTCCGGATGAACGGAATATATGTTCTCTATTGTGGTATATCGGATGGAAACCCGGACATAAATTCCGTAGCCGAATCTGAATGGACGGTATTGCGGTTTGCACTCGGGATACAATGCCACGTACCATTTGAGAGATTCACATATTTCGTTTCATCCAACCTTGTATTCAAGCATGATTAGGCCGTTAAAAGATTGTTTATTTTTTAAATATGATTTAGTCTAGTACGTTATTTCTTTATGCATGACTTAGTTATTTTCTTTCGCAATAGGAGTTTAATTTGCGTTATGTTTAGGTCGTTATTTATTCAACATGCTTATTGTGTGATATCGTATCTTTGCCGTTATTAGAATTTACTTTTAAAGCATGCAAACTTAGATTTAGGCCTTATAGGAATTTAGATTACTTTTGCAAATGTATGTTGAGTAGACTTCGTTAAAATTACACAAATCCATTCATTACAAATGGTATAAGTAAGGGATCATTCCGAATCCAACGGTTTGAGGTCTTCCCTTGCGAGGGGTGGGTGCGGCCTTAAATCATTTCTCAATTCACACTAGGTGGCGACTCCTTTATTCTCCGGTTTAGTCCCCCGCGGGCTACTCCGTACTCCCGACCGGGCCGTGAGCCTGGAACAGCATCGCCGATTTCTATGTCCTACACTTTATTTATGCACAACCTTATGTTATATTATTCGATGAAATTTTTTTTATTAAAATACAAGTGGAGGATTGTTGTAAATATGAATTTTAAATGGTTTTTTAATTTAATTAAAAAGGAGTTACAAATTTGTTAATTAGAATAACTTTTAATTGAAGGAATACATTTGCCTATATTATAAAATGAAAACGTGTGTGTGGTGGCTGTTACAGTTGCCTATATTTTATGTGTTTAAAATGTGTGTAGTGGCTATTATAATTGTGTTTATTACTCTAAGGTTTTCTTTTGCTTTAAAACTTTTAACGTAAAAAAATAATTTTTTAACGATAAAAAAATAAAGGCAATTAAATTATTACAACATTTAAATACATTTCTCCTATATAAGAAGGATATCTCTTTATCTCAAGGAGGGTATATACTTTTGGTTTCTTAAGTGCTTTGCTTTTACATAAAAAAATCTTCCGTTTGTTAACTGGAAAGAAAAGGAAACTGATTAGTAAAGCGTCCTTGTTCTATCCTAAGGACGTCGGCAGAGTCGCGAAACATCTCAAAGAGAAAAACCTAATTCGCTACTCAATCCAACTTCAATTTTATTTTTCGTGGTAAATTTTTATAAATTGTTCCAACACAAACAAACACGAGTTGTTGGGCAGAATCATTGCTCAAAGTATGGACTTGAGAAATTGACAAGCACAAGCGTGCAAGAATGACCAATCCAACCATCATAAATTGAGGGTAGAGGGTTTTACCTACTTCGCTTAAACCCTGGTCGGGTGGTTTGATGGTAGGGTTTCCAAAAAAAAATAATAAGAGAACTTGCTCTGAATAAACTGAGTTTAGGCTCACGAGCCTAGAGCATATAATCAAGTACAAGGATGGCGTTTGTTCCATGCATAATTCAAAACCCAACTCAATATGAACATTCTTGTATTATATTACATATAACAAGAACCAGGGACAGTTGTTAGGAGCTTCCACTGAAACCTTGACTGTGTTTCTTCATCTTTTTCATCTCCCTTTCTCGAGTGTTTTGACCTTCACTGCTTGAGCCTGAAGGGTTCAAGCCATATTCACTGGCCTCGCTACTGGTTCCATATCCTTGGCTACTTAATGCCATCTTCCTGAAGTCTTCCTTGTATTGGATGTAATAGTAGTCTGAGCTTTCGTAAGAATGGTAACCACTGCTTTGTCCAGGTCTGATTCCTTCATTAAGGTCAGACACAGATATATCTCCTTCAAAAGTTCGGACTATCTAATAGTCCACAATAAATTCCGAGTTACAAGTCTGATTAGTTGCAATTGATTAACCAAATTTAAGCTCATTACTTACCTGGCTCATTCTTGGTCGCCGACGTGGTGAATGGCGCACACAAGCAGCTGCACAAGCGACCATGCGAGTCATCTCATTGTGGTTGTAGTCATTCTGCAGTTTTGGATCAACCAGTATGTCTAAATTTCCACCTTCTATAGCTCCGTTAAGCAAAGGCCTTGCCTGCATATTGCCAACAAATGTTTAGTTCCTTGTGATGTGACATCCATGGATTCGTAGCCAAAACTGTTTTCCATGAAAAGAAATTATCACTCACCCAATCCACCAAACTTCCTTCCATGGAAGTGTCGGTTGAGGGGATAGGTGGATGACCAGTTATCAATTCTAAAAGCATGACACCAAAGGAGAAAACATCTGATTTCTCTGTGAGTTTCCCAGTTGAAGCATATTCTGGAGCCATGTATCTGCAGGTGCCAAGCATGTAAGAACATCAAGAATTAGCTAATTCAAGTCCTGAATAAACAATAAAGCTCACTCATCAAAACACTTCAAATCTATTTTAAATAATGAACCTATAAAATACACAGACTGCTCTTTTGAATTCAAGAGCACAGAGAACCAGCTGCCTTGAGAGCTAATTAACAATTTCAACGTAAAATGTCATCCAAAAGAAGTACAAACACAAGAGTTAAGTGCATTTGAATTCAAGAGATATGATATGATTTTTGGGGGCAATGTTTTGTTGTTGAATTAGATTTTGTCAAAGATATGATATTGTAGATACCATATATTGCAAATTACCATTATTTCTATATTGATATTGATTGATTTTATATTTATGTTGATTGATTGAGTACATAATTATACGAGAATATTCCCGATATAATTATTTTGTAATGTCTATATAAAGGCCATATGTATACTATATTGAAATTAAGAAAAATAGTATTGCTCTTTTTATTTCTTACATAGTATCGAACGCCAGAGTTCCGATCTCTGAGTATCTCTTATTCTTGTTTCAAAACAGATCCCACATTCCTTCTAGGCACAATTATTCTTGTGTCCAAACAACCCTAGCCACCACTTTTCAAACCCTATTCACCACTCTTCAAACCCTAGCCACCGCTCTTTATACCCTAGCCACCACTCTCAAAGTCTAGCCGCCGCCTCACGCCACCCAATTCCACTACTTTGGCCACTACTAAAGCCACCAACACAATCCCCATCATCCGGCGATCCTCCATGTACCCACTGTTTCCACTGTCATGCTTTCTCACAACCACCACAACTCTCCTTCAACCGCGAAACTTCACCTCTCTCCAACGTCCTCTCAGCCGCTTCTATCATCGATTGACCCGTCCCATGAACTCCTCATAGCCCCACGACCAAAAGTCCCATATTGTCGACCTCTAATTTCGCCGGAGACCGCTAGTTCGATGTCATCACCATCGCACATCCCTAGCTTCAATTCTCCTATGTCGTGGCATGTTTCACGACACGACTACCACCATCATACTCCCCTTCCTTGTGTGTTTCAGATCCCTTTACCTCTGGTTCGATTTCAGACTTCGTTGTGATTTTGGACTAATTTGCAAGATTTGTAAGAGTTTTATTTTCAGAAACTCAATGGCTATTTTGAAATTTTCTGTTGATTTCTTTGTACTCTTCCAATTGACAAATCTGATGTTATGCAACCCATTCCTACCATCATCCAAGGTTCAAACTACCGTCTCTGGGTTCAAGAGATACATAGTTTTCTCAAAGGTCGAAAGTTATGGCGTTATGTTATTAGAAATGTTAAACCCTCTCACATCACACAGATGAGTCTGACGATTAATTTACTAACCGTCTCGAGGATTGGGACAGTAAGAATCACAAGATCCTGACCTGATTTCGGAATATCTCGATTCCTTTCATTCACCACCAATTTGACCGATATGAAACTGTCAAAGAGGTATGAGATCTTCTTGCCATGAGGTACACTACATCTGATCTCTCTAGCCAATATCAACTGTGGGAAGAGTTACATAATTTGAAACATGAGTAATATCAGTCTATTACTAGTTTCTTGGCTAAAATGGAGTCTGTTTGGGACCAACTCACTCTCTCTTAACCACCGATAGATTGTGCTGTTGATGCAGCTAAATATACTGCATATTGTGATCACATGAGATTAATCCAATTTCTTATAGCCCTTATTGATGATTTTGAATCTTGTAGAGCCACTTTATTGCATCAATCTCCTCTACCTACATTAGAAGTTGTTGTCTCTCGGTTATTGTCTGATGAAACTCGCCTAGGCTTACTTAAGCCATCTTGAGATGATGCTGTGATTACCGCCGCAGGAAAATATTTCTCAAAAGGTGGAAGCAAAATCTATCGTATCGGGTAACAAATCCAATCATACTCTGAATGAATGCAGTTTTACTGAATGTCACAAATGAAAGAAAAATGGACATATTGCCTCCCACTATCCCACTAGGGTGGATTGTCGCTACTGCAAGTTGTCTGACCATTCCATTGAGCAATGCCTTATTCATCCTCCGAGACCTAGTCAGACCTCTAAGACAGAAATTCCAGTTACTGATGCTGCCTCTAAGGTCACTACCTCTCATGCATCTACTGATAACTTAGAAACACTCCTTAGATATATACTATCAATACCTTACAATACTTCGACTGCCTTATCTGCCACTTCAGGTAATTCTCGTTGGTACTTTGATTCTGGTTGTTGCAACCATATGACTTGTCAATCTCCATTATTTTCCTCCCTCTATCCCACAACGACCATCTCTGCGATTTTTACTACAAATTGCTCACAAATTTCTGTAAGCTAGTCTGGACAAAAATCTACCTCAACATTCACATTACCGAATAAATTTCTTATTCTGAAACTTACATTCAATCTTATATATGTTGGTCAACTATGTGATCTTGGGTCAGAACCAATATTTTCTTCCAATGGTTGTCATGTGCAGGATCAGCAGACGAGACAAATTCTTGGGACAAGCCGTAGAGTTGGATGTCTATTTAAGCTTGCCTCTCTACATCTTCCTTCTGATCGAGTCTCCTAGTTGTGTGCGATGTCTACATCATTGTCTCTTCAGTTGTGGCATATATGCCTTGATCACGCCTCTCACTACAAGAAAATTGGAGATTACCGATCGAATATTCGGTCAAAAATCTAAAAAATTCGGTCGATAATCACAATAATAATAATATTAAATATATTTTATTTTCCTAAATTTACCGAACGGTCAATAAAATGTCTAATTTTTTTTTATAATTAATATTATTTTAGTGACTGAATATTCATTCGGTCGATAAAATGACTATTTTTTATTTTCTATAATTAATATTCTTTTAGTGACTAAATATTCATTCGGTCACTATTTATTATCAATTACCGATCGAATATTCATTCGGTAATTATTGACGACATAAAATGGTGCCAAATTAATTTTTCACGTCGTATTATCGACCGACTATCGACTGAATATTTGGTTGGTAATATTTTGGTCGGTAATTAGTAAAAAATTATTTTTATCCTCCTCGGTCGGTCAATACCAAAAAAAAAAAAAAACCAACCAACTATTTCGGTAGGTAATTTTGATTGGTAATTCCACATTTTCTTGTAGTGTCTTTAAGTAAACTTTGTTATTTGATTTCTAATGGGTCCTTAGGTTCTATTACCGATTAGTCTTTATATTGTGTCTCTTGTGAACTTGGAAAACAACCGGTTTTATCGTTTAATCATAACAATGCTATTTTTGTTGCTCATTTTGACTTAATTCCTTATGATATATGAAGACCTTCTTCTACACCCACTATGGGAGAGTCCAAATATCTTGTCATATTTATTGATGATTATTCTTAGTGTACTTAGGTCTTTCTCATGAAACAACGATCTATCAATCGAGTTTCTTCATCAGTCACCAAACAACACATGTCTCCATATGAGTGCATATTTGGTATTCCTTTATCCTATGATCTTCTTAAAGTTTTTGGGAGTGTCTGTTTTATCCTTTTTCTACCTATAAATTACCACAAGTTAGAACCTCGTGCTCGACTTTTTTGTTTCTTGGGTAATGGAATCGAAAACAAAAAGTATCGTTGTTGGGATCCTAAATCATAAAAATTTCACATCTCACATCATGTTGTATTCTGGGAGCACACTATGTTCTATTTCCTCTCCGATTTCAAAGTGTCTTCCTCTGACCAGCATCCACTTTTCACTGACCTCTCTATCGATTTATTTCCACATGATGTAGCTATGTACCTCCAGTGAGTATACAGATGTGCAACCCCCATTGCTACATGTCCTTAATGATGATTCTTTTCCAGATACTGTCCCTGACACCTTGCGATAGAATACTCCCATGATGTTGATGCATCATCTTCCAGTTATCCTACTCGAGTAAGACACCTACCTAATTATCTTCAAAATTATCATTGCTTCTCAACTATTATTTCTTTCCATGAACCTCAATCCTATAGAGAGACATCCTCTAATCCTCATTGGCGGCAAGCTATGCCAGATGAATTACATGTTTTGGCATAAATTGATACTTATGACTTAGTTGATCTTCTTCCCGATAAAACTCAAGTGGGATGCAAATGAGTATAGAAAATAAAAACATTTTCAGATGGTTTAATTGAGCGTTATAAAGCACGTCTTATTGCTAAGGACTTCACTCAAGAATATGAGGTTGACTATGAGGAGACATTTGCTCCAGTTGCTCCCCTTACCTCAGTCCGCAACCTACTTGCCATTTTTACTGCCCGACAATAGAGTTTGTTTCAGATGGATGTCAACAATTCTTTTCTCAATGATGATCTAGCTGAAGAGTTTTATATGAAACCCCTTTCTGGTCTTGACCATCCACCACACAAGTTGTGCTGCCTACGTCGTGCCCTTTGCGGTCTGAAACAAGCTCCCCATGCATGGTTTGCCAAGTTCAGTGTGACTATTTATCAGCTTGGGTTCACCTCTAGTCCATATGATTCTACCATATTCTTTTGCAAACCAGGTTCAGGCATCGTGATGCTACTTCTTTATGTTGATAACCTGATTATTACTGGGATGATGTTTCAGGAATTATGAATCTTAAGTAGTCTCTTAGTCAACAATTTGAAATGAAAGATCTTGGTTCTCTGAGTTATTTCTTGGGTGTTGAAGTTACTTCCTCTGATGATGGCTATCATCTCTCTCAAGCCAAGTATGCTTCTGATCTTATTTCTCGAGCCAACATTAAAGATAGCAAGACAGTTCCAACTCCTATTGATAATCATACTCTCCACAGACAAATAGTTGGCAGTCTCATTTATCTCACTGTCACTCGACCATACATTACCTATATCGTTCACATTGTGAGTCAGTTCATGACTGCTCATTGACCTTTTCATTATGCTATTGTGCTTCACATCATTCGCTATGTTAAAGGCACTCTCTCTACTAATTCTTCACTTGTTCTTCGAGCTTACTCTGATGTAGATTGAGCTAATTCTGGGTGAGTCACTTATTTCTTGGCGTAGTAAGAAATAGACATTGGTTACTCGTTCTAATACTAAGGCTGAATATCGAGCTCTGCTACGACTACTGCCAAAATTCTATGGCTACGTTGGCTCTTCGAGGATATGTGAGTGCCTCAACCACCCTTCATTACTCTTTACTGTGACAATCAAAATACTATTCAAATTGGGTATAATGATGTATTTCGTGAACGTACCAAACACATTGAGATTGATTGTCATTTCATTCATCAACATATTGCTTACGGCACTCTTCGGTTGGTGTATCTACGCTCCGATGATCAAGTAGCCGATATCCTCACCAAGTTTTTCTTTATGACCGCTACACAACCCTTGTTTCAAAACTCAATCTGGTTTCATCACTACCATATTGAGTTTGGGGTGATGTCAAAGATATGATATTGTAGTTACCATATATTATAAATTACCATTATTTCGATATTAATGTTGATTGATTTTATATTTATGTTGATTGATTGTATACATAATTATACAGGAATATTCCCGATATAATTCATTTGTAATACCTATATAAAGGTCATTTGTATACTACATTGAAATTAAGAAAAATAGTATCATTTTTTTCAGACTCTCCTCTTTTTGTTTCTTACAGATTCAACAAGTTATGGTTCATTTATCAATATAAGATGTTATATGATATGACATGTTAGTTTGGTTATTACCCTACGCTAGCACCTCAGGGATCGACTTGTCCGGTCAGGTCGTGAGGTTCGACCTTTCTGGAAAGGTCGTAGTTGGTCGAGGGGGAAGCGCCCCTCGTAGGGGCTCGGGAGCAACCCCCTCGAAATAAAAATGAAATTCAAAGGTAAAGTTGACCGAAATAACCAATTTTGTGTGTTTTGAAACGAAAAAGACATGTTTCCTTACATTGTCGCAACAATGGGTAATCATTGGCGTGACAATGAGAGGCAGAGACATAAATTATATTCTGACTCATATTGTCACGACAATGGTTACTCATTGGCACGTAAATGAGACACTGATAGAAAATGACTCTCAGACTTATATTGGCGTGCCAATATGCAACCATTGGCGCGCCAATATGATGCCCGTGCATATTGGCTCGTCAATTGGACACTGTTTTAGAAAATATGACCAAAAGGTATGTCTTTTGGAGGCAAATCTAGGTTGTCTATATATAGAGCACGAAAATGACTCATCAAATATAACAATCTTCATATCATAGTTCTCAAGTAGATATTCAATAAGTGTTGTGTTGCATCTTTAAGAATTTTTTTTTTTTTTGTATCCTATAATAGATTTGCTAGCAAATACTGCTTTAAGAAATTGTCCTACATGCCTCCAAAACTAGATTCCCCACTGCAAGTTCCCCAACATGTTTTAGGGAAAGGAAAATATGCAAAGCAAGAAACAGCTCATGAAATTTTGGGTAACACTCTGGTTCAACTCAAACATAATAATATGTTCATAATCAACATTAATGAAGCAAGCAACGCGGATAACAAAGCAGTTAGTCTTATCTTACCCGAATGTACCCATCACTCGGGTGGAGACATGAGTATTAACATCAGGAAAAAACTTTGCTAGTCCAAAATCTGCAACCTGAGCAAAGCAAATTCAAGTTTAATGGCAATTGTGGTACAAAACCATTAGTGGATTTGGATACCAATAAAATTTTCAAGATCCACTGGTTCTAGATAGCATTTAAAATATGGTTATGCTTGTGTTTGTGCTGATTCAAAAATGACAAGATCACAAAAATCAATTATGCAAATAATACCTTTGCTTCAAACTTGAAATCCAAAAGTATATTAGTAGTCTTAATATCGCGATGAATGATCTTAGGATGACCTGCAAATACAGATAGATAGAATGTTAGTGTAAATCACCATTCACAAGACTAGTTAGATATATAGATAGATTGATAGATAGATAGATAGGAGATATTACAATCTTCATGGAGGTATGCCAGTCCTTTCGCAGAACCTAAAGCAATTCTGAGTCTAGTAGGCCAATCCATGGCAGGTCGATCCTTCTTCCCTGCAATATGCAATCTGTCAGATCCTCGATAAATATCTAACATCAGCTAAACAGCATTGTGAACCAATAGCTTAATCACATTTGGTACCTTAATGACATAATGAAGGCTAGAATAGTGTGTAAACATAAAGAGTTATTTAGGTTTCCATACACAAACTTACCGTGCAAGTGAAACCACAATGTGTTGTTGGGAACAAATTCATAAACAAGCAATTTTTGTGATCCAGATATGGAGTATCCAACCAAGGAAACAAGATGTTTATGATGTAGTCGGCTAATAATTTCAACTTCTGCCTGAAACTCACGTTCTCCCTGCCTACTTTCAGCTTTCAGCTGCTTGACAGCTACTTCCTTACCATTTGGCAGGACTCCTTTGTACACATACCCAAAACCACCTTGTCCAAGGAGATTAGCATCTGAGAAGCCATCTGTTGCCCGTACTAATTCCTCATATGTAAATATGCTGTTCGAATAACCTAATGATATCTCAGACCCTGAATAATTGGAGACAGAGCCTCCACTGCTGCTTGTAAAAGGCGGCCCCAGTAAAGGGGAGATTGTAGATACTGGTGACTGTGTGACAATTACGTGGGATTCAGGAGGTGGAGCATTTTGTCTGCTTGCGTAAGGGTCAACTGCAAAATCATCAAGAACACTCAAAATGATTGAAGCAAGATTCTGTAGAACTTTCAAGAGTTTTACCTGCCAGAATTTTCAATATTTCAAAAAACAAATATGGTAACACAGATGGGTACCGTTGAAATCAGTTACTTTGTCCGATATGAAAATGTGGTAATACATTAGACAAGACTAGACAGCAAACATGCAGCAGCATGCCACTCATTTCTATAAACTACAATATATTTGGAGGACCAAGTAAAAGTCAGACAGTCGATTTTTTTATTACGTACTAAAAAAATATAGTAAAATAACAATATGACAATGTCAATTTTACTATATTATATTTCTGACAAAATAATATTTTACACTTTTCCATCAAAAACACTGTTTTTAACGATAAAATCGATTAAGACAACCGACAGTTATTAACAGAACTGACAAAAAGTAGTAAAATTAATGTAAATAACTAAACAAAAATGCCCAATACCCAAATCCGAGTGGAACAAATGCATTTCTAGCAGTGGGAAGGATGAATTCGTTCTTAATCGTAAATAAAGAACAACACTGTACACAGATCGTGAAAAAAGACACCAAAATGATTCGAATCAATAAAATTTGAAGCAATTTGAAACAAACCTGAACATACAAATTGAAAAAATAAATAAATAAATAAAGGAAAAAAAAGAGAGAAGGTAGTGGAGATTGCCATTCCCCCCTAAAGTATTCACCATATATTATTTACGCGGATTGTTTTTGTAATAATCCATAGCCTCTAACCTCAAAAAATCAATGTTTTTTAAATATAATTTTATCCTTAAACACTACTCTATTGACATAATAATTTATGTGTTTGTATGTTTTAATTTATTGGAAATTTAAAAAAATTAGTAACTTTATATATATAATAAATATTATTATTTAATTTTTAACTATTATGGTTTTTTGTAAAGTAGATTTTTTTTTTTTTTGCAAATTATTAATTTTTTTTTTTTTTTTTGTTTATTGATTTATAGGACAAATTATGAAAGTTTTGGTCATAATATTTATTTAACATCCTTTTTAATGTATTTATTATATATGTTATGAGTTTTATCCATGTTTAACGTACTCATTATTTATTATTCTTATTATAAATCATTTTAGTTTTATTTATCAAATTATTAGTTTTTTTTTTTTTTTTTTGCCATATAAATTTTATTATAAAGTTATTTAGGCTTTATAATTTTGTAAAAAAAAATTGAAATTACAAAATAAAAGGAATAATACAAATACATCAAGTATTTGAGAGTAAAATTATAATAAAATCTTAATTTTGAGGTAAAAGTTCAAGTGTTAGTTATTGATTTGAACGGGGGGTATTTTACAGTGGGATATTATTTTAACGGTAGAGGTGGGTGGTAGTTACTAAATTTAATAGCAAAAGACAAACCTTTAGGGGCATGAGGAAAAGGAGGCGTATAGTAACCGGCCTCATGATCATTTCTCTTCTTCCTTTTCTTAAACCAACACAAAAACAAGAAGCTCACCACCACAATTATCGCAAGCCCACCAATCACTAAACCCACAACTAACCCAGTACTCACCCCTCCGCCACCACTATTTGACCCAAGTGGAGGTGTCGGAGATCCCGGCAGAGATGGTCGCCCAGGCGAAGGAGTGCTAGATGAAGAGGGAGGTGTCGAAGCCAAGGGCGGGTCCGCAGGAAGGGATGGTGGAGGGTCCTCCGCAGGAGGGGAGGGTGGAGGGTCTTCGTCTTCGTCTTCGTCTTCGTCTTCGTCTTCGGCAGGGTCTTCGGGTGGAGGGTCTTGGGGTGGCGGGTCTGACATTGTTAGGATGCTCTCCCGCAACGGTGATGTCGATGATATCGAGCTTTCTAACCAGCGAATTTTTTTTCTCTTCGAAGATTTTTATTGTTTTGAGAGAGAGAGAGAGAGAGAGGGAGAGAGAGAGAGAGGGAGGGAGGGAGGGAGAGAATGTCGATATAATAATAAAATGTTAGAATTGCGAGTTATAAATAATATAAAGCTTGAAGGAATTGTGGATGTTTGATATGCTGCTGGCTGGTCATCCCAGTTATGACTAGTTGCCACGCGATTCGCTTTCTTACTTCTTTTCGGAAAATTTAATTTTTCGCTTTTCATTCCATCACAATCTCTTCACCTGATTGGAAACTTCTACCCCTTTTTTTCCTAAAATTTATTCCCGTACCCATGGTTGACTGGACTTTTCAAAATTTTATCAAAAAAATTAGACTCCCATTATTTTATGGCCATTGCTGCAATACAATCATCCCCTCCAATTATACTGATAATCAATTAATTAAAAAAAAAAAAAAAAGTTGCAAATATAACTTTTTTAATTAAATAATCACCCTTTTAGTATAACTCATTGTCATGGCACTCATGATGAGATGAATTTTTTTCTAGGGGTAGTAATTTATGTTATGATTCGTTTATTTATTTGATTTGATTCGCTTTAAAATGAATACGGATTTAAAAAATGGATTTGTTTAATAAATGAGTCTATTCGATTCGATTCGTTTATTAAACGAATCGAATACGAATTTAAACTCATTGATTCATTTATTCATTTAGGATTTGTTTTATTATTTTCTTTTACTAGTTATTGTTATTTTTCAATTAAGATTCAAAAACTTATGGCTAATTACTTTAGAAAAAAATAATATTGTCAAAAGTTGATGAGCTATTTTTAAAAAATATATTAATTACATATTTCATAAGCATATATTTACGAAGAATTAATGTAAATAAATTATAGTAAATTATGTTATTAAATGATATCATGACTAAACGAATATTCATATTTGATTCGTTTAATAAACGAATCGAATACGAATCCCGATATTAAAATTTATTTAATAAACGAATCGAATACGAATCCATCAAAATCGATTCTTTTAGCATTCGATACTGTTCGCGCAGTTTTTTGCTAGTATATGTGTAAGGTTCCAAACCTCCTGAGACACAATCATATAAATGGGTGATTTATTCCAAGAAAATGTCTCTAAGGGCACAAGTACACAGATTACAGCCCTAAAAATTACAAAGCTAAGAAATGCGTTAAATTCAAAATACTTGCTCATTTTGAGTCTTTTTTCTTCTAATTCCCTTTTCTTTGTTACGCCTGAGCCTTTTACAGTGTACGGTTTCACTAATCGCTCAAGCGGTTTCGCTGTCTTCAGCCCATTAAACCCCCCACGTTTCCTACTCGCATGTAACTGCTAGATCATGCGTTCAACTGCTGGATCGTGTGTGCAACTGCTGGATTACGCTTTGATAAACTGCCAGATTGTGGGGATTACTGCCTGACTATGCAATAACCGTTAGGTGCATCTACTTATAACTAGCCAACTGCAGGGTACTCTCGCACATTCGTTCTTCTTTCATCATTCTTCACTTGTTGAAAAGTTCTTTCTTCGTTCGTCATGATTCTTTATCCATTGGTCGAATCGTCCTGAGTTGAGTCGTTCTGGGTCAATTCCTCCTTCGTCCAAAATGACGTTATGCCTTTTCGTCCTTTAATAATTATTTTCGTGTTAAAAGATATAAATTCGATTCATTAATTCGTTTTGTCACTCTTATTTTTTCCCACCCCTTTTATGAACTTAATTAAGTGAGATTTGGTTTCATTTAGTGGTTACTCCTTAAATCTACAATAAGCACAAACTAATAAGCAGACTAAAAGTACACAAGCTAGCTCTCGAATCTCATTTAATTCAAATAAGAAGATAAATATATACATTTATGAGATTAATCATACACAACTTAATTATAGAATTTGAATTAAGTTTTATTAATTTTTTCATAATCTTATATCAAGCGTACACTATTAAAATTTAATTATATAAAAATTATTATCAAATACTTACTAATTATAATTTATTAAAAAATAATAATCATAAATACATAACTAATTCTACGTGGAATCAGTCTACTTTATAAGAAAGAAGTCTTGATTGTTTATAATTTTTACAAACGTTAGACTTAGACCAATCAACTTCTGTCAGTCTCATGTCATTGTAGCTCATCCACTCCGACAGAATGTGGGGTAGATTGAGTGATTACCAGACCGCGACATTTTTTTCTGCTTCACAAACTGTTGGTAAATTAAACAGAAAAAACATAGCATGCCAAAAATAAAATTAAATCCAAATGATTTACCTGGTATTCCTAGAATTACAGCGGAAAATTTATTGGAATAAATCACTTATTATTTGTTGACGGTCGATTTTTGTTCAAGAGGTAAATCGAGAAAACTCACTCATCGGACAATCATCACTCAACTGTGAATTTATTTGGTTTGAGGATCAAATGCTAACTTAGCAAAAGATGGAAAACATATAGACAAAACATACGGTTTAACGTGGTTCGACGTAATGGATCTAACGTACGTCCACAGGCATAAGGGAAAATGAAGCTTTTATAACGTGGTCGAGCTTAACCGACCTGTCTATTTCTCAAGTTTGGCTAACCCTTTACAATAAGATCTCAACCCCTTTATATACTAGGGTGAATTCTATTATTACACTATCCTCGTAACGTCAGCCACGTGAATCTACCATCAATGCGAGGGCTCTCTTCCCCAACTACTCTGCCGAAAGTAGTTTCTGCCATCTGATATCTCTCTGAACCAAGCTACTATACCATCTGTCACACGCTACCTCCAACCTGTAATCTATCATGTCTTATGTGATAACATATGCTGGAGGATAAGCCGGTGACCTGATCTAATCACGTCAGACCTCTCTGGAAGGTGCAAGTTCCCATGTAGGGCTTATGTCACTTGAATTGATCACTCCACTTACACCCGACCCAACCAACTAGTTCGGACAACTGAAACAACTACCAGTCTGCCCTGCCGTGCTACCAAGTCGGGTCGGCTCCGAGGCCTTCACTCTGCTTTTCTCTTTTGGACATCTCTCCAAGTCGGGTTATGATCTCTTGAACCGATTCTGATTCCGACACGAGACTCTAAATGTCGAGCCATTATAAGAGTCCGATGTTGGGACGATCTGACCTGACCACTTCGAATTTGACCACTTTGGGTCTGACCAACTGGGATTCGGGTCTCTCCCTTTTTAACCTTTCTTGGGATTCTGACTTCTTGGGGGCCTAAAAACCACCATCAATATTTGTCCCATAGTTCTCGGTATCAACGAGTAAGAGAGTTTATACCGTGAACTATAAAAAGATGGGGGTGTAGGAAGCCATAGACTGATTTATCATCCTCGATCTGATACTTTCATGGAAACCCCAAACCGCTTGAACTCATAACAGGTATCACAACTGCAAGCTTCAGTGCTTCTCATGAAAAAACCATGCGAGTCCACAATTCTGACCCATCATCTCAGTTTCTGATTCATAACCTGGTTATCCATTCCACTAGGGCCTCTTTAATTGAAGGTTCATCTGACCTAACATTGGTCAACTCATCCACTTGCTTTTACATTTGAAGAAGCTTGTCTTGTGCCACCTCGGGCTGATGCATGCTTTTGACACGCTTCTCGGTCTACTATTAGAAAAACAAGGCCTTGGGGGAGAAACTCTGACCTCATGCCAATAAAGATAAAAAGGCCTCGGTGGTAAATCAACCGACTCCAAGCCATAATAAGTACTTGGCCATAACGGAAGGAACCCTTTTTGTGCCATCAAACACTAATAGAACCTCGGCAGGAAGTAATCCAAACTCGAGCCATAATAAGTACTTGGCCACAAGGGAATGCTCCATGTTGGACAATTATGACCAATAACATCACTATTTGCACAGAACATGATTTTGTTGTACAAATTAACTATGTGACAAAGGAAATTGCTCTTTTATCATTTGTAATTGGATTACCAAGATACATAAATGATAAAAGTTCATATGCGGATTAATAAGATATGAGACAGTATTAATCCACTAAGGTTTAATCATTACAACATCCCTAGTCGTAGTATTATCGAGTTTGGACATCGATAATACGGAATTGACTAGTATTGCACTTGTTATGGGAGCATAACGGTATAGTTCTCATATATTTAGGTATTGGATACTCATGCAAGTGTAATAAGAGGTTGTGTTTACCGATGGTACGGAAACAGCTTCGCTCTGGATAGACCCCTCAAAATTTCATTGGTAGTATGACTATGTGTCTATGGAAGTCTGAATCAGGGTAGGTGTATTTGTTCTTTACCTGAGACTTGCATCGCTAATACTTGCGACAATCAATATACTTTGGTTTTGGTCGTCCAGGGCTTTAACAGGTTCTGTGTACGCATCTTCTGGGTATATTGAGAATCGTAGTGTATTAGGTGTGATGTCAAGATGGAAGTATCACTTCAGTCATATGGAGATGATGATCACGTAGGTTATGAAACTGGTACTCTTATATGATGCATCTATTGGGATAATATGACTAGGTCATGTTTATTCGATTATAGAGACTAGTTACCAGAGATCTTATATGTGTTTCGTACGGGGCAGACACAATTCCAGCCCCAGGCCTAGCACGTGACATCCGATACTGGATCGAAATACGCAATACTACGTATACTACGCCTAATACATATTATATATTCCTTTAAGAATATTTCTGGAGAATTGGGTAGGCACGGTGCTTTGCTAGAAGCCAACCATGTCTTGTAAATCGGTAAAAACGTAGTACTAGGTACGTACGTGTTCGGATAGTCCGATGACCGGATTTACTGCCAACATATCCAGGGATCTCATGGGTCGCTTCCCGAAGATTCACCGATGACGTATGACTCAGACATAATTAATCTGGGATTAATTATAAGAGAGAGAAAATTAATCTAGGATTAATTACGGAGAAATTTTATCTCGGATAAAATACTATTAAAGAGAGAGAACGATTAATTTGGAATTAATCGATAGAATAATATATTTGATATATTATACGAAATTAGATTTCGACGCGGAATTAAAGTTAGATTTTAATTCGGGCGAACGAGTTAATTTAGAATTAATTCGCTAGCGACGTGAATAGTAATTTTGCTAGGCATAATTATTTAATTAAATTTGATTTAATTACGTCGCAACGGAAAATTCGTTAATTCGGAATTAGCGAATCCGAGCCCGGGAGTGTTTGCGGGACCACTCGCATTTTGAATCAAGTGGGGCCCACGCGTCACATCACGCGTCACATCATTAGTCACTCAAGTGATGAAAGTCTTGTCACCTTTTGGTGATTGACATCTTGACACTTTTGATTGATATGAGTAGTTGAAGACTTTAATGTCTTGTACCAAATTTTAAATTTTAAATTTGGTCAATGGTATTTGTTTTTGGAAAAACAAATACACAACACACTTCATCTTCTTCCTCTCTCTCCCACACACGGTTTTGAACCATCTCTCTCTCCCTCCAACTCACGGCTTTTGAGCCATTTTTCTCTCTTTTGCTTCTCCTTTGCCGAGAACAACAAGGAAGAACAAGGAAATTTTATGGCAAAATTTCCATAGCTAGCACTTAAAGGAGTCATTCAAAGGTGATAGGGAAACAAACCCTTGAGCATTGAATCATTCACATAGCTTGAAGCTTGAAGATCCACACACCAATGAGCTTGGCCGAGAGTCTCAAGGAGCAGAAATTTTTTTTTTTTATGTTCAACGCATCGCAAAGCCGATCAAAGTGAGTATTTTTGCTACTTTACTTTGTTGTATTCGTACATTTCATCGCTTAATTTGATCTTGGTTTGACCTAGAAAAATCAACAATGGTATCAGAGCCATTATTAAGCATGAAATTGGATTAGGGTAAAATTTGGGTAAAATTGATTTGAGCATGATTTGATAAAATTGATTGTTTGAGTATGCTTGAATGATGATAACTTAGAGTTATACATGATCAATTTGATGAAAATTGAATTGGATTTTTTTTCCCCAAAAATTTGGCTTGGCCGAATATGATGATATGCCCTAAAGTCATGGTATTTTTGTTTTTTGATCATTGGATGAGTTGAAAGACTTGAGATAAATTGATTTAGGATTTAATTGGATTAAAATCGAAATCGGATTTATAAAACCCTAAAATACCGTGAGCTATATAACATGAAATGGGATGATTTTTTGATTCAATAATGTTGGACATGTGTTGATGATGATTAGCATGATTAATTATGTAAATTGATATTTTGGAAATGTTAATTTGACTAATTAATTATGGCTAATGCACTTTAGTTAATTGAATTATGAAATTTGGAATTTTAGAATTTAATTAGTTGGGCTAAATTTGGAATTGGGCTTAAAATGTTGTATTTGGGCTTAATGGGCTTGGTTGGGCCAAGTTTGGTTTAGGTTAATTGGTTGGATCCAATTGGGCCTAAAACCATTTCCATAAAGTCCAAATATAATAAAATGGGCTTTTAATATTTTAATTCGGCCTAATGGGCCTAAATTGATTTTTGGCAAAGGGTGATTCCTTATTGGGCTTTGGTTGCCAAAGTCCATGCCTTATAAATTAATTAAAAGCCCATTGGACTTTAATTAAATTGACATTGGATGTTAATTGGGCTTTGAGACCCGTAAAGATTAGATTTAGAATCTAAGTCGCAAAGGCTCATTAATAAAGTATAATTATTTAATTTGGAATTAAATAAAGAATTAGTATTGAATACAAATTAAATTGGATTTAATATTGCAGTTTGATATAATTCAAGAATTCGTACTTTGAGTACTTATTCTTAAACGAGTTGGACTCGCGCAAATCAAATCGTTGTTTGAACATTGGATGGTCATTAATTTCAGATTAATTAATTGGATTAGATTGATTGATAACATGCTTTGTGTGAATACATGAATGTGATGTATGAATAATGTATATCGGATGGAAATTAGATGGGTGAGGGCAATTTTGGAAATTATTGTAATAAATTTAGAATTTATTAAATTGGACCTGCGTGTCCAGCCTATTACCTCTTGACTCTTTGTATTTCTCTTCTCACCTATTCCCCTCAATGTAAATGAGGTTTCTTTATAAGTGTTATGTAATTGGGTAGAAGTAAGATTTGTGCTAGCGGGAGAGAGGAAAATGAGAGATTTGTTCTAGGAACAAGTTGTTTTAAATATCCATCCGCATATCATTATTAATTTATTTACCGCGCCTTATTATTCTTTTAGAATGTATGTTTAAGGGTGTATGATGAGACCTAATCAAAGATAATTAATTGGTTGCCAATTACACGAAAAACCCTCAACAAATATTAAGCGTTTTCCTTCCATTGAATGATTCATTCTCAAGATCCAAGATTGGCACTGGTTTGTTGGCCAAAGTCAAGACCTTTATCCATCGCGGATGTGTTTGAATCATGAAGGATTTGTTCCATATCGCATGTCTTGTCCAAGTTGTGATTTGTTGGCCAAAGTCAAGATCACTTCTTGTCCATCGACATCGATTACGAAGCTTTCCAAGGTCAATGGGTCCCGCTTAACTGGAATCATTAAGCTTGTTGTGCCAAAGCCAAGACTTAATTGATTCAGAGGAAAAAGGTTAGGGAATATATCGGATATATTGACATATATTAGATATATGTTTCGGACTTGGATGTCCACCTACTAGATCTAGGAATTGGATGAGATCAAATTGATCTTAGAGATCTACCTAGTTAAATATCATACAGCTTGTTGGCCAAAGTCAAGGTTGTGTGTTATTTAACGGGATTCTAGCCCACTAGGAAACAAGGTTTCTCGAGTACTCAACAGAGGGTTAGAGGCTCACCGAAAAATAGTGGGAGGCAAGTATTAAATTTGCAATTTCGTTTAGATACTTGCCAATACGCGCTCATTTCAATTTTTCGTCATTATTTAATAAATATATTAGTTGGACTAATATTTAATCGTTGTTTTAATTAAACAGTTGGACTGTATTCAAACTACTTCAATTATAGTTGATTATATAATTGGATTATAGTAATCAATATATTTGAATTTAACCAATCAAATTATAGTTGATTATATAGTTAAACTATAGTAATCATTATATTTAATTGTACCCGAAATCGTTGATTGGATAGTTGGACTATAGCAATCAAGATAACTGAAAGATTAATGTTTAAAACATAATCCTGGGTGAAAATGTCTTTAAACGGCTTTAATTTTCAAATTGGGAATAGAACCTCAGGATAGTCCTGGGAACTAAGAAGTTTTTCTATTTGATAGAACAACCTTTGGGCCTAAGCCCGGAGTTGAGCAAATAGTGGAACATGATCTTTGGAAGATTCGTGTGATGATAACTTTAGTGCTCAATCCTTTATACTTGATGCAATGACACTTTAATTCCGTCGTCAGAATTAAGGATTAGATCCTTATATCATGATGTTGAAATTAAAGGATCTTCATAGATCTATTCTTAGATCTTAGAACTACAAATTGCATAAGAAGCTCTTTAGCTCGTGTGTGTCAGAGGGTACATCTGTCGAGCACTAGGTGTCATAAATGATTACTGACATCGATCAGCTAGGTTAGCTGAGTATTACCTACGTGGCCGAGACTACCAAAGATTTGATCTTATAGTCTCTACCCGAATGCTGGGGAAGGTTCATTATGAACCAAGAGTAAACTCTTGGAGAGTTAATGGCTATGCTCTAGGAAGCAGAGCCAGAGCTTCTAAAAGGAGCAAAGGCAAAATCATCACAGTATTCTAGGAAGATAAATGACATATCCCAAGATGTCTTCCTAAACTATGGCAAATAGGGTTACTGGAAGTGTGACTGCCGTATGGACAAGGCAGACATGAAGGAAGTGAAGAGGGGCAAGGCTCCGGCTTCAAGAATATTTTTCATAAACATGTTCACTACTAGTTTCAAAATTGGATTTTTGATACTAGATGTGGTACATAGATATGTACTGATGTGCAAAATCTGCTGATTAGCAGGAGACTGACTTCAGTTGAGATTTACCTGCGAGTCGGAAACGGGACGAGAGTCGCTGTTTTAACCGTAGAAACCTAAGTTTAGGAACTACCCTTTGGGTATGTACTTAAATTAGGAAACTGTTATAATGTACCTAGTTTGACTAGAAACATTATCTCTAAATCAGAGTATAACTCGTTGCGGGTATACCTTTATATTCTAGAAGACTAAAGTGTTTTATTTTATAAAGATGATATTGAGATAAGCACATTAGATGTTAATAATAGTATTTATATTTTGAATATAAATGAATCTCAAACGTATAACATGACAAACAAATAGCTCAAACTGAATTAATCAGATGAGACTTATTTGTGACATTGTTGTTTGTGACACATTAAACAAGACTCGTATATCCATACTTTCGAATAGTGGATACTAGGACGAATTTGATTCTATTCAAATGATGTCTACGAATCTAGTTTATTAGGTAAAGTGCCTAAAACACTTTTTACTTGGTAAAAGTGTAAGTGCCACCGATCTGTTAGCCCTCGTTCATAGTGACGTAAGTGGGCCCATATCTAGCTAGGCTAGAGGTGGATGTGAATACTTCGTAACCTTTACGGATGTGGCATCGCGTTATGGTTATCTGTTTCTTTTGAAACACGAATCGGAAACTTTTGATAAATTCAAAGAGTTTCGACACGAAGTAGACAAACAGATCGGCTAAAGTATTAAAACATCATGATTGGACCATGATGAAAATACTTAAGCAATAAGTTTCTCAATTACTTGAAAGAGTATAGTATTATTTCAATGTGGACTCTTTGCAGAACACCTCAATTTGATGGTGTGTCCGAACAGAGAAACCGAACCTTGTTGGACATAGTAAGGTTAATTATGAGTCGCTCTGAGCTACCATTTTCCTTCATGGGATACGCATTAAACAGTGTAAAACTTATTTTGAATAAGGTTCCATAAAAATCTGTTTGACAGATTTCATATTAGATATGAACATGAAAGAAACCGGGTTTTCTCATTCCTGTAGATTTGGGTATGCTAGGCATATGTTTGGATGATACCAAACTAGAACCCAAATCGGATAAGTGCCTAATTTGTAGGTTATCCTAGGGTAACCAAAGTATAGTACTTATACAACTCACAAGATAACAATGTAATTATTGCTCGCCATGCAGTTTTCCTAAGAGGAATACCTATATGCGGTGGTAAGTGGGAGGAAAGTAAACCTCGATGAAAATCGGAGTAATACTGTTCCAGGCACTAAGTCCTTAATGGAACACAAATATTTCATCAGGGATGAAACTATACCAATAATCTTCGAATACACAAGAACCGCGTAAGTCGGAGAGAGTCAGAAAACAATCTAAGAGGTATGGGTTTCTGATCACACCTCGTAAAGATGTCAATCTTATTGAGGAAGACAAACCGACTATGTATGAGGAAGTGATACAAGGTATCGACTCCATATCATGGAAAAGTGCCATGATGTCCGAAATGGATTCCATGTATACCAACCGAGTTTGGACACTGGTTGTTGTACCTGAAGGCATTGTGCCTATTGGTACTATATGAGTCTTCAATGAAGACATACATGGATGGCAACATACCAACGTATAAAGCTAGGCTTGTAGCGAAAAGGTATCGTTATCAACATTGTGTTGATTACGACGTAACCTTTTACTCGTTGCCATGGTTAAATCCATTTGGATAATTCTTGCTAATGCTGCATGTTTCATTTATGAAATATGGCAGTTGAACGTCAAAATTGCTTTCCTTAAACGGAAACCTTTTGGAGGATGTTTACAACATCCTGATGGTTTTGTTGTACCAAAACAAGCAAACAAGGTTTGCAAGTTAATTCAATCCATTTATGGATTGAAGCAAGCATTGCGTTCTTGGAAGTATAGTTTTGATCTAATCATAATGGTATATGATTTAATTCAAAACGATAATAATTCTTGTGTATATAAGAGGGTTAGTGGGAGCGCACTGACAATGATTGTCCTATAAATAATGATGATATATCATTTCTTGGAAATGATATTCCCATAATACGATCGGTGAAAGCTTGGCTTTCAAGAAAAATTCTCCGTAGGCTACTTGGGAGAGACAACCTTTATTCTAGGAATAAGGATCTACTGGGATAGATCTAAAAGTTGTTGGCACTCTCTGAGAACTCGTACATTGAAAGATATGTACGCGACCTAGTGTCTCATATGCTTTGAGCATATGGAGTCACAATCAGGCCAATCCAAGTGATAGTCACTGGATTGAAAAGGGAGTTGTTTTTGG
>SKCR01023564.1:0-43837 GCA_019454045.1 Zanthoxylum bungeanum
TCACCACCTCGTCGAAATACATTTTCCACACCTGGACCGTTATGTTTTGAACTTCCTCGTATGAGAATTCGAACTTATACTGATCTCATTCTATGTGTTGTAATGCCAAGATTTGTGCTAAAACTCGCCCTTTGATTACCTTAGAGGTGAGGTATTCTATATCAAAATCCATCTACAACAATAACCATCTGCCCAACTTCCCCACCCTTGAAGGTGCTGACTGCAAATACTTTAGGGGATTCTCCTTTGATACCACTTGTATCTTATAGGATTGGAAGTAATGACACAATTTTCGGGAAGCCCATATCACCGCCAAATAGATATTTTTCACTTCTCGATAGCGAGCTGATGAGTGGTATTTATACCACTATTTCCCACTCATTTAACCTAATGTTTTGTATTGTTTCTTGAGATTTATGAACGTTTTGATGTGTTTTGTTGTTATTTTGCATATAAATAAAGTTTGGACAGCACTGGAGGCAATTTGGGACAAAACCGGACAAAAATGCACCAACTGGGATATTTATGTCTTTCTCCGCGTCGCGCCGCTCAAAGCTTTGGCGTCGCGACGCCCAGCGTGCGCCGGTTCTGCTAAAATGCGCCATGGTCAATGGGTCAACAATCTGAAAAGTTGACTTTGCTAAAATGCGCCGCTGCCACGTGTCACCATCACAGAAGACGTGCTAACGTGCGCCTGCCACGTGTCATCATCCTACGGCGCCGACAATCATCATCTACGCTATTGTGCGCCTTGCCACGTGTTGACATCTCAACAATTTGCTAAAATGCGCCCATGCCATGTGTCAAGATCAGACGTTGCCAACAATCTCACATCATGATGATGTAAGCGCTGACGTCATGAACAGTGCCACGTCATCGGATAAGGATCTGATCTCTTAGCCGCCTTGCCACGTGTCAAGCCGTTATTGAGCCACGTTGAACTGTAGCGCGCGTCGCGACGCTAAGTGCTTCAGCGTCGCGACGCCCAACCGCCATCCTCGCGCCTATAAATAGAGCGAGATGGTTCAGTTTTTTTTGTACCATTTCCTCTCCCAAATCCTATGTAATTAGGGAGTTCTTCTCTCGCTAAGTTTCTTTTAATAAAGTTTTGTAATTTTTAATTACGTTCTGTAAAATTAATAATTTACTTTCTTTATTTTACAATTTTTACTACTTATTATGAGGAGGTAAACTTCCTTCTGTTAAGGTAAAAGGTAATTCTTTTTACTATTATTCTTAGATTATTCTCCCATAATTATAATATATTCAAGTTTTAAATTGACTTAATCAGGATACCGCCAGATTGGTCGGTGGGGTAATAAAATTCATATTTCGCCTTTATGGCTGGTTTATTTTAAGTTCCGCCTTTATGGCTGGTTTATTTTAAATTCCGCCTTTATGGCTGGTTTATTTTAAATTCCGCCTTTATGGCTGGTTTATTTTCATTCCGCCTATATGGCTGGTTATTTTGATTCCGCCTTTATGGCTGGTTGTTTTTAACTAATTAAATCAAAATACCGCCTATATGGCTGGATGAAAATGTTTGCAAAGCTTATATTATATTATGAGAGAAATCTAATTAGTATATAGTAGAAGTAATTCCTTTTTACCTTAACAATTTTATTTTAATTCATTTTCAGCATTTATTTTACTGCATTTACTTTATGCAATTTTCTTTTAAGTCTTTTAAGTTTTTAGCCCTAATTATGTGTCGTAGCTAAGTTAGTTATCTAGGGTTGTGATGAATTTCAATTAAACCGGTTTATAAGGGTTAGATTATAGTTTGGGTAATTTAAAGATTTATTTATTGAGTCTTAATCTTAATGCTCTTTAATTAACTGGCCATTAATTAAATTGATTAGGTAAACTTAAAATGATCTAGACATAGGGATTTTAAGTTTAAGACCTTAGACTCAATAGCCCACGATCTTCCTTGAGGATAGATAACCCTTTTAATAGATTTCCTTACATGATAGGAATATACCTGTTGGGCGGGGTAGCCATAATTGGAACTTGAACTTAATGAATCTAGGTAATTTGGTTGACATAGACATATGGTTCAGGATTATACTAGGTAGTTGTAATTGACCATCGGAAGAGGCTTTTACATAAGTTAGTGTTCCAGGTTAATAAATTGATATTTTACCCAACTATAAGATAACTACTTCATCTTTTACATATATTGAAATAAATCACACCCTGGATAGTTTTTTATATTGAATTTCTTTAAAATCTACTTTTAAGCAATTTTAGTTATTTGTCTTTAAATTTAGAATCATCGTCATTCCAAATCAATCAAACAACTTGTTAGATACTGGTAATCATTTGGCCCAATAAATTGATAACAAAAAGGTTTTAAGTCCTCGTGGGATCGATACTTTTTATACTACTTGAACGATACGTACGCTTGCGTTATACGTGTGTGTTTACGCCGGTCAAGTTTTTGGCGCCGTTGTCGGGGACTTAGTTATCTTTTATTATTAGTTTACGGGTTAGATTTGTTACTTGTATCTAATTTTTCTTTTTACTTATTATTTTTGTTTTCTTGTATTTCAGGTTCTCAGACACTTCATGAGACGAACCAGAAGCTTTGAATTCCGACCGCATGACCCAGAAATTGAAAGAACTATCAGACAGTTGAGAAGGGAAAGACGAGAAGGCCAAGAAGCTTTAGTCAACATGGAACCTGAACCTTTGGAGGTTGCACCACCAATTCCCATTCGAGACAGAACCATTCCGGTGGTAGATGGCCTCATTTCGTGTATTGTACTTCCTCATTTACCAGCAAATGAAGGTGACATCAAAACTTGCATTCAGATGATTCAGCAAACAGTTCAGTTTGGGGGAAATATAACTGAAGATCCTAATGCCCACATCAGCAACTTCCTGGAAGTCTGCGGCACGTTCAATTACAACCGAGGAGCTGAAGAAGCTATGAGTTGAGAGTTTTCCCATATTCCCTGAAAGACAGAGCAAAAGCATGGCTACATTCACTACCAGCAGGATCAATCACAACCTGGAACACTCTTGCTACAAAATTCCTTGCAAAATACTTTCCACCAGCCAGAACTGCAAAGTTGAGGAATGACATCACATCCTTTGTGCAGCAAGATTCAGAATCCTTGTACGAAGCTTGGGAGAGATACAAAGATTTGCTCCGGAAATGTCCTCACCATGAGATTCCAAAATGGCTTCAAGTCCAAATTGTTGGACAAAATGACCCATAGCGTCACTATTTGCACAGATCATTGTGTTGTTGTAGCAAATTAACTATGTGATAAGGAAATTGCACTCTCGTCATTTGTGATTAGATCACCATAGATATATAAATGAAAAGAGGTCCCTATGATTAGTTCATGGATTGAGATGATATGAGACAGTATCAGTCCACGAAGGATTAATCATTAAATATCCCTACCCGTAGTATTATCGAGACTGGACATCGATAATGCGGAATAGGCTAGTATTGCACTTGTGTGCGTTGTGAGGGCACAACGGCATAGTTCTCATATATATAAGTGTTGGATACTTATGCAAGTGCGATAGGAGGTCGTGTTTCACCGATGGTACGGGAAACAGCTTCGCTCTGGATAGACCCCTCGGAATCCCATTGGTATTATGAATATGTGTCTATGGGAGGCCGAAATCAAGGTAGGTGTGTATAGTCTTAACCTGAGACTTACATCGCTAATGCTTACGACAATCGATATACTTTAGTTGAGGTAGTCTAGGACTCTGACCGGTTCTGTGTACGCCAATGCCGGGTATATTGAGAATCGTAGTGTATTGGATGTGATGTCAAGACGGAAGTGTCACTCCAGTCATAATGGAGATGATGTCACGCAGGATACGGTATTAGTGCTCTTAAAGTGATGCGCATCCAATCTTGATATTATGACCAGGTCATGAATATCCGATTATAGAGACTAGTTACCAGACATCCGATATGTGTTTCGGACGGGGCAGACACTTATCCAGCCCCAGCCCTAGCACGTGATTATCCGATACTGGGCCGATACGCACAATACATTAGTATACTACGCTTGATATAGATCTTAAATATTCTTAAAAGGATATGTACGGAGAATTGGGATGACTTGGTGCTTTGCTTGGAGTTGACCTTGTCTCGTAAATCGGTAGAACGTAATACTTGGTACGTACGTGATTCGGATACTCCGACGACCGTATATACTGCCAGATTATCCGGGGATCTCATGGGTCGCTTCCCGATAATCCACCGATGACGCACAACTCGCACTCTTGAATAATCTGGGATTATAATAGAAGAGAGAGAAAATTAATCTAGGATTAATAACGGAGATATTTTATCCGGGATAAAATGTCGTCTAAAGAGAGAGAACGATTAATTTGAAATTAATCGATGAATTAATATATTCGATATATTAAACGAAATTAGATTTCGACGCGGAATTAAAATTAGATTTTAATTCGGGCAAACGAGTTAATTTAGAATTAATTCGTTAGCGACGTAAATAATAATTTCGCTAGCCGCAATTATTCGATTTAATTAACGTCGCGACGTAAACTCGATATTTCGGAAATATCGAACCCGAACGCGTGAGTGCACGTGGGCCCACTTTCATTTGGAAACGTGTGGGGCCCACATGACACATGTCATATTATGCATTATTTAATTCTAATGCATTGCATGTAGATAGTGTACATTGCACTCAATGTCATTGCATGGAAATTGAGTGTTTGACACTCTAAGCCATTGCATGATTTGTGTCATAAATTTATTATCAATTTAATAAATTTAATGGCATAAATATAAATTGATTTTTGGTAAATCATTTTAACTTAATACAAGATCATCTCTCTCATTTTTTCTCCTCTTCTCACGCCCAAAACTGAAACATGTTACTGGTTTGGAACCAATTTTGGCGTGGACTTTAGGGAAGCAAAGAGTGGATTTTCATGGTGAAAATTCAAGTGCTAGCACACTACGAGTCTTGCGAAGGTGGTAGGGAGGTTCACCCATGAGGCGGGATTCATCCGACGGAGTTTGGAGCTTCGTTTTGAGACCCGAACTGCCAAGACAGTGAGCATGGACTGCTGCAGTGGGCTTACAAAGGCAGTGCGTTTTTGGGCATGATTCGTCTTCAAATCGACATAACCGATCAATGTAAGTATTCCGCTATCTTCGTTGGTGTATTCACGCATGTTTTCATGTCTTGTTTGATCTTGGGACCTTAGAAAAACCCAACAATGGTATCAGAGCTAATGTTGCAAGCATGAAATTTGTAGGGCTTAAAATTTGGGTAAATGTTTGTTGAGCATGATTTGAATAAATTGCTTGTTTGAGTATGCTTATAACATGTTTAAATTCATATTGGTTGGACTAATTTGACGAAAATTGATTTGGAATCATTTTCCCCAAAATTAACACCTTGGCCGAATGTGTGTAAGAATTTTGGGATCTTGGATTTTTCATTATTAATTCATTGGATGAGTTGTAATGGAGTAGGATGATGTTAATTTAAGATTGAATTGGATTTAATTTTAAATTGAACAAAAACCCTAAATTCTATATGTTGGCCGAATGGTGCCTATGCCCTAATGTCTTGGTGTTTTTGATTTTGTGACATTGGATGTGTATAAAATCAAATCGTATGGTGATTTGATGTCGATTGTAGGTTCGATTGGATCGAAACCAAATCGGACACAAAATCCCTCCTTGGCCGAGAGCATGAAAGCATGTAATATGAGTTTGATTTTTCATTTGTGTGTTGGACATATGATAATGAATCAAGCATGATTAATTGGACTAATATGGTGTTTTAGAAATGTTGATTTAGTTGATTGATCATGTAATACACTTTGGTAATTAAATTGGGAAAATTGGATTTTTTGAATTTATTATTTGGGCCTAATTTTGGAAATTGGATTTAAATGTTGTATTTGGGCCTATTGGCTTGATTTATCAAGTTTGGTTTAGGCCAAATGGATTGGATCGAATTGGGCCCAAAACCTTGACCATAAAGCCCAAATGCGACTTAATGAACCTTTAAAGTTCAATTGGGCCTAATGGGCCAAGATTGATTTATGGGCTTATGGGGTAAATCCCGGATTGGACTTTGGTTATCGGTTTGACCCGAGTTGACCAAAAGCCCACGCCTTAAGAAATCAATCAAAAGCCCATTGGACTTTAATTGAATTGACGTTGGACGTTAATCGGTCTTTGAGACGCGTTACGATTAGATTTGGAATTTAAATCGTAAAAGGTATATTAAATAAAAGTGTAATATTTAATTTGGAATTGAATAGTGAATTAGTATTAAATACATGTTAAATTAGATTTAATGATGTAGTTTAATTTAATTCATGAATTCGTACTTTAAGTACTTATTCGCAAAAACGAGTTTGACTCGAACAAAATCAAATCGTTGTTTGAACATTGGATGATCACTTAATTATCAGATTAATTAATTTGATTAGATTGATTGATAGCATGCTTAGTGTGTGATATGTGGTTGTGTTGATGAATAATGTTAGACAGTAATGACCCATAGCGTCACTATTTTGTAAATGATATTGTATTATTGTACAAAATTAACTATGTAGTAATGAAATTGCCTTTTACCGTTTTGTAATTTATTTACTTTGATATATAAATGGTAAAAGTCCCTATGATTAGTTCCGGATTGTGATGATATGAGACAGTATCAATCCATAAAGGTTTAATCATTAAATATCCCTAGTCGTAGTGTTATCGAGATTGGACATCGATAATGCGGAATAGACCAGTACTACACTTGTGCATGTTGTGAGGGCACAACGGCATAGTTCTCATATATTTAAGTATTGGATACTTATGCAAGTGCGGTAGGAGGTTGTGTTTTACCGATAGTACGGAAAACAGCTTCGCTCTGGATAGACCCCGCGGAGTCCCATTGGTAGTATGTCTGCGTGTCTATGGGAGTCCGCTTCAGGGTAGGTGCATATGATCTTAACCTGAGATTTGCATCGCTAGTACTTACGACAATCGGTAAAATTTAGGTTTGGTGGTCCAGGGCTTTAACGAGTTCTGTGTATACCTCTTCTGGGTTTATCGAGAATCGTAGTGTACTGGGTGTGATGTCAAGATGGAAGTATCACTTCAGACATATGGAGATGATGATCGCGAGGGATACAGAACTAGTACTCTATAATGGTTGCAACCATCGGGATAATATGACTAGGTCAGGATTATCCGATTCAAAGAGACTGGTTGCTTGATGTCCGATATGTGTATCGTACGGGGCAGACACATATCCAGCCCCAGGCCTTACATGTGATCATCCGATACTGGTTCGATATACACTATACTACGGTATACTACGCCTTTTATAGATCTAATATTCCAGTAAGAATATTTCTAGAGAATTGGGTAGGCATGGCGTTTTGCTAGAAGCTAACATTGTCTTGTAAATCGGTAAAAACGTAGTACTTGGTACGTACGTGTTCGAATAGTTCGACAACCGGATTTACTGCCAACATATCTAGAGGTCTCTTGGGTCGCTTCCCGAAGATTCACCGATGACGTATGATTCAAACTCGATTAATCTTGGATTAATTACGGAGAGACTTTATCTTGGATAAAATACTATAAAAAGAGAGAGAACGATTAATTTAGAATTAATCGTAAAATTATTATATTCGATATAATAATCGGAATTCGATTTCGACGCGAAATTAAAATTAGATTTTAATTCGGGCAAACGAGTTAATTTAGAATTAATTCGTTAGCGACGTAAATAATAATTTCGCTAGGCGCAATTATTTATTTAAATTCGATTTAATTAACGTCGCGACGTAAGCTCGTATTTCAGAAATCATCGAACCCGAACGCGTGAGTGCACGTGGGCCCACTTTCATTTGGAAACGTGTGGGGCCCACATGACACTTGTCATTATTTGCATTATTTAATCAAGATGTATTGCATGAAGATAGTGTACAAAGCACTCAAGGGTATTGCATGGAAATTGAGTGTTAGACACTCTAAGTCTTTGCATGGTTTGTGTCATAAGTATATTATTATTTAATATAATTATGACATAAATATAATTGATTTTTGAGACAAAAATCATCTCTTCTCTCTCTCCTCTCTAATTACCGAAACAGTGAGCTCTCAAAGCTCTCTCCAATTTTCTTCATTTGTTTTGTGGCAAGACAAGAAGAAAGTGTGCTTGTTTGGAACTCTAACACACAACTTTGGCTAGCAACATCAAGGGATCATACAAGGTGTTATGGGAAACTCATCTTAGAGCTTGGAAGGATCAATTAAAGCTTGGAGCTTTCTTTACTGCTTGGCCGAATCTTCCACTGCACAAAGGAGCAACATTTGTTTCATCCATTGCATCCACATTCCGTTTTTGTGAGTATTGTTTCCGCCATTACTTCAATATAGTTCATTCTTATATTCTTTTGCTTGTTTTTGATCTTGGGGACATGGTTATTAGATTTCCAACAATGGTATCATTGAGCCTAAAAATGCATGCAAATATATTAGGATGTTATTTGGGGAAAATTGTTTGAAGCATGATTTGATGAGTTTGCTTGATTAAATATGCTTAGATGTATGTTAAATGGATTATACATCATCAATTTCATGGAAAATAAATTGGATTATTTTTCCAACCCCAATGAGGCTTGGCCGAATACATGCAAGCATGTGGACTAGATGATTTTTTAATTTTAAGACATTGGATGACTTGAAATAATATGGAGATGATCATTTGTAACTTGATTGGATTGAAAACGAAATCGGAACCATATTAATCACCTTGGCCGAATGCTTGATGATGATTAGGGACTTGATTTTTTGATTAAATAATGTTGGACATGTATTTAAGATAAAAATATGATTAATAGATTAATTTGATATTTTGGGAATATTGATTTAAAGGATTAATCATGAAAATACACTATAATTAATTAAGTTATAAAATTTGGAATTTTAAAATTTAGTTAATTGGGCTTAAATTGGAATTGGGCCTAAAACTATTATATTTGGTCATAAATGGGCTTGGTTGGGCCAAGTAGATTTGGACCATTTGGATTGGATCCAAAATGGGCCTAAATCACACCATTTAAGTCCAAATGTAATAAATGGGCTTTTATGTTTAATTGGGCCTTATGGGCTTGATATTGGTTTTATGGCAAATGAGGGTGATTCCTTATTGGGCTTGGAAATTGGGTTTGACCCACATTGACCAAGGCCCAAGCCTAATGAAATCAATAGAAAGCCCATCGGACTTTAATTAAACGGACATTAGATGTTAGTTGGGCTTTGAGTCCCAATAGTACTAGATTTGGAATCTAAGTTATAAAAGCACAATAAAAGTGTAAATATTTAATTTAGAATTAAATAAAAGGATTAGTATTGAATACGACTTAAATTGGATTTAACGAGTAGTTCGATATAATTCGTGAATTCATACCATATGTATTTATTCTCAAAACGAGTTGGACTCGCGCAAATGCAAACAATTGTTTGAACATTGTATTGTCACATAATTAAAGACTAATTAATTGGATTTGATTGGTTGTATAACATTCCTTGAATGAATGAATGAATGAATGTGGATGTGTTGTATGAATAGTGTATATCGGATGGATAATAGAAGGGAAGGGTAATTTTAGAAATTATTGTAAATTTGGAATTTATAAATTGGACCTGCGTGTCCACCTTATCTCTTTATCTCTTTGTATTCTCTTCTCACCTAATTCCCCTCAATGTAAATGAGGTTTCTCTTATTGTATTATGTAATTGGGTAGAAGTAGAATAGTGCTAGCGGGGAGAGGAAAGGGAGTGATTTGTTCTAGGAACAAGTTGTTAATATATCCATCAGCATATCACTATTATTTTACTTTACGCGCTTATGATGTTTTTAGAAGCATGCTTAAGGGTGTATGATGATGAGACCTAACAAAGATAAATTTAATTGGTTGCCAATTACGCGAAAAATCCCTCAAACAATATTAAGCGATTTTCCTTCCGTTGAATGATTCTTTCTCAAGATCCGAAATTGGCATTGGTTTGTTGGCCAAAGTCAAGACCTTTGTCAATTGAGGATGTGTTTGAATCATGAGAGTTTTGTTCCACATCGGTGTCCTGTCCAAGTTGTGATTTGTTGGCCAAAGTCAAGATCACTTCTTGTCCATCGACATTGATTACGAAACTTTCCTCCTCCTCGTCAATGGGTCCCGCTTAACTGGAATCATTAGGTTTGTTGTGCCAAAGCCAAGGCTTAGTTGATTCAGAGGAAATGGTTAGGAAAATGTATTGGATACATTGACGTATGTATTAGATAATATATGTTTCGGACTTGGATGTCCACCTACCGGATCTAGGAATTGGATGGGATCCAATTGATCTTCGAGATCTACCTAGTTAAATATCATACAACTTGTTGGCCAAAGTCAAGGTTGTGTGTTATTTAACGGGATCCTAGCCCACTAGGAATTGGATTTCCCGAGTACTCAACAGAGGGTTAGAGACTTGTAGAAAATAGTGGGAGGCTAGTATTGAGTTTGCAATTTCATTCAGATACTTAGCTTTACGCGCTTACAAAATTTATTTCGTCAATTTTTTAACATTAGTTGGACTAATAAAATGTTATTTTTCTTGTAACAGTTTGACTGTACCCATTTATATCGTTAACTAGATAGTTGGACTATCGTAGTTAAGATGGCAAGCAAGGTAAATGTCTGACATCATCATGGGTGAAAATGTCTTTAAGGGGATAAACTTTGCTGATTGGGAAATGAACCTAAGGATAGTCCTTGGGGCAGAGAGGATACTGTATACGATTCAAAGACCTCTCGGGCCTAAGCCCACTGAGCCACTTGAGCTGGAGTTATGGAAAACTCACAGTGATGATTGTGACACGGCTCAGTCGATCATGCTTGCTTCAATGACTCAACACTTTCGTCGCCAAAATAGGGACTTGGATCCTTATAATATGATGGCAAGATTGCAAGATCTTCACCGCACTAATAAGCGGATGGCGAGGTACGAGTTAGTGAAGAAAATCTTTCGCTCCCGTATGACTGATGGTAGTTCTGTTGAGGTCCATGGGACTCAAATGATAGCCGATATTGATGAACTGGCTAGTATGGGTATAAAGTCTTGGAGTCTGAGCTGGCTATAGATGTACTTCTACACAGTCACTACCCCCGATACTTGGAAACAGATTGTCATCAACTACAAACTGATGAATTCGGATGACACTCTTGGAGAGTTGTTGTCAATTTTCAAGGAGTCAGAGAAAGAACTTCTGAAAGGCAACAAGCGCGAGGCGCACTTTGCAACAACATCTCAAACGCCGAAAGCTGGGCTCAAGGCAACTGGGGGTGTTAAGAAGAAGAAGCATAAGAACAAAGGCAAGGCCAAGTCAACAAAGGCTTCTGGGAAAGCCAGGGACAAGTCTCAAGATGTTTGCCTGAAATGCGGCAAGAGAGGTCACTGGAAGCGTGACTGCCGCATGAACAAGGGACATAAGGAGGACATACAGGCGGGCAAGGCTCCGGCCTCAGGTATGTTTGTTATTAAGATAATATGACTACTTCTAGTCTTAATAAAAATTGGATTTTTGATTCTGGCTGTGGTTCTCATATTTGTACTGATGTGCAGGATCTGCATGATAGCAGGAGACTGGCTTCGGGGGAGGTAGATCTACGAGTTGGAAATGGAACTTATGTTGCTGTTTTGGCCGTAGGCACTTTTGTTTTGGAACTGCCCTCGGGGCATGTACTTAAACTAAATGACTGTTATTTTGTTCCTAGTTTAACTAGGAATATTATTTCTGTATCTTTGTTAACCCAAACAGGGTACACTTTTGTATTTAAAAACACCAGGTGTTATTTATATATGAATGATGCAGAATTTGCAGTGCTGATGCAAATAATGGTCTTTATATTTTGAATATAAATGAATCTCCAAAATGTAAAATAACAAACAAAAGGCTCAAAATGAGTAATCCAAAAGAAGAAACTTATTTGTGGCATTGTCGTCTGGGACACATCAACAAGACTCGCATATCCACACTTTCGAAGAGTGGGTACTTGGACGGATTTGATCCAAATTCATATGACGTCTGCGAATCTTGTTTATTAGGCAAAATACCTAAATCACCTTTTAGTGGTAAAGGTGAACGCGCCACTGAACTGTTAGCCCTCGTTCATAGTGACGTTTGTGGGCCCATGTCTAGCCAGGCTAGAGGTGGATATCGATACTTTGTAACCTTTACGGATGATGCATCACGTTATGGTTATGTGTATCTAATGATGCACCAGTCGGAAACTTTTGAGAAATTCAAAGAGTTTCGACACACGAAGTTGAAAAACAAACAGGCAAGAGTATTAAAACATTACGGTCGGACCGTGGTGGCGAATATACTTAAGTAATGAGTTTCAAGATTACTTGAAAGAATATGGTATTCTTTCACATGGACTCCTCCTGGAACACCACAATAAATGGTGTGTCTGAACGGAGAAACCGTACCTTGCTTGATATGGTAAGGTCGATGATGAGTCGCACTGAGTGCCTATATCCTTCTGGGGACACGCATTAGAAAGTGCAATCCTTATTTTGAATAGGAATCCGTCAAGAAAGAATTGAAAAGTTGAATATTTAAAATATATAATCATTGGATTAAATGCTTTTAATGCTTTATTTAATTTTCATATTGGGAACAAATAATAGGTTAATTTATTTGATAAAATACTTATTATTTATGACTAAGCCCATAATTAAGCAAATAGTAGAGCATAAAGTCTTTGGAAGATTTATGTGATGATGACTTTAGTGCTTAATTAATATACTTACAATAAATCTATCTTTAGATTTAAAAATATTAAAATTGCAATTAATAATTCTTGGAGAATTAATTGACCATTCTAGTGGAGAAAAGTCAAAGTTTGCAATTGGGCATGTAGCACAAGGTGCACATCATTTCGATATTCTAAAACCCAAGGCTTGGCCAAAGGTTTGTGAAATATTGAAAAGGTAATTGACATATCCCAAAGTGACTACCATTTGGATATGGAAGACACGAAGGAATTAAAGATAGGGAGAGGCTCTAACTTTAAAAATATTTGTCAAAGTTATGTTTACTACTAGTATTAAAATTGGATTTTAAATACTTAGTGTGGTACATAATACATATATGTATTGACGTTCAGAATCCGCTGTGAGCTGGATACTACTGGCTTCAAGCCGAGATTTCTCTGCGAATTGGAAACGGGACGAAAGTCATTGTTTCGACCGTAGATACCTAAGTTTAGGAACTACCCTTAGGGTATGTACTTAAATTAGGAAATGTTATAATGTAACTAGTTTGACTAGAGACTTTATCTCTATATCAGTGTTTAATCCGATGCGGATAAAACCTTTATATTCTAGAACACTAAAGTGTTTCATTATATAAAGATGATACTGAGATAAATACATTAGATGTATAAAATAATTTATATTTTGAATATAAATAAAATCTCAAACATATAAATGACAAATAAATAGCTCAAATTGATTTGATCAATAGAGACTTATTTGTGGCATTGTTGTCTAGGACACAATAAACAGACTCGTATATCCACACTTTTGAAGAGTGGATACTAGGACTGATTTGACTATTCAAATAAGGTCTACGAATCTAGTTTATTAGGTTAAAAACCTAAAATACTATTTACTTGGTAATAGTAAAAGGGCCACCGATCTGTTAGCCCTATTCATGGTGAAGTAAGTGGGCCCATATCTAGCTAGGCTAGATGTGAACATGAATATTTCGTGACCTTAACGGATGTGGCATCACGTTATGGTTATATGTTTCTTTTGAAGAACACAAATACGAAACTTTGAGTTTCGACACGAAGTATACAAACAGATCGGCTGTAGTATTATGCCGCTACGGTAAGACCGTATTGGTAAATACTTAAGCAGTAAGTTTCATATGTACATGAAAGAGTACGGTAGTCTTTCATATGAGGACTCCTCCCGAGACACGTCAATTGACGGATGTGTCAGAACTAAAAACAAAGTTTTGTTGGACATGATTAGGTTTTTCGCGAGTCGCTCTGAGCTACTGTTTCCTTCAACATGATATGTATTAACAGTGCAAAACTTATTTAGAATAAGGTTCCATATAAATCTGTTTGACAGATATCATATAGGATATGAACAGGGAAGAAACGAGGTTTCTCATTCCTGATAATTTGGGTATGCCAGGCATAGCGTTTGGATGATACCAAACTAAGAACCCAAATTGGATTAGTGCCAATATAGGTTATCCTAAGGGAAACCATAAGTATAGTACTTATAAATCCCACATGAGAACAATGTGATTGTTGCTCACCATGCGGTTTTCCTGAGAGGAATACCGATATGCAGTGGTCAGTGGGAGGATAGTGATACTCAATGAAAATCGGAGTAATACTATTCATAGCACGAAGTCCTTAATGGAACACAAACCATTCATCTATGATGAATCTGTACCATTAATCTTCAAATACACAAGAAATCGGGTAGATCGGATAGAGTCAGAAAACAACCTAGGGTATGGGTTTCTGATCTAACCTCATTAAGATGTCAATCTTATGAAGGTATATCCACCGACTACATTTTGATGAAGTGATACGAGGTATCGACTTCCTGTTATGGCAAAGTGCCATGAGTCCGAAATGGATTCCATGTATAACGACTATTATGGATACTAGTTGTTGTACCACAAAGCATTGTGCCTATTGGTACATATACGTCTTCAAGGAAGACATACATGGATGGCAATATACCAACGTACAAAGCTAGGCTTTTGACGAAAAGGTATCATTATCAACATTGTGTTAATAACGGTTCAACCTTTTACCTGTTGCCATGGTAAATCCATTTTGAAGATGCTTGTTGATAACTGTATATTTCATTTATGAAATTTGTCAGTTACAGATCAAAATCGCTTTCCTGAAAAGGAAACCTTTTGGAGGATGTTTACAACATCCTGACGATTTTGTATAACCGACAAACCAGGTTTGCGGGTTATTCGATCCATGTTTGGATTGATGCAAGCATAAGGTTCTTGGAACTGACGTTTTGAAATAATCATAATGGTTTATGATTTAACTCAAAACGAAATAATTCTTGTGTATATAAGGAGGTTAGTGGGAGAGGGCACTGACAATGAAATTCCCATAAAACAATTGGTGAAAGCTTGGCTTTCATAGATATTCTTTCAATAGAAATTCTCGTAGAATTCTGGGGAGTAACAATCTTTATTCAGGGAATAAAGATCTACTGGGATAGATTTGGAGTTGTTAACACTCTCTGGGAAATTGTACATTTAAAATGTACTTGTATTGGTGTCTCATACGCTTCGAGCATATGGAGTCACAATTGGGTCAATCCAAGTGATAGTCACTGGATTGAACATTAAGAACATCTGTTAGTATCTGAGAGAACTAAAGATGTTGTCTTAAACTATGGAGAATGAGAACTTCAAGTGACTGGGATCACTGCTACAAGTTTCCAAACATTAAATACTGCGGTACTATAAAGTTTGAATAACGGGACAGTGAGCTGGAAATCTTCCGAGCAAGATAACTGTTGCCGAATAAACAACAAATGCGGATTATTGCTATAGCTAAGGCAGCAATAGAAGCCATTTGGGTCGATAAAAAATAATAATTAGATTAGATATAGTTCTGTTAGCAGCTGAGCTAGGCGTCAGCACAAGGCTAAAGAATTAAAGGTCTCATCGACGATCCAGATATATACTTCTATATTCATCTGATTCGTTCGGATCATACATCGTGGCGATGTGATGATCGTATAAATCACGTCAGACGATAATCATACAAATCCGCTGACGAAAACCTTTCCTCAGCAATTTGAGCGAACCGTACATAGTTCGGGTGTGGGACACTTGAGTGACTGGCTATGTGCCAAGTGGGAGATTGTTGGACAAAATGACCCATAGCGTCACTATTTGCACAGATCATTGTGTTGTTGTAGCAAATTAACTATGTGACAAGGAAATTGCACTCTCGTCATTTGTGATTAGATCACCATAGATATATAAATGAAGAGAGGTCCATATGATTAGTTCCTGGATTGAGATGATATGAGACAGTATCAGTCCACGAAGGATTAATCATTAAATATCCCTAGCCGTAGTATTATCGAGACTGGACATCGATAATGCGGAATAGGCTAGTATTGCACTTGTGTGCGTTGTGAGGGCACAACGGCATAGTTCTCATATATATAAGTGTTGGATACTTATGCAAGTGCGATAGGAGGTCGTGTTTCACCGATGGTACGGGAAACAGCTTCGCTCTGGATAGACCCCTCGGAATCCCATTGGTATTATGAATATGTGTCTATGGGAGGCCGAAATCAAGGTAGGTGTGTATAGTCTTAACCTGAGACTTACATCGCTAATGCTTACGACAATCGATATACTTTAGTTGAGGTCGTCTAGGACTCTGACCGGTTCTGTGTACGCCAATGCCGGGTATATTGAGAATCGTAGTGTATTGGATGTGATGTCAAGACGGAAGTGTCACTCCAGTCATAATGGAGATGATGTCACGCAGGATACGGTATTAGTGCTCTTAAAGTGATGCGCATCCAATCGTGATATTATGACCAGGTCATGAATATCCGATTATAGAGACTAGTTACCAGACATCCGATATGTGTTTCGGACGGGGCAGACACTTATCCAGCCCCAGCCCTAGCACGTGATTATCCGATACTGGGCCGATACGCACAATACATTAGTATACTACGCTTGATATAGATCTAAATATTCTTAAAAGGATATGTCCGGAGAATTGGGATGACTTGGTGCTTTGCTAGGAGTTGACCTTGTCTCGTAAATCGGTAGAAAGTAGTACTTGGTACGTACGTGATTCGGATACTCCGACGACCGTATATACTGCCAGATTATCCGGGGATCTCATGGGTCGCTTCCCGATAATCCACCGATGACGCACAACTCGCACTCTTGAATAATCTGGGATTATAATAGAAGAGAGAGAAAATTAATCTAGGATTAATAACGGAGATATTTTATCCGGGATAAAATGTCGTCTAAAGAGAGAGAACGATTAATTTGGAATTAATCGATGATTAATATATTCGATATATTAAACGAAATTAGATTTCGACGCGGAATTAAAATTAGATTTTAATTCGGGCAAACGAGTTAATTTAGAATTAATTCGTTAGCGACGTAAATAATAATTTCGCTAGCCGCAATTATTCGATTTAATTAACTCGATATTTCGGAAATATCGAACCCGAACGCGTGAGTGCACGTGGGCCCACTTTCATTTGGAAACGTGTGGGGGCCACATGACACATGTCATATTATGCATTATTTAATTCTAATGCATTGCATGTAGATAGTGTACATTGCACTCAATGTCATTGCATGGAAATTGAGTGTTTGACACTCTAAGCCATTGCATGATTTGTGTCATAAATTTATTATCAATTTAATAAATTTAATGGCATAAATATAAATTGATTTTTGGTAAATCATTTTAACTTAATACAAGATCATCTCTCTCATTTTTTCTCCTCTTCTCACGCCCAAAACTGAAACATGTTACTGGTTTGGAACCAATTTTGGCGTGGACTTTAGGGAAGCAAAGAGTGGATTTTCATGGTGAAAATTCAAGTGCTAGCACACTACGAGTCTTGCGAAGGTGGTAGGGAGGTTCACCCATGAGGCGGGATTCATCCGACGGAGTTTGGAGCTTCGTTTTGAGACCCGAAACTGCCAAGACAGTGAGCATGGACTGCTGCAGTGGGCTTACAAAGGCAGTGCGTTTTTGGGCATGATTCGTCTTCAAATCGACATAACCGATCAATGTAAGTATTCCGCTATCTTCGTTGGTGTATTCACGCATGTTTTCTTGTCTTGTTTGATCTTGGGACCTTAGAAAAACCCAACACAAACTTTCTACAATGGACTTTCTGGACTGATGAGAACCACAATCGATGCTGCTGCTGGAGGAGCTTTAATGGCAAAAGGAGAAGATCAAGCTTGGGACCTAATTGAAGAAATGGCAAACAACAACTCCTTGTGGCCAACAGAAAGAAGTCTGATTCAAAGAATTGCAGGAATATATGAAGTTGGAGCTAATACAGCAGTCAACACCAAGTTGGACCAGATATGCAAATTTATGGAGACTCTCAACACTCAAAACACCACTGGATCCACAAGTTCACCATATGGAGGAGTACCAGAACCACAACAACATGCAGAGATGGTAAATTATGTCAATAATTTCAACAGACAGGGGAACAATCCATATTCCAACACCTACAACCCAGGGTGGAGAAATCATCCTAATTTTTCATGGAGCAACAATTCAGGGCAACAGCAGAACTATCCACCACCTGGATTCCAGCAACAGAACAAAGGCCAGGCGCAAGCAAATGAACCAGGAATAGCAGAAGTGCTGGCTCAGTTAAAAAAATACGATGCTATCTTTCAGAGCCAATCAGCTTCCATCAAAGCACTGGAGAATCAAATCGGACAACTGGCCAATGCTCAGAGTTACAGACCGCCAGGAACTCTTCCTAGCAACACTGAGCCAAATCCAAGAAACATGGGGAAGGAGCAATGTCATGCCATTATGTTAAAGAGTGGTACTGAGATCAACAAAGATGTTGGAGTCAAAACAGCTGCTGAGGAAGTTCCAAAAGATGCAGTTCCACAGATGGAAGAAAAAGAAGCAAAGGAAAAAGTACCAGAACAGATCACTCCACCACCACCTTTTCCTCAACGTCTTCAGAAAAACAAACTGGACAAACAATTTGCTCGTTTCTTGGAGATTTTCAAAAAGCTGCACATTAACATACCATTTGCAGAAGCCTTGGAACAAATGCCCAGTTATGTCAAATTCATGAAAGACATTCTTTCACGAAAAATGAGATTGGGAGACTACGAAACAGTAGCTTTGACAGAAGAATGCAGCGCCATCATTCAGAGGAAACTTCCTCCGAAGTTGAAAGATCCTGGCAGTTTCACCATTCCATGCATCATAGGACAACATAATTTCGGTAAGGCTTTATGTGATTTAGGTGCAAGTGTTAACTTAATGCCTTTTTCTATTTACAGGAAACTGCAAATCGGAGAAACAATGCCTACCTCAGTCTCACTGCAACTTGCTGATCGAACTCTCGTATTTCCAAGAGGTGTAGTTGAAAATGTGCTGGTAAAAGTTGATAAATTCATTTTTCCAGCAGATTTTATTGTCCTTGACATGGAGGAAGACGCAGATGTGCCAATCATCCTTGGGAGACCATTCTTGGCTACTGGTCGAACCATTATTGATGTACAGAAAGGAGAACTAACCATGAGGGTACAGGACCAAGAAGTAACATTCAATGTTTTCAAAGCCATAAATTTCCCAGATGATGAAAAGAAGGAAGAATGTTTCAGACTTGATGTGATACACCATACCATCCAGAACTCTGACGCAAAACAAAGTTCTACCAACAAACCTAAAGCGTGTCAATCGCTTGTGGAGACTGATGATAAAGAGTTTTGTGCAATCGAAAAGCCAAGTCTTGTCCTACAAGCAACCGAAGAGAAACAGTTCCACCAATTCAATGAATTGGAGGAATTTCACATTCAGCCTTTTAAAAATGCCATATTGTACAAAGAAAAGGCCAGGAAAAGACATGATGAGAAGTTAGTACGCATACAACTGGAACCAGGGCAGAAGGTATTGTTCAATAAATCAGGAGTGAAATTCTTCCCATGGAAGTCAAAATCAAGGTGGTCAGGTCCATTCCTAATCACTAAGGTTTTACCAGACAAAACCATTGAGATAAATGATCCTGATTCCAACAAAACTTTCAAAGTAAAAAACAAGCGTGTCAAGCACTACTGGGGAGAATCATTTGAGCGACAAAAAGAAAGTGTCACACTTTCAGATCCAGCATAAACGTTCAAGAAGTCACGTCTAGCTGACGACTTTAAACTTAGCGCTCGCAGGGAGGCAACCCATGCAATTTTTGTATATATTGTGATTTGGTGTGATTTAATTTTGTGTGTTTAGTTTTTGCAGATTAAGTCATTTCAAGATGGAAGAAGCTCTCTCAAATCTTCACAAGCAATTTCCTTCTCTCCCTCAAAAATCTCTGATGAAAGTCTACAAAGCTCGCTTGGAACGGATGAGGTTACTGACGATCTATGGTGTTCCCAATGACATTCGTTGGGTAATTGAAGCACAAGTCCGATTGGCAGGTGAATCTTCTGACTCTTTTATTTCACACTTGCCTGGTTTTGGAAGAAGCACCTATGCAAAGAAACGAAGAGCTAAGCAAATGGGTGTTTGTTACAAATGTGCACGTTGGAATTGCAACACTCGTTGTCGTTCTTTAGGAATGGTGTCTGATAATCGCGAAGACAAAATTAAATTCATTAGGGATGGCTTGAGTAAGGAGTCTTTGGTTGATATATCTTCGACTCTTGAGACGCATCCCAGTGGATATGTTCACATAGAATTTCGCAAATTACATACACAATTTCAAAAAGAAAGACAACAGTTAAGTCTTGGGAATCTGACTAAAAAAGACCATGTTTGCCAATTTATAAGAAAATTGGATGGGAAGCTTGTCCCTGACGCATAGACGTTAATCAAGCTATAGATTTTTGTACATATTTTATCTCTTTGTCTTTTCCTAATAATTGTGATTTGTTTTGTTGTTTTCTTTAATTTTCTCCGACAGGATCCAGATCTTGTTGACTATCACGATCTATTTTACTATTTTGCTACTAATCGTCCTTTGGAAGATACTTGTGCTATTTTTACTCACCCTTTTCAGGTATTATAAATTCAACTCATCATTGCACCTTTGAAGTCATCCAGAGTCAAAAAAAAAGAAATACATAAAAAAATGGAAGCCACTTCAAGAAGACGAGTTGAAAACATTTGTGTGTTTTGTGGAAGTACTGTTGGTACTAAACCACAATACATAGAAGCAGCACAGGAATTGGGTCGAGTCTTAGCCGCAAGGAATATGCACTTAATATATGGCGGAGGAAATCTTTGACTTATGGGGATCGTTTCAAAGGCCGTACAGGAGGGAGGCAGTCACGTTTTGGGAATCGTCCCAAAACCCTTGGCAGAGGCAAATCTTATTGGATCATCAAACGGAGAAGAACTGATCGTATCAGGTATGTCTGAACGTTTGGTAGAAATGATTAACCGTGCTGATGCTTTTATTGCTTTGCCAGGTGGCTTAGGTACATTGGAGGAAATTTTTATTGTACTATCTTGGGCGAACCTGAACATACACCAGAAACCAATTGGACTACTCAACGTTGATGGATTTTATGATTTTCTTTGTGTGTTCTTGATGATGCTCGGAGAAATGGGTTCGTGTCAAAACCTATGAAAGAACTCCTCTTCACTGCCAGACTTGCTCCGGATCTAATAGACCAACTCATAGCCTATGAACCACAAGTTGACCCTATCCTATCAAAGATAAATTGGTCTGAGGACGATCGTGGTAAGAGGCGTCGAATTAATCTGGATCTTAACCTTTAATTTCCTGTAGATTTCAGCTAACCAGGTACAACCTTCTAACTCTCCTTTTACTGTTTAAGACATTGGGGACAATGTCTCATTTAGGTTTGGGGGAGGGAATTAGTTGATTAGTACCTTGTTCTTAGTGTGTGTGTTGTTTTTATTTTTAGTCCTAAATTTTTCGAAAAATACAAAAAAATTGAAAAATTTTCAAAAATTACAAAAATATTTTGCATTTTCGTATTTCTGTTTTGACTAAAAAGGTGAAATTGGTAAGAGGTAGCTGAGTAAGGAGTTCTCACTCCTGATACGTATCTCAAACCATTTATTTTAAAACAAGTTAATTTTTGTTTATTTCCTTTTAAATTATTTAATTTGTGAATTCTCCATAAATCTGACTAAAAAGAATCTTCATATGTTCAGTTGACAGGTATTATGAACTTACATGGAACATACAGTCATGAGCTAAAATTGAAAAGTTTGTAATATTCCGTGCTATAGTTTAATTGGAGGAAGCATCTCTAAAAAGTGATGGAGTAAAAAAATAAAAAAATAAATAAAAATCTGATTTACAAAAATAAAGTATCTAAGATCCGAGTTATTAAGTCTGTAAGGGTGTTTTAACACCTAGTGCCCTAAAACCAACTGGTTTGGGAGTCACTGGCCCAAAGCTCGTTACATGGATCAAAGATGCTGCAAAAATATAAATATCTGAAGTCTGAGTAATTAAGTTCGTAGGGGTGTCTTAACACCTGGTGCCCTAAAGCCAACTGGTTTGGGAGCCACCGACCCAAAGCTCGCTACATAGACGGAAGGTATTGTATATAAATAAAAAATAGAGAAAAAATCAAAGAAAAAATCAGAAAAATCAGAAAATTATTCCATTACTACAAAAAGCTGTGAAATCCGATAGAACTTTAGGACAAAAATATTACTCTCTTATCAACTGCACTTATGACTGTTGTGGGAAAAAATGAGTTGATTAATATTTTGTTGGTTGTGTATATGAAGAATGGTAAAAATAATGGAGAATTTACTTATTCGGTAATTTAGAAAGAAACAAAACAACTAATAACTTGGAGTAGAATTTTCACCTGATTAGTCACTAACTTTCTTTATTCTCTTTTCGCTTGTCTTTTTGCTTTTGTGTGCATTAGTTTTATTACCTTTTTACTTTTGTAAAATGTTTGTGGGTATCATTGCTGTAAACCCTCACGAGACTACAACTCGTCCACTAGGGACACCTAGGGGTTTAAAGGCTTGTTGCATATGCTAAATGCAACCGTGATCCCTACGAAAGTGGCTTAGTTAAAGTTTATTTTCATGTTATTTTATTTTCTGTTTTGCTCGAGGACTAGCAAAATGTTAGGTTTGGGGGTGTGATGAGTGGTATTTATACCACTATTTCCCACTCATTTAACCTATTTTTTTGTATTGTTTCTCGAGATTTATGAACGTTTTGATGTGTTTTGTTGTTATTTTGCATATAAATAAAGTTTGGACAGCACTGGAGGCAATTTGGGACAAAACCGGACAAAAATGCACCAACTGGGATATTTATGTCTTCTCCGCGTCGCGCCACTCAAAGCTTTTGCGTCGCGACGCCCAGCGTGCGCCGGTTCTGCTAAAATACGCCATGGTCAATGGGTCAACAATCTGAAAAGTTGACTTTGCTAAAATGCGCCGCTGCCACGTGTCACCATCACAGAAGACGTGCTAACGTGCGCCTGCCACGTGTCATCATCCTACGGCGCCGACAATCATCATCTACGCTATTGTGCGCCTTGCCACGTGTTGACATCTCAACAATTTGCTAAAATGCGCCCATGCCACGTGTCAAGATCAGACGTTGCCGACAATCTCACATCATGATGACGTAAGCGCTGACGTCATGAACAGTGCCACATCATCGGATAAGGATCTGATCTCTTAGCCGCCTTGCCACGTGTCAAGCCGTTATTGAGCCACGTTGAACTGTAGCGCGCGTCGCGACGCTAAGTGCTTCAGCGTCGCGACGCCCAACCGCCATCCGCGCCTATAAATAGAGCGCGATGGTTCAGTTTTTTTTGTACCATTTCCTCTCCCAAATCCTATGTAATTAGGGAGTTATTCTCTCTCTAAGTTTCTTTTAATAAAGTTTTGTAATTTTTAATTACGTTCTGTAAAAATAATAATTTACTTTCTTTATTTTACAGTTTTTACTACTTATTATGAGGAGGTAACTTCCTTCTGTTAAGGTAAAAGGTAATTCTTTTACTATTATTTCTTAGATTATTCTCCCATAATTATAATATATTCAAGTTTTAAATTGACTTAATCAGGATACCGCCAGATTGGTCGGTGGGTAATAAAATTCATATTTCGCCTTTATGGCTGGTTTATTTTAAGTTCCGCCTTTATGGCTGGTTTATTTTAAATTCCGCCTTTATGGCTGGTTTATTTTAAAATTCCGCCTTTATGGCTGGTTTATTTTCATTCCGCCTATATGACTGGTTATTTTGATTCCGCCTTTATGGCTGGTTGTTTTTAAACTAATTAAATCAAAATACCGCCTATATGGCTGGATGAAAATGTTTTGCAAAGCTTATATTATATTATGGGAGAAATCTAATTAGTATATAGTAGAAGTAATTCCTTTTTACCTTAACAATTTTATTTTAATTCATTTTCAGCATTTATTTTACTGCATTTACTTTATGCAATTTTCTTTTAAGTCTTTTAAGTTTTTAGCCCTAATTATGTGTCGTAGCTAAGTTAGTTATCTAGGGTTGTGATGAATTTCAATTAAACCGGTTTATAAGGGTTAGATTATAGTTTGGGTAATTTAAAGATTTATTTATTGAGTCTTAATCTTAATGCTCTTTAATTAACTGGCCATTAATTAAATTGATTAGGTAAACTTAAAATGATCTAGACATAGGGATTTTAAGTTTAAGACCTTAGACTCAATAGCCCACGATCTTCCTTGAGGATAGATAACCCTTTTAATAGATTTCCTTACAGGATAGGAATATACCTGTTGGGCGGGGGTAGCCATAATTGGAACTTGAACTTAATGAATCTAGGTAATTTGGTTGACATAGACATATGGTTCAATTGGATTATACTAGGTATTTGTAATTGACCATCGGAATAGGCTTTTACATAAGTTAGTGTTCCAGGTTAATAAATTGATATTTTACCCAACTATAAGATAACTACTTCATCTTTTAAATAATATTGAAATAAATCACAACCCTGGATAGTTTTTAATATTGAATTTCTTTAAAATCTACTTTTAAGCAATTTTAGTTATTTGTCTTTAAATTTAGAATCATCGTCATTCCAAATCAATCAAACAACTTGTTAGATACTGGTAATCATTTGGCCCAATAAATTGATAACAAAAAGGTTTTAAGTCCTCGTGGGATCGATACTTTTTATACTACTTGAACGATACGTACGCTTGCGTTATACGTGTGTGTTTACGCCGGTCACGAGCTTCATATAGAAGCATCTTCTTACTAAGGTAGTATACTGCATGTTCCACCCCTGTCTCATCTACCAGTACCATCATCACCCCCAGCATTTCAGGTTTTATGGCTAAATACAACACCAAATGTTTGCCCGGCCTTGGAGGTTTCAAGACGGGCGGTTTAACTAAGTATTCTTTGATTTTGTCAAAAGCTTCTTGACATTGCCTATTCCACTCCACAGGCTTGTCATTCCTCAATAGCTTGAGGATGGGCTCACATACTAATGTTAGTTTGGCAATGAATCGACTGATATACTGGATTTTCATGAGAACAACTCTAACTTCCTTTTCTATCTTCGGTGCGGGAATCTCGGTAATTGCCTTGATCTTTTCGGGGTCCACTTATATCCCTCCCATTCCTACCGTATGCCTTAACAAATTTCCTGATGTTACCCCAAACAAACACTTCTTGGGGTTGAGAAGGAGGTTGTACTTATCGACTCTTTGAAGGAATTTCTACAGTGCTTCTATATGTCTGGTCCTCATCTCAGACTTAACCATCATGCCATTCACGTATACTTAAATCTCTTTATGCATCAAGTCGTGGAATAATGTAGTGGTCATTCGTTGATAAGTGGCTCCCGCATTCTTAAGTCCAAACGGCATCACCTTGTAACAATATGTACCTCACTCAGTGACGAGGCATACTTATGCTTGTCTTCTTCGGCCATGAAGACCTGGTTATATCATGAGAATCCATCCGCGAATGAGTACATAGATGATAAAGTCGCGCTATCAACCAACACGTCTATATGGGGTAGGGGAAAATCATCATTTCGGAAAGCTTTGTTAAGGTCCCTATAATCTATGAACATTTTGACCTTTCCATCCTTCTTCGGTACCGGCACAATATTGGTTAACCACTCGGGGTACTTCACCACCTCTAAGAACCCCACATCTATCTACTTATTGACTTCTTCCACAACCTTTTCGGCCCACTCTGGCCTCATTCTTCGGAGCTTTTATTTTACTGGTCTCATGTTCGGATAAGTTGGTATCATGTGATGGGCAATACCCATGTCCAATCCTTTTTTTTTTTTGGATAAAGTAAGTATATTAACCAAAGAAAAAACAAAAGCACAGGGGCATACCTGACAGGCGTAATCACACATGTATCATTCAAGTAGTATAAAAATATTGATCCCATGAGGACTTAATTCCTACTATTGTTACTAATTATTGAATCTATTTATTTACTAGTATCTAATTAAGGGAGAAAAGAATGATTTCTTGATTGGTTGTTTGAATGTGGATTTTCTAAATAAAATAAATAAATACACAAAAGAAAATACTAAGGAAAATAAACAAAATACACAAATATCTAGGGTTGTGATTCCACATAATATCATACCGTGAGAATCCAAGTCTCATATGCCTTATTCCAAACAAGTTATAAGAAATGATATGTTAGTGGACATGTGCTTAAGATGATTGTCCACATTGAAAAATTGGCCAACCTCAGGTTCATCATGGATCATGAGATAGGTCACGATCTAATTATTCAGTCCTTACCAAAAGAATTCTCTAACTTTATTTTGCAGTTTCATCTGTCTGGTAAGAAGCTACTTTAGCATAATTGCACAATCTGATAAAGCAAGTAGAAAAGGACTTGAAATCGGAGCTTAAAACCTTTGTCATGCTTACGGGTACGGACCTGAATCCACGAGGCCGATAGAAAAATAAGGGCAAGGCCAAGGCTCCAGATTGTTGGATAGTTATGACCCATAGCGTCATTATTTGTACAGATCATGATGTTGTTGTACAAATTAACTATGTGACAAAAGAGATTGCACTCTTATCATTTGTGATTAGATCACCTTGATGTATAAATGATAGGAGGTCCTTATGATTAGTTCCTGGATTGAGATGATATGAGACAGTATCAGTCCACGAAGGATTAATCATTAAATATCCCTAGTCGTAGTATTATCGAGACTGGACATTGATAATGCTGAATAGGCTACTATTACACTTGTGCGTATTATGGAAGCGTAATGGCATAGTTCTCATATATTTGGGTATATGATACACATGCAAGTGTAATAGGAGGTTGTGTTTTACCGATGGTACGGAAAATAGCTTCGCTCTGGATAGACCCCCCGGAATTCCATTGGTAGTATGACTATGTGTCTATGGAAGTCCGATATCAGGGTAGGTGTATTTGGTCTTAACCTGAGACTTGCATCGCTAATACTTACGAAAATCGGTATGCTTTAGTTTTGGTCGTCCAGGGCTTTAACTGGTTCTGTGTACGCCTCTGCTGGGTATATTGAGAATCGTAGTGTATTGGGTGTGATGTCAAGACGGAAGTATCACTCCAGTCATAGTGGAGATGATGTCACGTAGGATATGGTACTAGTGCTCTTAAGTACCGCAGTCATCGGGATATTATGACTAGGTCATGTATATCCGATTATAGAGACTAGTTACCAGACATCCGACATGTGCTTCGTACGGGGCAGACACAGTTCCAGCCCCAGGCCTAGCACGTGACATTCGATACTGGATCGCAATACGTAATAATACGTATACTACGCCTGACATAGATTATATATTCCAGTAAGAATATTTCTGGAGAATTGGGTAAGCACGGTGCTTTACTAGAAGCCAACCATGTCTTGTAAATCGGTAAGCACGTGGTATGAGGTACGCACGTATTCGGATAATCCGATGACCATATTTTCTGCCAACATATCCAGGGATCTCTTGGGTCGCTTCCCAAAGATTCACCGATGACAGTTGATTTAATTAGAATTAATCTGGGATTAATTAAGATAGAGAATTAATCTGAGATTAATTAGAGAGAGAAAATTAATCTGAGATTAATTAAGAGAGAGAAAATTAATCTAGGATTAATTGAGGTATTATTTAATCGGGATTAAATGTGTTCGGAAGAGAGAGAACGCGATTAATTTGGAATTAATCGGTAGAATAAATTTAATAGTTAAATTTGATTTTTCTATTTAATTTATTCGTATGGGCTAAAATTAATATATCGGATATATTAATATGAATTGGATTTCATTACGAAATTAAAGTTGGACTTTAATACGAACGAACGAATTAATTTAGAATTAATTCGTAAATGACGTTCCTAATATATTTGCGAGGCATCGTTATTTAATTAAATTAGATTTAATTATTTAGCGATGAGAATTCATTTAATCGGATTAAACGGATCCGAGCCGCGGCGAATGTTCATAGAGACATTTGAATTTTGAATTCAAATGTGGGGCCCACTTTAAATGTGGTAGTTGGGAGAGTGGTTGGCATTTATGCCATACCATCCACTTTCCAACTACCTTGGAATGGTTTTGGCAAACCCTTTTACCCAACCACCTTGTTTAGGTGAAAATGGTAAATTGACTTTTACCAAAAACACTTTTCTCTCTCTCATTTTTGTATGCTTCACACAAAACACACTTGGAACAAAATGAAACCCTAATACACTCTCAAATGGGCGTGAACTTGGTGTCTCTATCTCTTTGATTTTGTGGCAAAATCAACAAAGCTAGCACTTCATGGAATCAACTAATGTGATAGGGAAACTAACTCAAGGGTTGGAATCATCACTCAAAGCTTTGATCTTGGAGATCTTTATTCACAACTCAAAGCTTGGAATCAACAAAGGAAGGATCTTGGAAACCAACTCAAAGCTTGGAATCAACAAAGGAAGGATCTTGGAAACCAACTCAAAGCTTGGAATCAACAAAGGAATGATCTTGGAGATCTTCTTCTCAAAAATTAAAAGCTCAAATCCATTCAATGTAAGTAATTCCGCAATTTATAATGAATTTATGAACATTTTTTCTTGCTTATTAGATCCTTGGCATGTTCTAGGAACACTAACAATGGTATCAGAGCCAATTTTAAGCATGAAAATTTTAGGGTTCATGAGACTAAAATTTGGGGCTTTTATGTTTTGAGCATGATTCTTTCAAATTGATGCTTTGAGCATGCTTAGAATATGATAACTTAGAGTTATGCATGATTAGATTTGAAACAAATCAAAAGAATCAAAAGTTAAAAAATACTTAGTGTGGCCGAATTTGATAAGGCAGTGTACTGCAGTTTTTTTGTTTTTTGTAACATGAAATAATGTGTTTTAATGAATGTTTAAATGTTGATTGTTGGTTTGATTGGATTAGAATCAAAGTCAATGAAGTTTATGTTATAATCAAAGAGCATGTTGAGCATGAAATGATGAATTTAGGATTCAATTTGTGTTGAGCATGAAATGATAATTTTTGGCTTCAATTTGTGTGAGCATGAATTGATGGATTAAGCTTGATTAATTAAGTTATTTAGTATTTTAGAAATATTGAGTTTAATTAATTAATCATGGCTAATACACTTTAATTAAAGTAATTGTGATATTTGGAATATTATAATTATGTTAATAAGCCTTTAATTAAGAATTGGGCTAAAAGTGTGTATTTGGGCTTAATGGGCTTGGTTTGACTAAGTTTGGTTTTCGACTTTTGGATTGGATCCAATTGGCCCCAAAACTAATTCCATAAAGTCCAAATACATCACTTGGCCCTTTAAAGAATTTAATTGGGCCTAATGGGCCTAAATTGATTTGTTGGCAATAGGGTGATTCCTATTGGGCCTTGGCATTTTGGGTTTTATCCATTATGGCCAAAGCCCATGCCTTAAGAATCAATTAAAAGCCCATTGGACTTTAATTGAAATGACATTGGATGTTATTGGGCCTTTGAGACCCATTAAGATTGGATTTGGAATCCAAGTCTTTAAGGCTATAAGTAAGTGTAAATATTTAATTTGGAATTAATTTGGAATTAGTATTGAATACAAATAAATTGGATTTAAAGTTGTAGTTCGATATAATTCAAGAATACGTACTTTAAGTATTTATTCTTAAACGAGTTGGACTCGTGCAAATCAAATCGTTGTTTGAACATTGGATGGTCATTAATTCAAAGATTAATTAATTGGATTAGATTGATTGAATAACATGATTTGTATGAATACATGAATGTGTTGTATGAATAATGTATATCGGATGGATATTAGAAGGGCGGGGGCAATTTTGGAAATTGTAATAAATTTAGAATTTATTAAATTGGACCTGCGTGTCCAGCCTTTTATCTTCTTTCTCATTGTATTTCTCTTCTCACCTATTCCCCTCAATGTAAATGAGGTTTCTTTATTGTATTATGTAATTGGGTAGAAGTTAGAATAGTTCTAGCTGGGGAGAGGAAATGGAGTGATTTGTTCTAGGAACAATTTGTGACAGATCCATCCGTATATCATTATTAATTTATTTATTTATACGCGCTTTATTATGTATTTAGAATGCATGTTTACGGGTGTATGATGATGTGACCTTAACAAAGATAATAAATTGGTTGCCAATTTGCACGCGAAAAACCATCAAAACATATTAAGCTTTTTTGCTTCCGTTGAGTGATTCTTACTCAAGATCCAAAGTTGGCATTGGTTTGTTGGCCAAAGTCAAGACCTTTGTCAATTGCAGATGTGTTTGAATCATGCGAGTTTTGTTCCATATCGGTGTCTTGTCCAAGTCGTGATTTGTTGGCCAAAGTCAAGATCAATTATTGTCCATCGACATTGATTACGAAGCTTTCCATGTCAATGGGTTCCGCTTAACTGGGATCATTAAGTTTGTTGTGCCAAAGCCAAGGCTTAGTTGATTCAGAGGAAAAAGGTTAGGTAATATATCGGATATATTGGCATATATTAGATATATGTTTCGGACTTGGATGTCCACCTACTGGATCTAGGAATTGGATGGGATCCAATTGATCTTAGAGATCTAACTAGTTAAGTATCATATAATTTGTTGACCAAAGTCAAGATTGTGTGTTATTTAATTGGATCCTAGCCCACTAGGAAACTAGGTTTCCCGAGTACTCCACAGAGGGTTAGAGGCTCGTCGAAAAATAGTGGGAGGCAAGTATTAGATTTGCAATATTCGTTTAGTTACTTGCCATACGTGCTCAATCAAATATTATTCGTCAAATATATTATATATTAGTTGGACTAATATTTATTGTTGTTTTAATTAAACAGTTGGACTGTATTCAAACTACTTCATTTATAGTTGATTATATAATTGGATTATAGTAATCAATATATTTGAATTTTACCCCTCATTTATAGTTGATTATATAATTGGATTATAGTAATCAATATATTTGGTTTTACTAATCATGTATAATGATTATATAATTGGATTATAATAATCAATATATATTTGATTTGAACCAATAAAAATGTAATAAGTTATATAGTTAGACTATAGTAATCATTATATTAAATTGTACCTGAAATCGTTGATTAAATAGTTGGACTATTAGAATCAAGGTTAAATTGAAAGATTAGTGTTTAAAACATTATCCTAGGGAAAATGTGTTTAGACGACTTTAATTTCAAATTGGGAATAAATTTCAAGATAGTCCTGAAACTAAGAAGTTACATTATTTGATAAAATAACATCTTAGGCCTAAGCCCGGAGTTAAGCAAATAGTAGAGCATGATCTTTGGAAGATTCATGTGATGATAACTTTAATGCTTAATCCATTATACTTATGACTCCTTAATTTCCTAATCAGAACTAATGATTAGATCCTTCAAGTATGATGAAGAAATTGAAGGATCTTCATAGATCTATTATTAGATTTTAGAAATATTAAATTGCAATAAACAACTCTTGGAGAGTTAATGACTATTCTCAAGGAGACCAAAGCCAAAGTTTGCAATAAGGCAAGTAGCGGAAGGCTCATCTTACTTCAATATTCTAGAAGGCCAAGGCTTGGCCAAAGACTTCTGGAATGTGAAAAGGGAAAAGGCAAAATCATTATAATCTTCTAGGAAGATAAATGACATATCCCAAGATGTCTTCCTAAATTATGGCAAACGGGGTCATTGAAGCATGACTGCCGTATGGACAAAGCAGACATGAATGGATTGAAGACGAGCAAGGCTCTGACTTCAAATATGTTTGTCATAAATATGTTCACTACTAGTATTAAAATTGGATTTTAAATACTTAGTGTGATACATAAATATATGCACTGATGTGCAAAATCTGCTATGAGTAGGATACTGACTTCAATTGAGATTAATCTACGAATCGGAAACGGGATGAAAGTCGCTGTTTTACCGTAGATACCTAAGTTTAGGAACTACCCTTTGGGTGTGTACTTAAATTAGGAAACTGTTATAATGTAACTAGTTTGACTAGAAACATTATCTCTATTTCGAGTATAACTCGTTGCGAGTATACCTTTATATTCTAGAACATTAAAGTGTTTTATTTTATAAAGATGATATTGAGATAAACACATTAGATGTGAATAACAGTATTATATTTTGAATATAAGTAAATCTCAAACATATAATATGACGAACAAATAGCTCAAACTGATTTGATCAGATAAGACTTATTTGTGGGCAGTGTTGTCTGCGACACATTAAACAAGACTCGTATATCCACACTTTTGAAGAATGGATACTAGGACGGATTTGATTCCAATCAAATGATGTCTACGAATCTAGTTTATTAGGCAAAGTGCCTAAAACACCTTTACTTAGTAGAAGTATAAGTGCCACCGATCTATTAGCCCTTGTTCATAGTGACGTAAGTGTTGGTTTATTCTAAGGTCCCAAGATCAAATCAAGACATGAAATAATGCGTGAATACATCAACGGAGGTAGCGGAATACTCACATTGATCGGTTATGTCGATTTGAAGACGAATCAAGGCCAAAAACGTACTGCCTTGCTCACGCCACTGCAACCAGTCCACTGCCCTGCAAAACAGAAATTTGAGTGAAGAAACGGAGCTCCTAGCTTCGTCGGATGGATCCCGTCTCATGGGGGAACCTCCCTACCACCTTCGCAAGACTCGTAGTGTGCTAGCACTTGTGGTTTTCACCATGAAAACCCAACCCTTGCTTCCCTATGTTCACGCCAAAAGGCTTCAAAAACCAGTAACATTTGTTCATTTGGGCGTGAGCTAGAAGAGAGAAATGAGAGAGTTGTAATTGTGTTAAGTTGAAAATGATTTACCAAAAATCAATTTATATTTATGCCATAATATTTATTAAATTAATAATAAAATTATGACACAAAACATGCAATGGCTTAGAGTGTCAAACACTCAATTTCCATGCAATAACATTGAGTGCATTGTACACTATCTACATGCAATGCATTAGAATGACATGTGTCATGTGGGCCCCACACGTTTCCAAATGAAAGTGGGCCCACGTGCACTCACGCGTTCGGGTTCGATATTTTCCGAAATACCGAGCTTACGTCGCGACGTTAATTCAATCGAATAATTGCGGCTACCGAAATTATTATTTACGTCGCTAACGAATTAATTCTAAATTAACTCGTTTGCCCGAATTAAAATCTAATTTTAATTCTGCGTCGAAATCTAATTTCGTCTAATATATCGAATATATTAATACATCGATTAATTCCGAATTAATCGTTCTCTCTCTTTAGATGACATTTTATCCCGGATAAAACATCTCCGTTATTAATCCTAGATTAATTTTCTCTCTCTCTTCTTATAATCCCAGATTATTCAAGAGTGCAAGTTGTGCGTCATCGGTGGATTATCGGGAAGCGACCCATGAGATCCCCGGATAATCTGGCAGTAAATACGGTCGTCGGAGTATCCGAATCACGTACGTACCAAGTACTACGTTCTACCGATTTACGAGACAAGGTCGACTCCTAGCAAAGCACCAAGTCTTCCCAAGTTCTCCGGACATATTCATCAAAGAATATCTAGATCTGTATCAAGCGTAGTATACTAATGTATTGTGCATATCGGCCCACTATCGGATAGTCACGTGCTAGGGCTGGGGCTGGATGGATAAGTGTCTGCCCCGTCCGAAACACATATCGGATGTCTGGTAACTAGTCTCTATAATCGGATATTCATGACCTGGTCATAATATCACGATTGGATGCGCATCACTTAAGAGCACTAATACCGTATCATGCGTGACATCATCTCCATTATGACTGGAGTGACACTTCCGTCTTGACATCACATCCAATACACTACGATTCTCTGATAAACCCAGAAGAGGTGAACACAGAACCAGTTAAGATCCCCCACCACCAAAACCAAAGTTTACTGATTGTCGTAAGTATTAGCGATGTAAGTCTCAGGTTAAGACTATACACACCTACCTTGATTTCGGCCTCCCATAGACACCTAGTCATAATACCAATGGGATTCCCAAGGGTCTATCCAGAGCGAAGCTGTTTCCCGTACCATCGGTGAAACACGACCTCCTATCGCACTTGCACAAGTATCCAATACTTATATATATGAGAACTATGCCGTTGTGCCCTCACAACGCGCACAAGTGCAATACTAGCCTATTCCGCATTATCGATTTCCAGTCTCGATAATACTACGGCTAGGGATATTTAATGATTAATCCTTCGTGGACTGATATTGTCTCATATCATCTCAATCCAGGAACTAATCATAGGGACCTCTCTTCATTTATATATCTATGGTGATCTAATCACAAATGACGAGAGTGCAATTTCCTTGTTACATAGTTAATTTGCTACAGCAACACAATGATATGTGCAAATAGTGACGCTATGGGTCATATTATCCAACAATCTCCCACTTGGCACATAGCCAGTCACTCGAGTGTCCTACACCCGAAGTATGTAAGGTTCGCTCAAATTACTGAGGAAAGGTTTTCGTCAGCGGATTTGTTTGATTATCGTTTGACGCGATTTATACGATCATCACATCGCCACGATGTATGATCCGAACGAATCAGATGATATAGAAGTATATATCTGGATCGTCGATGAGACCTTTAATTCCTTAGCTTGTACTGACGCCTAGCTCAGCTTCTAACAGAACTATATCTAATCTAATTAGATTTATTTTTGATCCAAATGGCTTCTATTGCGCTGCCTCAGCTGCAGCAATAATCCGCATTTTTGTTTATTCGGCAACAGTTATCTTGCTTGGAAGATTTCCAGCTCACTGTTCCGTTATTCAAACTTTATAGTACCGCAGTATTTAATTGTTTGGAAACTTGCAGTGGTGATCCCAGTCACTTCAAGTTCTCCTTCTCCATAGTTTAAGACAGCATCTTTAGTTCTCTCCGATACTAACAGATGTTCTGAATCTTTAATCCAGTGACTATCACTTGGATTAAGATCATGACTCCATATGCTCGAAGCGTATGAGACACCCTATCAAGTACATTTTAAATGTACAATTTCCCAGAGAGTGTTAACAAACTCCAAATCTATCCCAGTAGATCTTTATTCCTTGAATAAAGGTTGTTACTCCCCAGAATTCTACGGAGAATTTCTATGAAAGAATATTTATGAAAGCCAAGCTTTCACCAATTGCTTTATGGGATTTCACTGTTAGTGCAATCTCCCACTAACCTCCTTATATACACAAGAATTATTTCGTTTTGAGTCAAATCATAAACCATTATGATTATTTCAAAACGACAGTTCCAAGAACCTTATGCTTGCATTGATCCAAACATGGATCGAATAACCTGCAAACCTTGTTTGTCGGTTATATAAAATCGTCAGGATGTTGTAAACATCCTCCAAAAGGTTTCCTTTTCAGGAAAGTGATTTTGATTTATAACTGACATATTTCATAAATGAAATATATAGTTATTTTCAAGCATTTTCAAAATGGATTTACCATGGCAACAGGTAAAAGGTTGAACCGTTATTAACACAATGTTGATAACGATACCTTTCCGTCAAAAGCCTAGCTTTGTACGTTGGTATGTTGCCATCCATGTATGTCTCCTTGAAGACGTTAATGTACCATAGGCACAATGCCTTTTGGTACAACAACTAGTATCCAAAATAGTTGTTATACATGGAATCCATTTCGGATTCATGGCACTTTGCCATAACATGGAGTCGATACCTCGTATCACTTCCTCTAAACGTAGTCGGATGGTACACCACCATAAGATTGACATCTTTATGAGGTGAGATCAGAAACCCATACCCTAGGTTGTTTTCTGACTCTATCCGATCTACTAGGTTCTTGTGTATTTGAAGATTAATGGTATAGTTTCATCATAGATGAACTATTTGTGTTCCATTAAGGACTTCGTGCCTTGAACAGTATTACTCCGATTTTCATCGAGTATCACTATCCTCCCACTGACCACTGCATATCGGTATTCCTCTCAGGAAAATCGCATGGTGAGCAACAATTACATTGTTCTCATGTGGGATTTATAAGTACTATACTTAAGGTTTCCCTTAGGATAACCTATATTGGCACTTATCCAATTTGGGTCCTTAGTTTGGTATCATCCAAACGCTATGCCTGGCATACCCAAATTATCAGGAATGAGAAACCCCGTTTCTTCCCTGTTCATATCCTATATGATATCTGTCAAACAGATTTATATGGAACCTTATTCTAAATAAGTTTTGCACTGTTAATACATATCCTGTAGAAGGAAATAGTAGCTCAGAGCGACTCGTGATAAACCTTATCCTGTCCAACAAAATTCGGTTTTTGGTTCGGACACACCGTCTAACTAACGTGTCTCGGGAGGAGTCCTCATATGAAAGAATACCGTACTCTTTCATTTACGTATGAAACTTACTGCTTAAGTATTTTCCATTACGGTTTTACCGTGGCGGAATAATACTACAGCCGATCTGTTTGTCTACTTCGTGTCGAAACTCTAAAGTTTCCGATCTGTGTTCTTCAAAAGAAACACATACCACAACGTGATGTCACATCCGTTAAGGTCACGAAATATTCATGTTCACATCTAGCCTAGCTAGATATGGGCCCACTTACTTCACCATGAATAGGGCTAACAGATCGGTGGCCCTTTTACTATTACCAAGTAAATAGTATTTTAGGTTTTTAACTAATAAAAACTAGATTCGTAGACCTTATTTGAATAGTCAAATCAGTCCTAGTACCCACTCTTAAAAAGTGTGGATATACGAGTCTTCTTTAATTGTGTCCTAGACAACAATGCCACAAATAAGTCTCCATTGATCAAATCAATTTGAGCTATTTATTTGACATTTTATATGTTTGAGATTTTATTATATTCAAAATATAAATTCTGTTATTTACATCCAATGTATTTATCTCAGTATCATTTTATAATGAAACACTTTAGTGTTCTAGAATATAAAGGTTTATCCGCATGGAATTAAACACTGATATAGAGATAATGTCTCTAGTTAAACTAGTTACATTATAACATTTCCTAATTTAAGTACATACCCAAAGTAGGTAGTTCCTAAACTTAGGTATCTGCGGTCGAAACAGCGACTTTCGTCCGTTTCCGATTTGCGAGAGAAATCTCGGCTTGAAGCCAGTATCCAGCTCACAGCGGATTCTGAACGTCAATACATATATTTTATGTACCACACTAAGTATTTAAAATCTAATTTTAATACTAATGTGAACATAACTTTGACAAATATTTGTAAAGTTAGAGCCTCGCCCTTTCTTTAATTCCTTCGTGTCTTCCATATCCAAATGGTAGTCACTTTGAGATATGTCAATTATCTTTTCAATATTTCACAAACCTTTGGCCAAGCCTTGGGTTTTAGAATATCGAAATGATATGCACCTTGTGCTATATGCCCAATTGCAAACTTTGACTTTTCTCCACTAGAATAGTCAATTAATTCTCCAAGAATTATTAATTGCAATTTTAATACTTTTAAATCTAAAGATAGATTTATTGTAAGTATATTAATTAAGCACTAAAGTCATCATCACATAAATCTTCCAAAGACTTTATGCTCTACTATTTGCTTAATTATGGGCTTAGTAAATAAGTTATTTTATCAAAAAAATTACCTATTATTAATTCCCAATTGAAAATTAAATCATTTAAAAAATTTAATCAAGGATTATATTATTTAATTCAATATTTCAATTCTTTACTTGATTTTAATAGTCAACTATTTAATCAAATTTTAATAATCTATTTATTATAATGATTACAATAATCCAATTATTAATCAACTATAATTTTAATATTGATTACTATAATAAAATTATAAAATCAACTATAATTTTAATTCAATTATATTGATTACTATAATCCAATTATAAAATCAACTATAATTTTATTCAATTATATTGATTACTATAATCCAATTATAAAATCAACTATAATTGAATGAGTTTGTATATAGTCCAACTATATATATTTTTAAAACAACATAAAATATTAGTCCAACTAATACTTTTGATTAATACGACGAGTAAAATGTAAATGAGCGTGTTTAGCGAGTAATTGAACGAATGTTGCAAATTCAATACTTGCCTCCCACTATTTTTCGTCGAGTCTCTAACCCTCTGTGGAGTACTCGGGAAACCGTGTTTCCTAGTGGGCTAGGATCCTATTAAATAACACACAACCCTGACTTTGGCCAATAAAAAGCTGTATGCTATTTAACTAGGTAGATCTCACAGATCAATTGGATCTCATCCAATTCCTAGATTCGGTTAGGTGGACATCCAAGTCCGAAACATATGTATAATGTCAATGTATCCAATGCATTTTCCTAACCATATCCTCCGAATCATCTAGGCCTTGGCTTTGGCCAAAAACAAATAATGATTCCAGTTAAGCAGGACCCATTGACGAGGAAAGTTTCGTAATCAATGTCATTGGATAAAAAGTGATCTGACTTTGGCCAATAAAAATCACGATTTGGACAAGACACCAATATGCAACAAAACTCTCATGATTCAAGTACATCCTTGATTGACAAAGGTCTTGACTTTGGTCAAAAACAAACCAATGCCAACTTGGATCTTGAACAAGAATCATTCAATGGAAGGATATTTGCTTAATATAGATTGAGGGATTTTCGCGTGCAAATTGGCTACCAATTTAATTATCTTTGTTAAGGTCTCATCATCATACACCCTTAAACATGCATTCTAAATACATAATAAAGCGAGTATGAAATAAAATAATAATGATATGCGGATGGATACTTTACACATTGATCCTGATCAGATCAAATCTCTCCCTTTCTCACTCAAGCTAGCACTTGTACTATCTAACCGTTACACTACACTTCTAAAGAAACCTCATATATATAGAGGGGAATAGGTGAGAAGAGATACAAAGAGAAAGAAGGTGATAAGGCTGGACACGCAGGTCCAATTTAATAAATCGAATTTATTACAACAATTTCTAAAATTGCCCACCCGACTAATATCCATCGATATACATTATTCATTCACACAACAACGTATTCACACACATAAGCATGCTATCAATCAATCTAATCAAATTAATTAATCTGATAATTAAGTGATCATCCAATGTTCAAACAACGATTTGATTTTGTTCGAGTCAAACTCGTTTTTGCGAATAAGTACTTAAAGTACGAATTCATGAATTAAATTAAACTACATCATTAAATCTAATTTAACATGTATTTAATACTAATTCACTATTCAATTCCAAATTAAATATTACACTTTTATTTAATAAACCTTTTACGATTTAAATTCCAATCTAATCGTAACATGTCTCAAAGACCGATTAACGTCCAACGTCAATTCAATTAAAGTCCAATGGGCTTTTGATTGATTTCTTAAGGCGTGGACTTTTGGTCAACTCGGGTCAAACCGATAACCAAAGTCCAATCCGGGATTTACCCCATAAGCCCATAAATCAATCTTGGCCCATTAGCCCAATTGAACATTAAAGGTTCATTAGCCGCAATTGGGCTTTATGGTTAAGGTTTTGGGCCCAATTGGATCCAATCCACTTGGCCTAAACCAAACTTGATAAATCAAGCCCAAAAGGCCCAATTACAACAATAAATTCTAATTTCCAAAATTAGGCCCAATTAATTAAATCCAAAAATCCAATTTTCACAATTTAATTACCAAAGTGCATTATATGATTAATCAACTAAATCAACATTTCCAAAACACTAAATTAGTCCAATTAATCATACTTAATTCATTATTACATGTCAAACACACATAATGAAAAATCAAACCCATATTACATGCTTCTAAGTCTCGGCCAAGGAAGGTTATTTTGTCCGATTTGAATTCAATCCGATTAATTACACAATCGACAACGTATTAACTTCCCGAATGATTTCATACACATCCAATGTTCATAAAATCAAAATTACCAAGACATTAAAGGGCATTGTAGATTCGGCCAACATAAGGAATTTAGGGATTTTGTTCAATTCAAAATTCAATCCAATTAATTTCAAATTAACATCATCCTACATGATTCTAACTCATCCAATGAATCAAAAATCAAAAAATTCCAAATCTACAAATGCCTTATACCATTCGGCCAAGCTCCATCAATTGGGGAAAATTGATCCAATCATTATTTCATTAAATTGATCCAATCAAACCTTAATTAAACATGTTATAAGCATACTCAAACATTCAATTCATTCAAATCATGCTCAAAACAAGTTTACCAAATTTTAAACCCTACAAATTTCATGCTTGCAACATTAGCTCTTGATGCCATTGTTGGTTTATTCTAAGGTCCCAAGATCAAATCAAGACATGAAATAATACGTGAATACATCAACGAGGTAGCGGAATACTCACATTGATCGGTTATGTCGATTTGAGACGAATCAAGCCCAAAAACGTACTGCCTTGCTCACGCCACTGCAACCAGTCCACTGCCCTGCAAAACAGAAATTTGAGTGAAGAAACGGAGCTCCTAGCTTCGTCGGATGGATCCCGTCTCATGGGGGAACCTCCCTACCACCTTCGCAAGACTCGTACTGTGCTAGCACTTGCGGTTTTCACCATGAAAACCCAACCCTTGCTTCCCTATGTTCACGCCAAAAGGCTTCAAAAACCAGTAAGCAGTTTGTTCATTTGGGCGTGAGCTAGAAGAGAGAAATGAGAGAGTGTAATTGTGTTAAGTTGAAAATGATTTACCAAAAATCAATTTATATTTATGCCATAATATTTATTAAATTAATAATAAAATTATGACACAAAACATGCAATGGCTTAGAGTGTCAAACACTCAATTTCCATGCAATAACATTGAGTGCATTGTACACTATCTACATGCAATGCATTAGAATGACATGTGTCATGTGGGCCCCACACGTTTCCAAATAAAGTGGGCCCACGTGCACTCACGCGTTCGGGTTCGATATTTTCCGAAATACCGAGCTTACGTCGCGACGTTAATTCAATCGAATAATTACGGCTACCGAAATTATTATTTACGTCGCAACGAATTAATTCTAAATTAACTCGTTTGCCCGAATTAAAATCTAATTTTAATTCCGCGTCGAAATCTAATTTCGTCTAATATATCGAATATATTAATACATCGATTAATTCCGAATTAATCGTTCTCTCTCTTTAGACGACATTTTATCCCGGATAAAACATCTCCGTTATTAATCCTAGATTAATTTTCTCTCTCTCTTCTTTATAATCCCAGATTATTCAAGAGTGCGAGTTGTGCGTCATCGGTGGATTATCGGGAAGCGACCCATGAGATCCCCGGATAATCTGGCAGTAAATACGGTCGTCGGAGTATCCGAATCACGTACGTACCAAGTACTACGTTCTACCGATTTACGAGACAAGGTCGACTCCTAGCAAAGTACCAAGTCTTCCCAAGTTCTCCGGACATATTCATCAAAGAATATCTAGATCTGTATCAAGCGTAGTATACTAATGTATTGTGCATATCGGCCTAGTATCAGATAGTCACGTGCTAGGGCTGGGGCTGGATAAGTGTCTGCCCCGTCCGAAACACATATCGGATGTCTGGTAACTAGTCTCTATAATCGGATATTCATGACCTGGTCATAATATCACGATTGGATGCGCATCACTAATAGCACTAATACCGTATCCTGCGTGACATCATCTCCATTATGACTGGAGTGACACTTCCGTCTTGACATCACATCCAATACACTACGATTCTCTGATAAACCCAGAAGAGGTGAACACAGAACCAGTTAAGATCCCCCACCACCAAAACCAAAGTTTACCGATTGTCGTAAGTATTAGCGATGTAGTCTCAGGTTAAGACTATACACACCTACCTTGATTTCGGCCTCCCATAGACACCTAGTCATAATACCAATGGGATTCCGAAGGGTCTATCCAGAGCGAAGCTGTTTCCCGTACCATCGGTGTGAAACACGACCTCCTATCGCACTTGCACAAGTATCCAATACTTATATATATGAGAACTATGCCGTGTGCCCTCACAACGCGCACAAGTGCAATACTAGCCTATTCCGCATTATCGATGTCCAGTCTCGATAATACTACGACTAGGGATATTTAATGATTAATCCTTCGTGGACTGATACTGTCTCATATCATCTCAATCCAGGAACTAATCATAGGGACCTCTCTTCATTTATATCTATGGTGATCTAATCACAAATGACGAGAGTGCAATTTCCTTGTTACATAGTTAATTTGCTACAGCAACACAATGATCTGTGCAAATAGTGACGCTATGGGTCATATTATCCAACAGTAAGTGGGCCCATGTCTAACTCTGCTAGAGGTGGAAATGAATGTCGTGAACCTTTACGGATGTGGCATCTCGTATGGTTATGTGTTTCTTATGAAACACGATTCGGAAACTTTTACAGTTTCGACACAAAGTAGACAAACAGATCGGCTAAAATATTAAAACATCACGGTTTGACCATGATGAAAATACTTAAACAATAAGTTTCTCATATACTTGAAAGAGTATAGTATTCTTTCAATGAGGATTCCTCCCGGAGCACATCAATATGACGGTGTGTCCGAACGGAGAAACCGAATTGTTGGACATGATAAGGTTAATCATTAGTCGCTCTGAGCTACCATTTTCCTTCAAAAGGGATAAGCATTAACAGTGCAATACGTATTTTGAATAAGGTTCCATGAAAATCTGTTTGACAGACTTTATATTAGATATGAACAGGAAAGAAACCGGGTTTTCTCATTCCTGTTGATTTGGGAATGCTAAGCATATGTTTGGATGATACCAAACAAGAACCCAAATTGGATAAGTGCCAATTGTAGGTTATCCTAGGGAAACCAAAGTATAGTACTTATACAACTCACTTGAGAACAATGTAATTGTTGCTCACCATGTGGTTTTCCTAAGAGGAATACCGACATGCAGTGGCAAGTGGGAGGATAGTAAAACTCGATGAAAATCGGAGTTATACTATTCAAGGCACCAAGTCTTTAATGGAACACAAACAGTTCATCAAGGATGAAACTGTACCAGTAATCTTCGAATACACAAGAACCGCGTAGGTCGAAGAGAGTCAGAAAACAACCTGGGGTATGGGTTTCTGATCTCACCTCATAAAGATGTCAATCTTATTGAGGAATACGAACTGACTACGTGTGAGGAAGTGATACAAGGTATCGACTCCCAATTATGGAAAAGTGCCATGAGTCCGAAATGGATTCCATGTATAACAACTATGTTTGGACACTAGTTGTTGTACCATAAGGCATTGTGCCTATTGGTACTATATAAGTCTTCAAGGAAGACATAATGGAAGGCAACATACCAACGTACTAAGCTAGGCTTGTAACGGAAAGATATCGTTATCAACATTATGTTGATTACAACGAAATCTTTTACCCGTTGCCACGTTAAATCCATTGGATAATGCTTGCTGATGTTGCATTTTTCATTAATGAATATGGCAGCTGAACGTCAAAATCACTTACCTTAAACGGAAACCTCT